>JAUPFN010000006.1:46672568-46987568 GCA_036924255.1 Apodemia mormo
ACTCCCTGTGTTGGTCCGGGCTCCTTCGAAGATTAGGCTGACTGCCGTTCTACCAGGTATGTCGTAAAAGGCGATTGGCTACGCGAGTCACTACCGTCGTGGCTACTAGGTGGTAGAGTTCTGCATTGTCTCCCCCGGGTCTGGTGCCACCGCCTTACCTATTCCTGCCGCAATACCGTCAGTGCTTGTCACTGTCGTTTTCCGGTTTGGAAGGTAAAGTAGCCGGTAAACGTATGCATGTGGCATTAGACCTCGCCACAAGATAGCAACGTTAACATCTTTGGTGTCTATAGGCGACGGTTGACTCTTTCCATCAGGAGATCCATCTGCTTGTTTGCTATCTTATGATATATAAAAGGTAGATGGCTTAGTTTTCACAAGGAACCCTAACTATCACAGGGAGATAGGATTAAGCTATGTGTCAGTTATCATTGTGTGAACAGAACTATTTAAGCTAATTATTGTTGACTTATAATAATCTAAGCATTTAACCAATCATATTAACGATTTAGTTTTCAATGAAATAACCGTTTACTGATAATCGAAACAAATGATCAGTGATTCTATCACACACATATAGATAATAAGTAGATAATAGATTTTATGATAGATAATATACATACAATAATAATAATAATAATAATAATAATTCTTTATTTACAATACATATTATACATATTCTATGCCGATGTTATAAAGAGGTAGAGTTTGGATGTATGTATAGATGGATGAATGGATGGATGGATGGATGTTGGTAACTCTATCACGCCAAAACTACTGAAGGGATTTAGATGAAATTTAGCATACACATTGATTATAGCCTGGAATAACACATAGGCTACACATTTATCGAGGAAAATGAAACATTTCCGTCGGATTCACCAAAAATGATTAGGAAATATGCAGCGGGCTGCACGCTGCAGCTAGTTCACACTAATATTATAAATGCTAAAGTAACTGTCTGTCTGTATTTTTGTCTCTTCTTCACGCGTAAACCACTGAACTGATTTGGATGAAATTTGGTACGAAGATAGTTTGAGACCCGAGAGAGGACATGATAGTTTTTATCCCGGAAATTCCATGGGACCGGCAACCATACGGGTAAAACCCTGGTCTGTCTTTAGAATTGTTTCTACGCGGACGAAGTCGTGGGCACAGCTAGTGTTATTAAAATATGAGTTTTTGTGCATAACTCAATAAAATGTCACAATTGTTGAACTACGAAAAACAGTCATTTTAAATTGTTAGTGTGTTAATGATTTTTCACCGCACAAGTACTCTTATGCGAACTATATCGAATCAGGAAGATAACCTCAAATGTGTATTTAAAATAACCCTACCCATTATTATATTAATGTGAAAAAATAAGCATTGCAGTTGTAACATCCAACTGTGCCATAGGAAAAAGTTTGAAGTAGGTACAACGATTAACCAACTTTTTATTTGACGTACTGAATGAGGTAAACTTTTCGCAGGAAGAGAATTAATTATTGAGGTTAGGCCAGCGTCACATTAACCGGAACGTGGCGATTGATTTGACACTTGTTATTTTCTGTTCATAAAAACACTGTTTCAAAAAATATTCGAGTTCTACACAACGGAATTGTGTTGTGTAGAACTCGATCATAATATTGGAATGCGATGAAGCCAAGCACCGTACGAACTACTTAAGTGGAATGAGTTCCCCGTATTAATTGAGAACCCTTTTGGAGACTAGATTAGTTGCCTTACTACAAGACATCTTGTGATATAAGTGATAAAAGGGGAATAAAGTGTGCTAGAATTATGGCTACCAATTAGGTGGTAGAGTTACATACCTTACCTCTTCCTGCTAGTTTCAAGGTATTTTTATATCTAAGATAGATATAAGAAAGGACAGATGAGTCTCCTGATGTAAATAGACTGCCATCCCATATAGACACCAAAGATGTTAGTGGTACGTTGCTATCTTGTGGTGAACTATAATGCCACATGCACAAGTTTTTATGTATCGTGTGGCAGCGATGAAATAAGCCAGAAGCATAAGTTTATCAACTTATGCTTGTGGCTTTTCATCGTTGCCACACGATAGTAACCCACCATTAACATTGTAGATGTATAAGCGGTTGATTATCATCAGAAAAACTACTAGATTGTGTGCTATCCTGCCTGCAACGCAGTTTAAGATTGTTGAAAATTTTAAAATTTGCGTTGTTTTTTTTATAAAATAAAATAAATAAACGGGTAATATTTATAAGCGGACTTTCGGTTCCATCGGTCGAGTAATTACAGAATTCTACAACTTAGCAGCCATGATTGTAAAGCCTAGTAACCTTTCGTCAAATCGAATCGTTTATCGAATAAGCTCATCAAACAAAACTGTCATGACTACAAATGCGTGTAACACAAGTCAAACGATGCAGTTAAAAGCGCCTCGATTTATTTAACAATGTAGAGTTACGAAAATGTTTAATTTCGTTTTGTCATTACCTTTGTAACACTGTAACAGCGAAAATTAATGAGACTTTAAAGGCTTAAATGTCCGTATATCAGTATCCATTTCGAACTGTTTTTTTATATTACAAGATATCACACTAGGTGGTAGTAGAGTTCTGCATTGTCTCGCCCGGGTCTGCTTCCACCGCCTTAACTATTCCTGCCGCAATAGTGTCAGTGCTTGTCACTGTCGTGTTCCGGTTTGGAGGGTAAGGTAGCCGGTACACTTATGCTTGTGGCATTAGACCTCGCCACAAGATAGCAACGCACCATTAACATGTTTGGTATCTATAGGACTTTGGTATATATAGGCAGTGGTTTCTCTTTCCTTCAGGACAATCTCCTGATGGAAAGAGAAACCACTGCCTATAGTTAAATGTTAATGGTGCATGTTTCTCTCCGTGTGGCGGGATGGCAATGCTACATGCATATGTCTACCAGCTACCTTACCCTCCAAACCGAAACATGAAAAT
The DNA here is from genome assembly GCA_036924255.1 of Apodemia mormo. Classification (NCBI taxonomy): domain Eukaryota; kingdom Metazoa; phylum Arthropoda; class Insecta; order Lepidoptera; family Riodinidae; genus Apodemia; species Apodemia mormo. Next base: position 46,675,517 of record JAUPFN010000006.1, read on the forward strand.
GACAAGCATTGACGCTATTGCGGCAGGAATAGGTAAGGCGGTAGTACCAAATATTCGGGTGACTCGTTGCGAAACTCTACCACCTAGTACTTGCGATGGTAGTGACTCGCATTTTAGGACCTGCCTGGCAGAACGGCAGTTGGCTTATTCTTCAAAGGAGCCCGGTACCAACACGCGGGAAAATACTGTTATTATAGATTTTGTAATAAATCTATTAACCTATGTAATATAATGGTCTAGTGGTACCAAACCCGATACCGCTAGATTATTGATACGACCGATGGCTTTGGTACCAATCTCGGGCTAGACAATTTGTTCTAATGAAGTTTTCCAGTTTTTCTGGAAAATTTAACTTACGATATTAAGTGTTACATGGTGGTACCTATTTCAAGAAATTCCTTTGTAGGAATTGTCGGATCATGGGTGTATTAGTAGGTAACGCCTTTGCCTGTCTCAGGGATATGGATGTAATATATGGATCTGTTTTAGTTCTGTACTAAATCGATTAAATAATATATCGATATATCGGTGTCAGTGAAGTGTCGAGGTGATGTGGTGGCGCTGACCTGCACGCGGCGGACGCGGCGCGCGGCGATCTGCCGCGAGTGGCGGCGCAGCGCCTCCAGTGTCGCGTCGCGACCTTCGCGCGTCAGCCCGCGCGCCTCGCTCCTGCCACAATTTTCAAACGCTTATTTATTGCTCATAAAATGTTCTCCTTACAACGCGAGCTTACAAGCCGATGCTTCGGGAAATTACATTTTAATTTTTCATGATTCATGTGTGACGTCGTGTAAACAGGATATATTTAGAAGCAACGTCGAAGGATGATGGATGGTTGTCGCCGCTTCGTTTGCTCTGTTTATGTTTCAGATTTATATGAACATGTTATTAGTTTATTTTATTCGCGGATTCGATCTAGTTTATTCCTCCTTTTACTGAGATGCAGGGTTAAAATTTCCTTCATTTATTTCATCATTTACACTACAAATATACAATTTAGAGATTATTATGACATGATATTGAAACTTCATAAACGCAAATGTGAAAACTACACCTTAAAAGTTCGTAGTCGTTCCAAAATTACTCATTACAAAGAATTTATGCAATTTTTTGTAATGAAAAAACATAGTCGTCATATAGCAAGCCAATGTGTACGTTTATTAAAAAGTTCACTTGTACTTTCCGGAAAGACAGACATAATTTATAAACCACTCCCACATTTTGCCGTCGGTATAACTCATCGTTATTGTTTTAATATTACTTTATAAGCCATATCGTTGCGACTGTAACAATTATGCGCCCGCATAATTGTTAAAGACGACAATCACTCATTTCCCTGCAGTGAAATTTGTATATATTTAACTGCCTCAGTTGTCTAGCGGTACCGGTTACGATTCGAATGAGGTTCTGGGTTTGAAACTTTTCTAAAATTCGTCAAGAATTATTTAAAAAAAAGAATTTGCATAAGTTGGATAAGTGTCTGACTTTCAACAGGTTAACCATGTGAATTGTTGGCCCAACCCAGGCCAGGGGTGTTTGAACTTAAACCTCTGCTTGCCTTCTCTCATCGCGGATTGACGACATTTAGTCTGTTAAATATTGCCATTACAATATAATAAAATTCATTCCTTAAGTTCTTTACAAAAGAAAAACAGATTGCGAGAACAAAAATTTTTCGTAGAGCTAGTTCAAACTAAAACAGTAAAGCTGTTCGTGTTGTTTACCGGCTGCTCTGCAGAAAGCGCAATCGTTAGATTGAACTCTCGTCACCAGTCGCCTTCCAAAGTAAACACTCAAGCACAGCTCAGTTAAATATTTACAGTTTTCTTTTATTATCAGCTGTAAAATGGTACCGGGACGCGCCTGCTACGAAGTTTACGACTTCGCCAAATCCAAATGTAAACTTTTTATTTTTCCATGTTAATAAGACACACTTTGACACACAAAATGAACACTTTTAAAATCCTAAACGCGATTCATAAACATAACCCTAACGTGTTTAACTGAGAGTAAACAAGCATGTGTATAATTACTCACAGGTGTAAATTACACAGATCATTGTACTGTCACGAAAAACACAATAAACGCTGATGCGGCGGCGTTAATATTCTATATTCAGACTAAAGTGGGTTTGCAGCGGTCGAGTGGTTCCCGGAAGTGCACAGTCGCGGCTTATCGAACATCGAACCCGGCTACAGCGCGGCGGCGAGTAACGCGCGGCTCCGTGAGTCGCACGTGGGCGCACAGCGGCGCGGAGCTGGCGGCGACTCCCCGGCGGCCGCGCGCGCCGCGCACTGCCGCGCCGCCCGCCCTCGCCGCGCCCGCCCAGCCCCCGCCCTCGCCCGCCCGCACCCGTCCTAGGGCAGTCGTTGAACTTCATATCGATAGTTACAACTTTATATCGATGATTTTATAAAAACAAATAATATTATTATTTCCCTTATTTATACAAAAAATAATGTGCCGATAACAACAGCCCCTGGCCATCGGTATGATATAAAATAAAACAATTGATGTTTGTATATAGTGTAATATAGATGGTAGAGAGGTGGGTAGAGCTGATATTTCTGTTTATATTTGTATTCACGGGATTACATAGCGGATTCTTATGTGTTAATTTTTAGCGTTCATTTGTCGTAACTACTAAGCACATGTAGGCTTAATTTAATATTATTAACATTCTATTTATTATTTCTCATTTATTGAAAACATTGATTATTTATTTATATAAAACACCGTATTATTATTATCATCATATATATTATTTATAAAAGGTGTTATTTCCTGGAGTGGCTCGATCCCTTTAACTACTTCACCAAAAAAAAATGCCCAGTAACTAATTAGTAACTAATTTTAATTATATAACTCTGGGCTAAATAGAGCTTAAGAACAAGTAAAAGGAAAAAAATCCCTAACATTTGTTTCGTAAGTAATTTTAAACTATCATTCCATAAAATAATATAAAAATAGTGTTAGATTATGTGCAAATCGTCCTCACTATTATCTGCAAGATTGTATCTCAGTAATATTATGTTCAAAATTATGTTCGTGATGGTTTCGTTATTATAAATTGGACTGTTTATTAAATATAACATTGGCAATTGTAGCATCAGTTAATGTAAACCAGACATTAAATACATTACGATTTTCACTGGCTTATGTTTATTTCCAACAAACATCCTATATTATTATTAGACTACAAACTTAAATCATTGATATTATTTAAGTATCAAATACATTTTAATAGCATCTATAGAATTGTAAGTTAATCAATCTACATTCAAATATATGTTTTGCTTTATATAATTCATAAGATAGCCTTCTTGATGGAAAGAGAAACCATCGCCTGTTTGCCAACCATAGATGTTAATGGTGCGTTGCTATCTGTGTGACGAGAAGGCAATGTCACATGCATAAGTCTACTGGCTACCTTACCCTCCGAATCGAAACACGACAATGTCAAGCATTGACACTATTATGGCGGAAATAGGTCAGACGGTGGTACCAAATAATTGGGTAAGACGTTGCGGAACTCTACTGCGGTAATCAAGATGGTAGTGACACTTATAGTCAATCGATCGCTTTTTATGACCCGCCTGGCAGAACGGCAGTTAGTTTATTCTTCAAAGGAGGAGAATTTAATTGTGTGACAATATCGCTCCCTGCTTATTTTTCTTTATATATCAATTATACTGTAGAAAGAGGTTATATTGTTTTAAAAATATATTTTTATATAGTCCCGATTCGTCATCAGTAGTTTATTTAAGTGAAAGTACAGTCAAGAACATAACATGCATGCACAATTTTTCGGTAATGATGAATTGGGAACTGTTGTATGAAAGAATTGGGATAAACTCTATATAATCACTATAAATACCTACATGTGTAGTGACAGAATATGTGGCTAGTCCTTCCACTCAACTTTTAATATAACTTATTTCACTAATATAATACACGCGATAGTTTGTGTGTGTGTGTGTGTGTGTGTGTGTGTTCGTTTTTCTTAATTGTTCATGTTAAAATGGCTGAATGTATTTTAAAAGGATTAATATGAACGTACATACCTAGTTTATAAGATTACGGCCGGTTGCTGAATCGCAAATTAATTTTAACAAGCAATTAATCTGTATTTAACAGATCATTTGCTTGTAAAAATATATGCTAAACACAGCTTAATTGCTTGTTAAAATTAATTTGCGCCTCGGAAACCGGCAGTTAATCTTTTATCCCAAAAAGTGTATTATTTCAGGGAAATTAAAAAAATACCGCAGTGGGCTATGAGCCCATCTGTTATACATACTCCTAAATGTAAAAGGCGTTTCGCAGTTAACGCTATCGATAAACATGGCGTCCATCCCTCTTCACCAAATGGTCGGGCATTTAGCAGTATTATAAAAACATCAAACATTTTTTTCGAAATTATTACACTATTAATTTTATTATATCGTCGTTACACGCTCAAATCACTCGGTGTTTTATTTTTTATTTTATGGCTTCAAATTTCATGCTCAGACTATTAAATTAATATTTTAGTATATGATATTGCTCAAGTACTGACAGATTTGTTTCATCTTTTACATTGCGAACTTCTAGCGACTGCAACTCAGTGGTTCTCAAACGGTGACACTTGGATAAATATAAAAAATAATTCTTTGATATTAAAATGTACGAACTTACACCAGGCAAGCAATGCTATATGCACTGTTAAATTTGCGATGAGTTTCCCTTCCTGATCTTGGCCCTTTTTAAAGAATATAGGTAGGTACTATACAATTTTCTGTCAAGCATAACGCAAACTACTGCTCTCACCTCTGGGATGGGTCCGCCAAATACCAGCTGGAGACACTTGAGGCGATAGAGAGGCGTGCCAAGAGGCTCATAAACGACGATGATCCGGTAGGCAAAAAACCCCAGAACCTCGCTCATCGACGCAGAGTGGCTAGTTTATCGGTTTTCTGTCGGATACACTTTGGAGAGTGTGCTGCGGACTCGCACGACTTAATTCCGCCATCCCCGTTTTTCTATCGATCGTCGAGGCGCACAGATTCTAGGCATCGCCATGTGGTAGACGTTCCACGTACCCGGACAAAGCGGTTCGACTCAACATTCTTCATTCGAACCGCAAAGGACTGGAACATACTTCCTGAGTCTATGTTCCCTGATGAGTACAATCTGGGGATCTTCAAGAGAAGAGTGAACAGGTACCTTCTAGGGAAGCGCGTTCCATCTTAGACCTCATCTTAGCTTACCATCAGGCGAGATCGCTGTCAAGCGCTTACCTATCGATAATAAAAAAATGCCGCAAACGGTAAACGATTAGTTAAATGTGTAGTAGAGCGATTTTACCTCCATGTTGAGGCCCCCTTTTAATGAATAGATCAACTGTTTCACTATTAGGTGTAAAAGGCGAGAGGAAGCTAATACGTGTCAATAATATCAACTCAACCACTAGATAGTTGGGTTCCGCAACGTTTTGTTCTGGTCTGTACAGCCGCATTACCTATTCCACCCGCAACAGTATCGGTGCTAAATGCTAATCACTATCGTATTCTAGTTTAAAGGGTAAGGTAGCCGGTAAACTCATTCATGTGGCATGCCAATCTCGCCACCCAGATAACAATACACCATTACTATCTTTCCATCAGGAGATTGACCTGCTTATATTCTGATTTGATTCAACCCAGCAGTACCTTCTCAATAACTAAATTGATTTATTTCTCAGACTCACTTCTAGTCAGTTTGTAAAAGTTATTAATTTTACAAATTACCTATTATTTTATTTTATTTTATCACTAGCCGTTGCAAGCGACTTCGTCCGCGCGGACTTCGCTTACTCCGCACAGCACCTGGCCGCTAGGTGATAGCGTGATAATATGTAGCCTATATGTTGACCCGACCTGTTAGTAATATTCATGCAAAATTTGAAGTAAATCCATGCAGTACTTTTTGAGTTTACCCCGGACATACAAACAGACAAACAGATAAACAGACAAACAGACAAAAATTCTAAAAACTATATTTTTGGCTTCGATATCGATTGTAGATCACGCCCCAAGTATTCTTTTAAAAAAATATTCAATGTACAGTTTTGACTTTCCTACGATTTTATTATATGTATATGTACTATAAAAGCCCAAACTGTGGTAAATCCTAAGATTTACCAACTCTCATGGTAAATGTCCAAACAGTTCCTTTGTTTCGAATTTTTACCACCATTCACTTGGTAAATCTTAGGATTTACCGCAAAGGCACGGTAAATGTTGAAAAATACATTTTTTACAATTTGAATTTTGAATATATAAGGTTGTACCAGTGATGGCTGGTAAATATTGGTTTTGGGAACGCGGTTTGACTCAACATTCTTCATTCGAGCCGCAAAGGACTGGAACATGCTTCCCGAGTCTGTGTTCCCCGACGAGTACAATCTAGGGATCTTCAAGAGAAGAGTGAACAGGTACCTTCTGGGGAAGCGCGTTCCATCTTAGGCCTCATGTCAGCTTACCATCGCGAGATCGAGGTCAAGCGCTTACCTATCGGTAATAAAAAAAAGAGTAATTATCATTAATCTTTTATATTATTAATCAGTCAAATCCTTACCTATTTTAAATTAATTTCTTTTGGGATTTTCTAAACACTTGGCGTATTTGTCTCTATCGAGATAAAAGTAATTGCCCTTCTTGCTTACAATGATCTTGTCCATTTCATATCCAGATTTCATAAAATCTATGTTTTATACTCATTTTGATTCATAAATTACTAACAGATTCGACAACACAAAGAGAAATTAAATAAACGTGTCAAAAAATTGACTGAGGTGAGCGAATGTAGAGTAGCGTGGAGTTGCGGACTGCCCACGAGTACGAGATGCGTCGAACACGGAACATTTCTTTATCGACTTTTACCGTGTTTCGGTTCGGAATTTAAGAACTGTTCGGACATTTACCATTGAGAGTTGGTAAATCTTAGTTTTACTGGAAAATCGTAGGATTTACTACAGCTCGGGCTTTTGCAGTAACGCACAAACACACACACACACACACACACACACACACACACACATATATATATATATATATATATATATATATATATATATATATATATATATATATATATATATATATATATATATATATATATATATATATATATATATATATATATATATATATATGACCTGGAATAGCACATAGAATACATTTTATCCCTGAAAAATAAGTTATTCCGTTGGTAAATCCTAAGATTTACCAAGTGAATGGTGGTAAAAATTCGAAACAAAGGAACTGTTTGGACATTTACCATTGAGAGTTGGTAAATCTTAGGTGGGATAGATGGGCGTCTGCTGCGTGCTTTGCAATCCATGTACTGGGATTGCAAAGCATGTGTTCGGGTGGACGGAAACATATCGCCCTGGTTCGATGTCAATATCGGCGTCAAACAGGGTTGTGTGTTGTGAGCTTGTCTGTTTATTCTATATCTATAAGTGCTTCCAAAGATTGAAGTCATTGAATGTGGGAATGCGCATGACTGATCTAGTGGTGAACTGCCTGCTTTATGCAGATGACGCTGTACTTCTAGGCTAAACTCCATCTGAGCTGCAAACACTGGTCACAATTATGAATGAGGATTGTAAGAGTATGTGTGTGTAAGCCACATTTGAATGCGAAGAAAACTAAAGTTTCAGTATTTGAAAGAGAAGCAACCAGAATGGATGTAAGAGTTGTGGTCGATGATGTAGTGCTGAACAAGTGGATGAGTTTGTATATCTTGGATGTGCTTTTAGCAGGGATGGAAGGTACACTGCTGATGTTGAAAGAAGAGTGTGTGCAGGGAACAGAGTGAATGGAGCGTTAGGGAGATTACTTAATAGCACAATTCTAAGTCAGGGTGCCCAGGGTCTAGCCCTGCATAATCATGTGCTTATCCCAACGCTATTGTATGGAAGTGAGAGTTGGGTATGCCAGAAAGGGCATGAAAGTAGAATCAACGCGGTCGAGATGAGGTCGCTAAGAAAAATATGTGGTGTGACACCCGCGGACCGGGTTCGTAATGTCGAAGTGAGAGAGAGAAAAGTGGTTAGGTTTGAAAGAAAGTGTCGGTGTAAAGATGAGAAAGGGCACGCTCCATTGGTTTGAACATGTAGAAAGAATGGTAGATGAAAGGTTAACAAAACAGATATACAATGCGAATGTGGAAGGATGTAGGTACCGAGGAAGACCAAGACTGACATACCACGATCAGATTGATCGAGTACTGTTCGAAGGTGGTGTCAAGAGTCTTCGTAACCGGCGTGTGTGTATGAAGAGAGTAATGAATATGGAGGAAGCGAAACAAGCCTGCAAGGATCGTGATGAATGGCACTCGGTTCTCTCTGCCTACCCCTTAAGGGATCTGGCGTGAAGATATGTATGTATGTATGTAAATCTTAGGTTTTACCGGAAAATCTTAGGATTTTCTACAGTTCGGGCTTTTATAGTAACATATAGATAAGAAAGGCGTAATAACATACACAACTGATTATTGAGGCTGCAATCGTTTTACGTTGGAGGTAAATGCGTTTTCCTGCATTGGTCACACATGTAACAATTTTGAGAAGGTTAAGAACTACTGGCGATGGCTGTTTTTTCATCAGAAAAGCCATGTGCTTGTTTACTATAATATAATGTTGCAGGAAAAAACAAACTTAGATTTTAGTTTAAAATTAGACTGTACTACAGATTTTAGTCAACGATATAACGATACATTAAATTTGTTTAGTCTGCTTAACGCCTGTTATTTCAACTGGTGCATGTGATAGATCTGTTCCAAGGCTTCGACGTAAAACACATCAGAGCACCGTAGTGCTATCAACAAAATCCCGAGTATGTAAGTGGTCAGCGCGACCCTTTTCCGTAATGGGGCAGGAGGAGTGACTCAGGGGAATCCACAATTTGTGAACAGAGGAGCTTTTACTGGCTGCCCTTATGTCGAATTGAGATTAACTGTTATTTTTAAGGAACTACTTTACTTAAAACTTCAGAAAATGTAGTCCAATGTAATATACTCGTATCTTGATATTATTGTTAAATTTGAATAATGGAGGGACGCAGAATATTAGTATTTCAGTACGGAATATTGATCTGTTCTGAACTTAATTACATAAGAATAGGCAGTTCTCTTATTTAGTGGTCAGGCTATAGCCTATAGACTTCGATCATGAAGTCCCGAGTTTGATTCCCTGGTCAGCCAAAAGGATTATACGGGTTTCCGAGATTTCATCAAAAACTAAAATCTCAATAGCAGCTCAGATCCGGTTGTTGTGAGGACAACCTGTTGTGTGTGCTTCAGATGAACACATGAAGCTGTCGGTTTCGGTTATCGCAAGAATGAAGCGACAATCGTTACTAAGTCGGTAGAATGGAAGGTCTTTTTACATTTGGCTCACTCTGCCTACCCCGGAATGGAATTGGCGTTGAAACATTTTTTTTAAATTCAAAAACTTAAATTCTATACATATACTAGTTCTTTTTAGGAACAAATAATATAGAACTGCTTTCCTAATGGAATTCGTCGTCAAATAACGAATCTATGCTCTAAAATTCCTTGCTCAAAAACGAATATAAAATATTGCAGCTTGGTGCTGGATATAAGCTTTTGAATTGAGAACTTGAAAATGAGAGATTTGAAAAGTCATTTACATACATTTTAGCTGTATGTATTTATCAAACTCATTCAAATGTATTGTATCCTATGCATGTACATAGAATACTTACTTTTTTATTTTGTAGCATGTACGTATACTGTTACGCTTCAGCCCTGAACCAGTGCAACTAGTGGATCTGAGCCGTGTCTTGACTGAGACCTTACGAATAATCAGACAACTACTCAGTTTTGGACAAAATTACTGTCAGATGTCGGATGTGCGCGCGCGCCCATCGTAAAAATTTTACGCTTATCATTTTTTCTAAACGCCCCAAAAAAGGTAAAACTTAAAAAAATATGCATTTTAGAATAACTGAAACACTGTTTGAACGCATAAACGACTACTGAAAAAAAATATTTGAATATTTTCTTGAGCCAGACTGAAATCGTAACTTTACATTTCAGACAGCAGACTAACCATTAGATCAGTGCTATATTTTTTGTATTTTGTTTCTTACTTCCAAATTTCTTACTTCCAAATCACGTTTATTAAAACCACAATGGTGGCTCCTTTATATAATTCACTGCCGTGAAGTTGACAATGGTACAATAAATAGCAATTTATTTTATTCAAGGACCTCTGCAGCGAAGCGATTCTAGAAACGTTAATGCAAATGGATTACAATGTAATGGGTTTGCATAATTTACTTGGTGACTTTTTAATTAATGGGTTTGATATACAATAATAAATTAAGAATTATAGAGTCAGTTTCATTTTAATAATATATTTTTTATAAGATCTTGATTTTAGATTCGTTGTTGTGTAGGTATACCACAAATAAATGTAAGTTATGGCAAAATATATTTAAATTCTACATAATTATATACAACGGATCGCTTAAGAAGCGTAAGGAGAAAACCGATATGTTTTCTTTGGATGATTAGGATACTGAAAGCATTTATCCTTTTCTATATCATAATAAAGCAATTCAGCATATAAGATACAATAATACCATCGCCTAAAGCTCTCAAAAATGTTAATGGACCGTTGCTTTCGTTTACTGGTTATTTCGTGATAGGAATAGGTAAGGCGGTGATACCAGACCCGGGCGAGACGTTGCAGAACTCTATCACTTAGTAGTCACTATGATAGTGACTCGTAGAGTAAATTTTTCACCTTTTACAATCTGCCTATTAGATTGGCTGGACCGTGCCTCGGATCCCGCTACCCTCCATGACTAGTCTCCAGTTGCATCAACATCAGTGTGTATCAGATCGCCCAGATTGTATAGGCGCAACTGATTCGACCCATCTTCACTAAGGCTACATCAGCATTAACGTGACGGAAAACGAACGCTTGGCGAAACGACTTCAACTGATGAGTGGTCCTTATAACCTCGACATTTGTCTCCCACCATATCACCTGATTGGCACCATCCAGGGACCACATGTAGGGATACATAATTCCGGGTGTTCTCCTACGGACGACGGTGATTCAGCCGATCCAGCTTTCTTTCGCCGTTTGTGAGTTGCCTGGTAGTAAGGAAATATAGGTATCTTTAAAAAGATCCTTCAAGGACCCAAAAGGTCCTTCAAGAAGGACCGTATTGATTCAATACGAAGAATCACGAAAATCTTATTTAGATTTCAATAATCTGGTTCATTGCTGTTTTACAATTATTACGTAGATTACATTTTTGTAGAAACCCTGCGACAACCAACCACCCCCGTCAACCAACGCTTGCATAAATTATTTTTTATAATTAAGGGAGAACGTAGCGAAAAAGCGAGTTACTTTTTTAATTCAAAACAGAACTGTGTCTGCATTACTTTCATTAGTTAAACAATAATGTATGTTAATTAGTAATAAAATTTAAAATTGATCCCAATACCCTCCTGTCTATTTCCATATGAATGTAGTAAGTCCTTGAAGTAAAAAATGATCTACATATCCATATTTTTCCCACGGGTTGGTCTGGCCTCCCTTTGAAGAATAGACCATCTGCGGTTCTGTCAGGCATTCATAAGAGACGAACGATTGGCTATAACTGTTACTACCATCGTGGCTACTAAAATGGTAGAGTTTTTACAGTCTATTTCTTTTTCCGTGTCTATTTTAGTAAACAATAATGGCGGACCAGTGACTTAAATTAGTCATAGACAATTAATATGGTTGTGAAAAATCAAAAGAGATCTATTGAACAAGTATGACGAACTAAATTGAATGAATGATGTTTATTGTAACAACTATCCATCCATTTTGTTATATTATTACAAAGTATTATAATTTTTATAATCTTTAATCTACCTATATTAATGTTATCCATATTCCATATTATAATTTATAATATTACACATGCGAAAGTTTGAATGGACGTTTGTTACTCAATCACGCAAAAACTACTGAACGGATTTGAATAAAATTTGGCACACATATAGATGATAACCTGAATTAGCACTTTTTAATCCGGAAAAATTGGTTGCTCTGTGGGATTCACCAAAAACTATTATAATACAGCAGCTGCACTTTGCAGCTAGTTATAAATACGAAAGTTTGGATGGATGTTTATTACTCAATCACGAAATAATTTCTGATCGGATTTAAATGAAATTCGGCACACAGGTAGATGATGATCTGGAATAGCATTAAGCTTTTTTTTATCCCGGTAAACCGAGTTCCTACGTGATTCATCAATTTTTTTTATAACGCAGAGAGCTGCGGGCTGCAGTTAGTATGTTATGCGAAAGTGTGTTTGTTTATTTGTCTTTCTTTTAGTTAAGTTAAACTTGTTACCATGATGTAAAAAAATTAAAATACTTCTGCTGGTAGACACCACAGAATTTTTCCTTGTCACTAAAGGTATCGAACTTTCTGCGATTTCAAATTTTTGTGCCGACGTCAGTACACTCAAGAGAAATCGAAATCCACTAAACCCAAGCCAAGTAAAACAGTTGAGAATGAGATCGAAATCCTAAAAACAGTCCAAAGTCACGAAAAAACCACGAAAAACAGCCGAAAACACAGAAACCACATTCTCGCAACAAAGAAGGAAACGGAATGAGTAAATTTTACTTTCACTTTTTAGACCTTAATTTAAAGTGTCATCAAAATTTTAAATTGTGCAAACTTCGTTAATGTTGCGTCATGTTTACTGTTATCGTGTCATTGTTACTGCTAGCAAAATGGTGGATTTGTATATAATTCTAAATAATTAAATTATTTATTTAATATTATAGGACAGATGAATTTAAATAGAAGAACAATTTAATAAAACAATAATCACTTTTTTCTAGAAAATAAAGACACGTAATCAATAATCGGTTTTCATTTATTACTAAAATTGTTTAGAAAAATAAGTATAAAAACTAGAAATCTTCGCAGGATGGGAGGAGTATCATTAGATACATACATCCTAAATAATTTAATTAATTTTATAATATTATGGGACAAGTGAATTTTAATATAGCTATTAACAAAAAACAATATTTACGTTTTTTTGCGTTAAAAGATCATCGAATTATTGTAGTATACAATGATTAAATAACCTGCCTTTAATAAAAATAAGATTTTATTTTATTAACAGCAGGTTACTTTACTATTACAAAATTATTTAGATTTAAGAGCAAGGATTTAAAACATTATCAGATAACAGAACTTATTTAACGATACTTAACGTTATTACTACAGCGATACCTCAGTTACAAAATTATTTTTAAACACTAATATGTATCGCTACTCATATAATAGAACGAAATTGTTAACGCTAAATAATGTTATGATACCGATACTGTTTTGTGATTGGTTCACCGCGTTTCATGCTGTTTCGTGATTGGTGCGTCTAGCTCTAGAACAAGAAGGCAACTAACTAGCTCTAGAAGGCAACGTCATAATACCATATAACATAATGTTAATTCGTAGTGTATAAACAGAGTGTAATGAATAACGTTATTAAACAGTAACAAATTCTGTATCATTTTTGGTTAATTTTATACTTGAAAATAACGTTTTGTCATGCTACAAGCAATAACGTTACCACAAAATACCTATATTATTAATCTCTTAAACAAGGATTATATATTTAAATCCTTGTTTAAGAGATTGAAAAACTATATTATTACTTTAAAAGTGTTAATCTTTGAAAAATAATGATTCTATAAAGGGGATATTTTAAATTCTACAAGTCAGTATTTTACATTTAGACAGTTTGTATATTTTTCTATATATTATTATAACCTATTTGTCGTAGTTTAGGAATATTTATCTTTGATAAGAATCATTCAATTAGTCATTCAAATTCGTTCATTAATGCACGTGTCTATCAATTTCATAGACACTCGGATATTCGACATGTCAAGTTCACATGGTATTTTTCAACTGTGGAAATAAATTTTATATTATAATAAGTTTTCGTAAATTAAATATGATAAAATAATATATTAGAAACAGTTTTTAGTGCCAAACAAACCGTTTACAATGAATGAATACGATAATCTAATCATATTTAATTCAATGTATATGATTGATGTGAAACTTTGGTGTTTTTACAACAAGTGGACTTTGTTTACCTAAAAAGACACGGAAAAAGAAATAGACTGTACATTGTCTCGTCTGGTACCATATACATTCCTGCCATAATACTGTGACGATGCGCCGATCGTCTCGGGGGTTTCTCTACTTGGCAGCTGGGTAGCGGTGCTAAATGTATTTACTTTTAGAGGAACTTTTTAAATATTAGGATTAATTCTTCAATACTTTCATTTGTTTCGAACACATGTCCGAACTGAATCAAATAACGTTCTTTTCTATGTCACTACTACAGTTCTACTTATACCAAAAGAGCTTGATTTAAAATGAGACAAGTGGCCAGCACTATTTCAATTGTATCACAAAGAAGGTCTTACAATACCGTCAGTACTTGTCACTGTCGTGTTACGGTTCGAAGGGCAAGGTAGTCGGTAAACTATTGCATACGGCATTAAGACTGCGCTACAAGGATAGCAACGCCCCATTAACATCTATGATGTCTATAGGCGGTTAATTTCTCTTTCTATCAAGAGAGCCAACTGCTTGTTTGCTATCTAATAATATATAAAATGTATGTCATCATACAAGCAATGGAATTAGCGACTTACTTTCGCAAAGGTACATATGCGGACTCGTAACACCAACACACACTTCCATACAGGTCTCGTTTTCAGATCGAGAAATGCGTATAAGACAGATCTTACGAGTCAAATTTTATTTTTTATATAATTAGATAGGCACTTGGCTCTCCTGATGGAAAGAGAAACCACCGTCTACAGACATCAAAGATGTAAATGGTGCGTCGCTATCCGTGTGGCAACTACCCTATCCTCCAAATCATAACGTAACACCTACTAGAATGGCGCTGGTACTTAACGGTCACGATTTTAAACGTATCAGCCTTCCTCGGCCATTTGCGAGATGCCTAGCAGTAATACGTTTGGTTTACTTTTCTCCAGCTGGCACAAACTAGCACCGTGGTAGTGTATTATTGAATTTTCATAAACACAAGAACTTAAACAGCACTTGTTTTCCCCAGTGTAACAGTTTGCAGTTGCAGTATCATTAAAGAAACTGAATTTACAAATATTTTTTATACTTAGATATATAAAATAAGCAGACGGAGGGGAGCCGCCTGCTTGCTTGCTATATTTAGGTCTTTTACAGCACAAGCGAGTGGCTCACCTCATGGAGAGAAATATCCATCGCCTTAATGGATATCTTTTATCGATGCAAATATTGCGTTTAAGTTTATCGGATATCGGATAACGCAACCATTGACATCTTTGGTATCTATAGGCGATGGTTATCTATTTCCATCAGGAGAAACATCTAAGTCTACTTGTTTTTATCCCATAAAATCGTAAGTGCCATTTGCAACAAATTACGACATCCACACAGAGACTCATACACACCAGGTAGTAAGCTCACGATCTCGCTACTGTTTGCGTCAACAGTTTACTGAGAAGCTTCCCGCTGTCCTAATCCCCCGGGTCGTACGCGTCGCTCCGTTAATTCAGTCAGCAGTTGTCTTTTACGACGTCACCGCCCACTAGCACAAGATTGTTTTGATGGTGGATTAATGGAACGCTTATTTTGTTGCTACATTGGTTACAGTGTAACCGTTACACTAAATTTGTTG
Source organism: Apodemia mormo (assembly GCA_036924255.1). Classification (NCBI taxonomy): domain Eukaryota; kingdom Metazoa; phylum Arthropoda; class Insecta; order Lepidoptera; family Riodinidae; genus Apodemia; species Apodemia mormo. The sequence continues at coordinate 46,691,305 of JAUPFN010000006.1, forward strand.
CTAATAAAGCTACCTACTGTTAGCTCGTACAAAAAATAAGCACTTATTTAATAATCATTAGTTACACTTTAGAAATTAACGTACAAAAGGTGACCTTAGCGCTAGTTTGAAATGATTCTTACAATATTAAAATATAATATAAATTATTTATATATAAAAATCAATTGCTGTTCGTTAGTCTCGCTAAAACTCGAGAACGGCTGAACCGATTTGGCTAGTTTTGGTTTTCAATTAATTGTTGAAGTCCAGCAAAAGTTTAAAAGGTGAGAAAAAAAAGAAGAAAAATTTTAAAGTAGTCAAAAAGGCAGAACAATGTTTGCCAGGTCAGCTAGTAAACAATATAGATGCCCCGTGTTGGGCTGGGCTTCTTTGAAGAATAGACCAACTGCCGTTCTACCAGGCAGGTTGTAAAAGGCTATACGTGTCACTACTAGATGGTAGAATTCTACAACGTCTGGCCCGGGTATTTGGTGTCACCGCCTTAACCTATTCCTTCCGCAACGGCGTCAATGCTTGTTATTGTTGTGTTCCGGTTTGGAGGGAAGGAGCCGGTAGACTTGCATGTGGCATTGCTATCCTACCACACAGGTAGAAACGCACCATTAACATCTTTGGTGTTCATAGGCGATGGTTTCTCTTTCTATCAGGTGAGTCATCTGCTTGTTTGCTATCTTACGATATAAAAACTATAAAATAATAATAAAAAGAAAAACGCATTTAGTTTCTCCTGCCGAATCTTCTCAGAGTGTAACCTGCTTTCCTATCCAGTAGTAATTTTAATATGATTACTCGCCATAGTAAAGGTTTATTTGAATAAAACATTTTGGATAAAACGACTGCATCGTGATCTAGGGGATAGCCTATTCGGCTCAGAACATAAGGTCCCGAGTTCGATCCCCGGGTCGAGAAAGTGTTGAGGTTTTTTCGAGGTTTCTTTGGAAAACACAAAATCTCAGTAGCAGCTCGGAGTTTGGCGGGTGGTGTGTTTACCACTCCCGTACCTGGGATGAGCATGTAAGGCCGCCGGTCCCGGTGTTGTTAAGCTAGTCGATAACCGTTATCTGTATAATGTGGTGGTATAATGTGGCGACGGGAATCATTATTCCTCTTACCAACCGACAAACTGGTGGCTCGTGGTGAACTGGAATGTCTAATGACGTTCAGTTTATTGTGCCTACTTCGCGAGCACGAATTAAACTGGATACACTTTTCAAGGCGATTTATTAGGTTGTCAACGACACACAGAGAAATACAGATAATTAGATCATAATACTTAGCGATGAAGCAAAATCACTTCAGAGACATTCTTTAAGTCTTCGCTTTTTATTCTACACGACAAAATAGCACAATATGGCATATTTCAATTTTTTTACATTACATTCATCTACAAGCATTTTACATTTATATACATTTGCTCATACGAGCGGCTACGCATTTTACGACCAACACCATGTCTATTAGTATTTGTGTAGTCAGTACTCGCAAGAGAACCCGGCATGATTACCCGGCTTACTAACATTTTTTACAATTTGAATGTATAATAATTTCGGTTCATCCTTACAAATACTTGGAATAGAACCCAATCCAATCATTAGACACAGAAGCTAAAGCACGCGACCTATGGAGAAGGGACGTTCAGAAAACATTTCATTGCCTTGTTGAATAGATTTTCTAAAACAATATTTGACCAGACTCAGGTCGATAAAAGCGCTTAATAGCTTATGTGAGTCTGAACGATCATTCGTCTCGTGACAATATCTGTTGTTTACTTGCGCCGAAAAAACTGATAGACCTCTCGTCGTGTCATTCGCCAACGAGCGGGGCGCGTCGTTATTCTGGATTCCTGCGGGAAATAATAAAACTAGAATGAAACCCTATTTATGATCTATATATTTATATTTTGCTCCTTTATGCGCGAACGAAGGAGTCTGAGATTTGCATACTTAACGTTTATATAGTAAACATCTGGAGAAAGCGAAGATTTTAGAAGAAAAAACTAGCTAAATTACGCTGGGCGTAAAATTCATTGGCGGTAAAAAAGTATGTGTATGTAAATTATAGCCAATTTGCGCAATTACGTGTTCTCACTTCTCACTCCATATCAATTTTCATCACGATCGGTCAAGCCGTTCTTGAACTATAACGCGACATACAAACTGATAGAGCCAGATACAAACTGATAAACTAACAAAAACAATATACTCTACTATTTATACCAATTTTAATCAAGATCAGTCCAGCCGTTCATGAATTATAACGAAATATACAGACAGACAACAATTATAATGGCCAAATCACGTACACTTTGAGTATATACCTATATCTATGCATGTACACGATTTCGTGTGTTCACCGTTTCCCCAGGGGGTGTACTCACTGTATACCCGACTTATAAGGGGACATACAGACAGATAGACAAAAATTGATAAAGTCGATGTTAGTAGTAGAGAAAAGAATGTTTATTGTGAAATAGACCAAAAAAATGTAATTGTAGTAATAAACGCTACAGATTTATATGGTAGTAGACAGTATTATAGTAAATAATTTAATATTATTTCGCTGATTCTAAGTCTCTGATCTAATATTATCATTCGTGACTGACGGTGAACGTGTCCCTGTCACCGAGACCACTAGCTGATAGAGTAGTGTGTGACTGAGAGCAGAAAGACCACTGTGTTGCAGTTTAGAGGGCAGGCTAGTCGGTAGATGTGCTTGTGATGACTAGGTTAGCAGCGCCCTGATATCTTTGTTATGGATAGGTGAAATATGTCGGCTATTAGGAGAACCCATATAGGCTCAGCTTTCTTTAAAAAAATGGACAGAGAGCTCGTAAATAAAAGGTGAAAGCTATATATGTCACTTTCACCGAGACTAGGAATAAGTCTAGGTGTAGAGTTCATCTACGTCTTGTCCCTGTTTGCTGATAGCGTCTTACCTATCACAATAGAGTGAGTGTCTGGCACTGCCGTGTCTAAACTTGTGAGCTACGTACTATTTAAATTGTCATGTCTAATGATGATGGATACCTCTTTATATCAGGAGATGTCTGCTTGCACTTACCTACAAAATATGAAGAGCCATCTGCTCATCTGGAAGCAAGCAAGCTATAAAAAATCACTTACAAGCAATAAAAACTCCGAATAAGAAATCACAAGCACTAACTTTAACACGAGGGCACACAAGTTTTGTTACATGAAAGTATTATTTGAAAGAGTAACTTTTAGCAGCGTTGCAACTCAACTTCTGGACGGAGTCAAATTAATAGACCCTGGGTCAGGTTTTTGTGACTGTTTCATTGGTTAAGTTTTTGTGAGTTCAGCAATAGATCATGTATGTCACGCATAAATATATTACTAGGTTTTTATAAAACATTAGTTGGGCTATCCTCGTCATTGAAAGTTATTGCAAGTAATTCGCAAAAACAATAAGGTAAACGATCATCTTCCATGTTCCGGACACTCGACAAACTTGCGAGTCGTGATTTTTTACCACGATAACATTCATGATAATGTTGATTTTATTTATAATAAGTGTAATAACAGAACAAAGATCTATAACTTACGCTAACTAATTTAATTCGCATTTATTACAGTCAACATTAATTATATTAACTCCGCCACGGCCTTCAGATGAAGTTTCCGCACACTTCCCGCAGCCTAAAACAAACCGTGTTTGCTCTGTAGCAAAGCTGACTCCGGAAAAAACAAAAACATTATAGACATTATAAATTGACAATAGGCAATTTTCAGGCATTTTCTTATCTTTTGTTAAAAACAGTGATTTAATCAACTTTAATATCAATATGAACTAGGTGGTAGAGTTCCGCAACGTTTCGCCCGGGTATTTGGTACCACCGCCTTGACTATTCCCGTCGTAATAGCGTCAACGCTTGTCATTATCATGTTTCGGTTTGGAAGGTAGGGTGGCTGGTAAACTCATACTTGTGGCATTGCCATCCCGCCACACGGATAGCAATGCACCATTAACATCTTTGTTGTCTATAGGTGATGATTTCTCTTTCCATCAATCGGAGAGCAATCTGCTCGTTCGCTATAAATAATTAAAATGTGACATGCTAGGTAGCTTAGAAAAGGCGAGCTATCTATACATATTTGCCCGGCTTCGGTGCCCCTGCCCTGCCTATCGCTGTCTACAAATAGGTTGCCAAGTTTTTACCAAGAACTAAAATGTATTTTGGTCTGAAAATAAAAATAAATAATATGTTAAAAAAATAGCGGTTATTTATTTTTTAATATTTACATACCGTCCCCTAACACGTAGCGTTTACATTTCGCCGCAATCACGCACAAAATTTACGTTTACTTTTTACACAGGTATATGGATATAAGTGTTGCGGACAACAGTTTTGTATACTTTATTTTTGTTCAACAGCAAAAAGTATAATGTGATAACCTGCAGTATAATACGGTTTTTGACAATGTAGTTGGGAACCCTGGGCTCCACGATGATAGTTTTATCACTCTGGCTGAGCACTTTGCTCACCCGAAACCACCAATTGCTTAAGTTCACTTAAAAAAAACTGTCATCGTCGTGGAGGTTAAGGTAACTGATGATCTAACGCTAGCGGCTTGTTATCTGAGCTGACTGATAGCAACGCAACATAAAATTGTTTGGTGTCTATAGGCGGTATTTGTCTCTTACTATACGTACAGTCTTGTTCTTGTTTGCTACCCTGTACCATAAACATTATAATAATAACAATTTATCAAATCCCAATTCTGCCATAAAAACAAACCTAAATACAAAGATAAGAACTAAAATTAACAAACGAGTTGAGTAGATTAAGAATTACCAGGAATGCTCGAAATAAGCTAGGCCTGTATCTCATCTATATTTACATTTATTTTTAGGGAACTATTAAATTATGATTTAGTTTGCAAAACCTTTCGCAACTAATTAATAACATGTATTATAATAGGAGAAAGATTACTAGAAAAAAAAAAAAAAAGAACTTCGATTTTTTTTATGTTACTTGGATAGGCAAACTGGCAGACGTACCACCTGATGCTAAGTGGTCGATGTCGCTTATTTATATAAATTAGTTTACCTGGAACTAGCCCAGGTAACTCATTTATATATTGCCTATACTGAGACATAAGGTGTTAAAGTCTCAGTGTCAGTAATAACACTGCCTGTCTTGCGCTTCTTTCCGAAATACAGCAAAGCTGTTTTACCGGAGTAACAACCAAGATGGTGGTACCCACGCAGCCAGGAGCGCGGCACAGCGCATCCCTCCCACCGGTCAATTATGGTTTGACTAATAAGTTACATTTAATTTATATTACTATAATTAGCGTTGTACTTGTAATTGAAAATAAAACATGAACACTTATGTAATCTGTTTGTATGTGGTTGTTAAAATTAAAAACATAATTGACATAGATAACAATTTTTTTTTCAATCAACTTCGATCACAAATTTTTGATGAGCCGTGTCATCCGCGTTTTTTAAGCCGATTAATGCTGACAAAGAACAGCTAAAATATGAAAATAATATAGATGATTTGTATGTAAAAATAATGACTACCGCGCAATGTCTATTCCAGAAATAGAATTTCAATGAATTCATGTTTTTAAACTCCACAGGGACGCGATCATAGGCAAAAGCTTATATTGTTCGAATTGATAGTCAACGAGGGCCCGTCGTATGCCGCCTCGTGACCGCTCTACCGGTTATGAGTCCCTAGTCTCTCGTTTAACGTTTGTCTGGTTTTTGTTATAAAATGAAACTCCGTCCCCTAATTAACTTACCTGGCCCAAAATATCCTTATCATTTTGTCAAAAGCGTTTACTTTGTCCGCAAAATTAGATTAACATTTGTGTTATACACAAAATGTACGCAGGCCGTAATGACTACTACACGTATGAAGCGACACAAAGCACACATAAATTTCATGTATGTGTGCTTTGTGACGCTTTTCAATTTAGATGTATTATAGAAAAGCAAAGAGATTATAACGATAGTTATTCGTGATAAATACGCATACAGACTAAGATTGTGAAATAAAAATGACTATTTCAGCGACCATGATCTATGGCAGAGAAATGTGACAAGAAAGGCTCCTTCAAAGGAAACATTTGGAATAACTTTAAAATTAGATTAACATTTGTGTTATACACAGAATGTACGCGGGCCGTAATGACTGCGTTTGCAACGCTTTCGTTTTCTAAAGAATTTTCTTTTATTTGAAGAGATTTACCGGGAAATTTTAAGTATGTGTGCTTTACGACGCTTTTCAATTTAGATGTATTATAGAAAAGCAATGAGATTATAACGATAGTTATTCGTGATAAATACGCATACAGAATAAAATTGTGAAATAAAAATGACAATTTCAGCGACCATGATCTATGGCAGAGAAATGTGACAAGAAAGGCTCCTTCAAATGAAACATTTGGAATAACTTCACACAAGAATGTGGTTGCAAAATCATAAAAAATAGTTAGATTAAAAGATTATTTAAATGTTAATCTTGCCGAATAGGCCACAATTGTCAAGTGGAATGTTACTTCTCATCTTCATTACCTCGTTCAGTGATTACTGCTTGTAAACGTTTTGTACCGCTGCTTCAATTATTTCTGCCCCAAAAATATAAGTGCAAGCCACAATAATTATGACTAGCGGTCATATTAAATAAGTCTTAAGAGAATGCCATCACGGTGATGCCAACGCACCAATAATATCTCCAATCTATTCTCAGATAAGATTATTTACCATTGCTTAAAAATAATGGTAAAAATTTCTTTCTATCAGGAGAGTCATCTTTTTATTTAATATCCAAGTTTTCATTAATTACTTAGTGTATTGTGTAAAACGTTAATTTCATTAGAAAATTCAAAGGAGGAAGGTCGATTAAATCTGAGACCATTTATTGCAATTTTCATTTCTTAGAAATACAACAATCAATACCTAAAGTTTCGTTGTTTTTATTTTTCAAAAACTTATATTTATACTTTTTAACAGTTATAAATATATTCAGCTACTACGCTATCTAAAAATCGTAGCACTGCATCAAACAACGAGCAAATCGACAAAGATCAGCGGGAAACACTTCGTTTAATTGTGTTTTTATTTTGAAACTTTAACGAAATAATACAGAAACTATTCGTCTTCAACAAGAAACTAATCAACAGATAGGTTCTCTCTGCTAGTTCGGGCCCCTTTTCCTATTAATGAAATGACTTGTTGTACACCCGACTTCATCCGGGTGGAATGAGAATTTTTAACAATGATATTATTTGTGTCAGTAGTTGAGATATTAGGTATAGAAATATCTAATATATCAACTTCTTTATTATTTTCTGTATTATTCGTATGTAATGCAAAACTGTGTATAAAATATATTTTAAAATGTCAGATTATTTGGAAGACATAAAAGCTTGAGATTAATTCTCTCATCTCCTCATACATACCCGCTCCTCATACCAATCTCATAATTTATTGTAATATGAAATTATTATTAACAAACCAGATCGGATGTAAGAGTTGTGGCCGATGATGTTGTGCATGAACAAGTCGATGAGTTTGTATATCTTGGATGTGCTTTTATCAGGGATGGTATAGTTGGAAGATACACCGCTGATGTCGAAAGAAGAGTGTGTACAGGAACAGAATACCTGAGACTAACAGAAGTCAATGTACATACAAATAATATTCGAGCAACGGACACATAGATACCCCTCACGGACGCGATATCTCAGAATGGTCCGGCACATGTCGAAAAGAGCATTAAAAGTAGAATCAACGTGGTCGAGATGAAATCGTTACGAAAAATATGTAGTGTAACACTCGCGGCCCGGGTTCTTAATTTTGAATTTAGAGAAAGGTTAGGCCTGAAAAAAAAGTGTCGATGTAAAGAAAAGAAAGGGCATCCTTCGTTGATTCGGCAATGTAGAAAGAATGGTAGATAACAAAACAGATATAGGTACAATGCGAATGTGGAAGGACGTAGGCACCGGGGAAAACCAAGACTGACATACCATGATCAGATTGATCTAGTACTGTCCGAAGGTGGTGTAAAGAGTCTTTAGAACTGGCGTGTTTGTATGAAGAGAGTAATGAATGTGGAGGAAGCGAGACAAGTTGGCAAGGATCGTGATTTATGGTACACGATTCTCTCTGCCTACCCCGTAAAGGATCTGGCGTTAAGATATCTTATGTGAAATAATTATATGCATTAAACATATTAGAAAAAATGTAGATAAAAAAAAATAAGCCTGTTGAGTTTCTTCTGCAGGATCTTCTCAGTGTATGGCCACATGGTGATACGATAGTAGTTATAAAAAATTTTAAGCCCTCAAAATTGTCTATCAAGTTTTATTTAAATTATACATTTTTTATTTAGACTTTTGACAGACGGACAAATGACCGGAAGAACGAACAGACGATCGGAACTATCCACTTTTGAATGACGTTATTTAAAACACTATATTGTAGAAACGAATGTTTCCTCTGACATGTCCATGATTTTGATTATTAAAAGCAGACCGGGAGAAGATTGCGTAAAATATTAGATCATTTGTACCAGTATAGCGGTTCTGTAGGGGTCCTATTACGTAATGACTAAAAGGAAATATTGGTCGTAGCTTTGGTATCAGCGGCCCAATCACGTGGCCGTTGTGTTGGATAAATTACGAGTGCCGGATATTTGTTCCACAAGAATTCTTGTATTTTCCGATAGTCGATAAAAAAACAAGTTATGCCACCGCATAATGCAGCTAATCATCGTCGAGTTCACGAAAATGACCTTGCCATTCTTATCCGATGGTTCCTAATGGCCGCTATGCCCAAAGGAGTAACTTTTTCTTTTTGCAAAATGATTTGTAGCACCCTAAAAACTTTTTTTAACAGTTCTTTGTATGTTCATTTATAGAATTCTGATAATGCCATACCTATGGGAGGTGACGAATACCCATTCGCACAATATTTTTTTAATTGTAAGATATTATTCGAATTTCGAACGATTTGTACCAGTATGGTACTAATTTTTCCTATAAGTGTGAGGTTTAACACAAATACAAAAGTTCAAGCAACTAGGTTGCGGCAATCTTGTCTTATAACCTTATAATTTCTTCCTTCCACCTCTCGAAAGATTTCTCAAATTGTAGAAATTTTGGTTTACGCCATACTGTAACAAATGATTTTATGTCTTGTGCCTTGACGTGTCGAAAAATCAAATATTTCAAGAATGGCGCCTTTTTTCTATTAGATTCTAATAGATTCTTATTGTACAGAGAAAAGCGAAGAGAAGAGCTAATAAGGAATACCATCATACTTAGACACCAAAAGATGTTACTTTTACGTCGCCATTCTAGTGGCATGTAAACAAAGCATTATATAAAAATACTATTTTCATACATTATAAATCAATCCTAACAAGCCAAAATGTCAGTGAAAAACTTTACAATCCAACCGTCATAGTAGTACTGTCCTGCCGAGTCTTTACCTACTTCTTTTGGTACAGACCAAATCCAGAAAATACCTTTTCATGACATTCACCAAAAGTTATGTTTTCCCCGTTTGTCCAAAAATAGTATGTCCGACTGAAAAGTGTACGTCCCTATAAAGATTACGAATCTGTAACGGATGCGGTATGCAAAGCAATGAGCACGCTCGTAAAACACGTCATCTTTATTACGAAATAGGTCAGCAGGATCGCAAAAACACTTACTGCGCTTCAAGTGATCCAAATGAGTCAAAACACGGCTCTGATAGCAGCACAAGTAGAATACACGACATCTACAGAACTACTGATTCCGTCTACTAACCAAAAACCCAAACAAATTTTGATGTTTATTTCATTTGAGATCAAACGTGGTTGTTTGATCTTAAAAGAAATAAATTACAGTACACATTATATAAAGATATTTTATAGATTGTACAATGTGTATACGTATAACATATTTGTTTCCGTATCGAAGAATACACCATCTGCTCTCTAGCCAAAAAGTTCGTAACAAGAGAACCAGAGACCCATCATATGGTGTAGATGATGCCAAATCCGAGCAAGAAGCTCAGGCTGGCCCGCCCCGCCTTACGTATTCTAGCTGCAATAACATCACTTTAAGTGTAGGGCCGTCGGTAAACAAGTGCATAGGGAATTAAATCTAAGTTATAAGAATTGTGACGCAGCATTAACATCTTTGATGTATGTAGGTGATGGTTATATCTATCAAGAGAGTCATCTGTTTGTTTGTTATCCTATGATGAAACAAAGATACATGAGTTATTAAAGTGATAATTATTTATTCTATTAACTGCTATACATAAATACTACTTTAATAAAATATCACAAACTGTAATAACTATTTAAACATTAACTGAATATCGCTAGGCCTCACTGTAGCTCAGTAATAAGTCACTCGAAAATGCTTAGAATGTTCCGTTTCTGTTGGAACGTCGGAAGTGTTTAAAATACTCTCCAGTTCCATAGCTATGTTGTAAATATCAGCCAATACATTGGCTATTTTTTTAATTTTGCTCATACAAACACACGGAAGCTAAATTTTTATACATATTTGAAAGAAAATAAATAATTTTAAATTCGAAAGTGTATGGGTTATACAAATCAACAAATTATGTGAAAAAGCGTACAAATATGTAAATGTCATAAAAGTGCCAGCCGGTAAGGCTAGTATGCGCCAATTATATATTTTATTCATAAATAGTCGTTTGGATTATGGTAGTTTTTTATATGTGAGCTGTGCTAAATCCCATCAGAAAAAAGTTGAAGTACTTCAAAATAAAGCCTTGCATATATGTGGTGACTTCATTCAAACCACCGCGAAACACGTGATGGAAAATGAGTTGTGCGTGCCACCTGTAGAAATACTGACTTTTTTGACTGAAGTGCATAATTATTGGAAAGATCAAGATACAGCTCTGAGGTACAAGAAGAACAACTTTAGAAATTTGGGTATCTTCAATAGATGTTAAATCTTTTGTTAATACAGAAATTGATAAATATATTGCGCCCAAACGTACTATTAAAATGTCGCAGATAAAACAACTAGTCCCTGCGTTTTTAGATACAAAATACCCAGGTTTCTACAAAATTTTTACTGATGGCTCCAAAGACTCATATGAAATTGGATGTGCTTTCTTTGATCCACAGGAAAATTTTCAAATTGTATTGTAACGCAAAGACAGAATTCTCAAAATAGGTTCATAATTCAAATTCAAAAAAACCAAGTTCTGAGGTAACAAACACAAAAAAACATACGACCACATTAAGAACCTCCTCCTTGTTGGGAATTCGGTTAAAAGATGACCTCATATCGATATTGTTTATACTAATACAAATCTATACTTACTAATATTACAAAGGTGTAAGATATGTTTATTTGTAATTGATAAACTCAAAAGTTACGGGACTGATTTAAGAAATTCTTATACAGATACAAAGTGATATTATCACTGAGTAATTGAAACTTCGTTTTAACTACAGAAAAGGTGGGATGTAAGTGGGTCACGCAAACGAAATTGCGGGAACACCTAGTATAGTATAAATACATCACAGCTAATTCTCTAACGATCAAACATTTCGTACAACATACAAGCAATATACATTAACGTTGGCTTCTCTGTGAACTGTGTAGCGCCGCGCGGTCGTTGATCGATTGGGTTAGGAACGGTTAATACGACCCATAAAGATGTTTTGATCGTAATATCAATTGTTACACTCTCCGCCTTCGCTGCCATTCACCCCCGTGAAGTATCATCCCTGTTAATACCGATGGAACTTAAACAATAACAGCTTAAATGCCTTAATAGACACTCGGGAACAAGCGCTCAATCCAAAGTTATTTAGAGATTAATTACAAGTGAGACTCCACTGAAATAACAAAGTTAGGAGCTACCCGACTCTCGGATTTCACCTACAAATCTTCGTAACTCGGTTAGCTGGCGTAACTTTTGAGTAATATAGAAGGTCAGATGTATTACAGCTTGAATTAACTGAGTTCTTGTAGTGACGTATCAAATTTTTGTCCCCAATTAACATTTAGACTACTTTATTTTGAAAAATTGCATTGTTTCCATTACATTACATTTCGCCGTGTAGGTCCCGGCCTCCATTGTAGAATAGGCCAACTGCCGTTCTGCCAGGCAGGTCGTAAAAGGCGACCGATTGGCTATCGAGTCACTACCATCGTGGCTACTAGGTGGTAGAGTTCTGCATTGTCTCGCCCGGGTCTGGTACCACCGCCTTACCTATTCCTGCCGCAATAGCGTCAGTGCTTGTCGCTGTCGTGTTCCGGTTTGGAGGGTAAGGTAGCCGATAAACTTATGCATGTGGCATTAGACCTCGCCACAAGATAGCAACGCACCATTAACATCTTTGGTGTCTATAGGCGATGGTTGACTCTTTCCATCAGGAGACCCATCTGCTTGTTTGCTATCTTATGATATATAAAAAAAAACATTCCAAAAAGTTTAAATTAGATAAACAGTGACTCCTATATGGCCACACCTCTGCGGGAGTAGGCAGAAAATCGGAAGCCAGAAAAACTTTACCTTCTATTACATATTGTGTTTAATGTGTAATATCTTTCCTCTCACTTTCCGATAATCTGTGGGAGTGATTTTATGAAATGCAACGGAAGTGTATATTAGGAGGCCGAAAAAGCGTGCGTTATTTAAATTGACCAATGAGCGCGCGTTATTTGAACTGACCAATAATCGCGCGCGGTGGTAGAGTCTGCCTTGCCCATCAGATAGCACCAACTTAATTACTTATGGGTCAGATGTCTAAGGTTAAATAAATATTTATGATTTGAACAGAATATAACAATATGTTAAATATAATTTGAAAAAAAAGAGTACTGTCATTTTGTATTATTAGTATATTACTAACACTTGTACTGTTTTACTTAGATTTTTTTTTTTTTTTTTTTTTTTTTATAGAAGAGGGGGCAAACGAGCAGGAGGTGCACCTGATGGTAAGTGATCACCGCCGCCCATGGACATCCACAATACCAGAGGTCTTGCAGTTGCGTTGCCGGCCTTTTAAGAATGAGTAAGCTCTTTTCTTGAAGGCCCCCAAGTCGTAACCGTTTGGAAACACCCCTGCCGGTAATTGGTTCCACAACAAAGTAGTGCGAGGCAAAAAGTGTCGAGAGAAACGCACAGTTGTGGATTTCCAGACATCGAGATGGTGAGGATGGAATTTCAAATTTTGACGCGATGTCCGATGATGGAATTCGGCGGCAGGAATTAATCCAAATAACTCGTCGGAACACTCTCCATGAAAGATACGATAGAAGACACAGAGTGAGCCAACATCTCTGCGCAATGCCAAAGAGTCGAGCCGTTTCGAAATAGCCTGGTCGTCAACGATTCGAACCGCTCTACGCTGAATGCGATCAAGAGGAAGGAGCTGGTACTGAGGAGCTCCGGCCCAGAGATGAGAACAGTACTCCATGTGGGGCCGAATTTGAGCCTTATAAAGTTGAAGGCGATGGGCCGGCAAGAAGTACTGCCTCGCTCTGCTGAGCACACCGAGCTTTTTGGAGGCTAATTTAGCCTTACCTTCCAAATGACCGCGAAACTGAACGTAATTCGATATGTCGACTCCCAGAATCCCGATACTAGCGGAGGCTGTCAGGAGAGTATCCCCAAATCGAGGTGACACGACAAAGGGTGTCTTTTTAGCGGAAAACACGCAAAGCTGTGTCTTTTTGGGGTTAAAAGTGACCAGGTTTTGACGACCCCATTCCGAGACATCGGTTAGTCGATTCTCAACTTCGGACACAAGCTTGTTTCGGCTCTCTTCGACGTGTTCCCGAGAAATACCGCTTCGGCCGGAGTATGTAGCATCACCAGTACTGTCATCTGCATAGCAATGTATGTTGCGAATTCGCATCATGTCATTGATATGCAGAAGGAACAGTGTTGGTGATAGCACGCAGCCTTGTGGAACACCAGCATTGATAGATTTAAGGTCAGAGCACGCACCGTCAACTACGACCTTGATGCTCCTATCAGCCAAAAAACTGGTGATCCACTTGCATAATTTCTCGGGAAGCCCATAGGAAGGCAGCTTCGCCAGAAGCGCTTTGTGCCATACCCTGTCAAAGGCCTTCGCTATGTCCAAACTAACTGCCAATGCCTCCCCCTTGGACTCAACTGCTTCCGCCCACCGATGTGTTAAGTATACAAGAAGATCACCAGCTGAGCGGCCGCGACGGAAACCGTACTGGCGGTCGCTAATCAGCTGGTGCTCTTCTAAATACTTGAGGAGCTGCGAGTTGATGATTGTCTCCATAATTTTGGAGAACAAGGAGGTTATGGCTATCGGCCGATAGTTAGACGGATTAGAGCGATCTCCTTTTTTAGGGATGGGATGCACTAAAGCTGTCTTCCATGAAATCGGTACTACGCCGAGTGAGTAGGAGAGCCGGAATAGGCGTGTTAGTACCGGCGCCAGCTCTGGAGCACATGATTTAAGTACAATCGGAGGGATGCCATCCGGTCCACTCGACTTATGGACGTCCAAGGAAAAAAGTGCTTTACGTACGGAAGACTGCAAGAATTTTAATTCCGTCATAGAACTATAGCACTGCGGGATGGTAGGCGGTGAATTTCCTTGGTCGTCCAGAGTCGAGTTGGCCGCAAAGAACGAGCCCAAAAGATCGGCCTTCTCCCTTGCGGTATGGGCCAGAGAGTCATCATCTCCGTGTAAGGGTGGAAGAGAGGGCTGTGAGAAATTCCCCAAGACAGCCTTGGCGAGAGACCAGAACGCACGAGTTCCCGAAGGAAGGCGAACTAATTTCTCACCAATTCTGCCAATGTGTTCAGATTTTGCCTTGGCGATAGCTCTTTTGAAGAACCTCGAAGCGGAATTGTACTCCTTACGTAACGCGCTGGTTTTTTCATCACGAGATGTCGACGCTGCAGCCCAAGCCCGGTAGCATTCCTGCTTTCGGCGTGAAGCCGTTTTGCAGGAGCGACCAAACCAAGGCTGAGACTTACCACCAACTGGTACCGCAGAAAATGGAATGAAAAGTTCCATGCCCTGCAGCACCACATCAGCGATAGAGTCAGCGATGACACTCGGATCATCCAGCGAGAAGCACATCCGCCCCCATGGGTAGGACGCAAAAAAAGACCGCATCCCGTCCCAATCTGCTGACCTATAGTGCCAAACGCGACGACAGCCTGCAAAAGGAGGCCGTGATAGGCGCGTAACCGGCACTTTACTCCGGATCAGGCAGTGGTCTGACGTACCAAGAGGGACGTCCACAGATACCTGATAATTGTCCGGATGGGAGGTCAGCAGAAGGTCCAGCAGTGAAGGCGTATGGTCGTCCACATCGGGAATTCGCGTAGGCGTGGTTACCAATTGTGTTAGACCATATGCCAAGGCAAAATCGTGAACAGACCTCCCCGCATGATCGGTAGTGCGTGAACACAGCCATTCGGCGTGGTGGGCATTAAAATCGCCTAAGATCACGATCTCAGCGGAGGGGGTCTGTTGCAACACGGAATCTACAGCCGTTTGAAGGTGCTCAACGAGCCTGTCGACTTCAGCATTTCCGCTATGGGACCTGTAGAGGCACGCGTAGATGCGGGGATGGTCGTCGCAGTCTACACGCAGCCAGAGGATGGATAGGTCCCTATAGCCTTCAATGCTGCTGAGACGTCGAGAGCAGATATCCTCTCTGACATAAGCACAAACTCCCGCCCGGGGTACAAATGAATGCTCGAATTTGTACCCCGGGTAGGAGAGATATGAGGTATCAGCCGGAGAAGATATCTGCGTCTCAGTTAAAAAGAACAGAGCCGGCTTAGCCGTCTCAAGGTGGTAGTGGACGGCATTTAGGTTTGAGTGAAGACCCCTAATATTAGTATAATCCACGTGGAGTGTGGTAGAGGGTGCCTTTCGATGTCTGTTCGATTTGCCCCGAGCAGCGAAGTTTGAGAGCGCAATTGTGCCCCCCCCAGAGTACGCAGGGCAGCCTGGGCATCCATGATTAGGCTGATTACAAACCCCTGAACATGGATGTCCAGAGGGGGATTCTCCACCGCTTACGCTAGTGGTACCCCCCTGGGGTAAACTACTACCTTTAAATTGCGCTTCCATAGTGTTAGGGGGAGGGGGGAAAGGGCCTCCGGGAACCTCACAGACCAAACGAAACGCAACAGCAAAGCTGTTACTTTACGTTGGTTTTAAGTGAGGTAGTGGTATCGCCCCGGTCGTGCCGACCCATTCAGCTAAGCATGGCACTACCACTTTTTATATAAGATTTTCTAAAGTCTAAGTAAAACAGTACAAGTGTTTGTAACATACTAATAATACAAATTAACATGGAGTTTTACCAAGTGCCGACGATATTTAGTGTTTAAAGTACTGTCATTGTAGTCATGAATTCCTTCAACATCACTTATACTCGTATTACGGTCATCAGTACTAAAAGTATTTTAGTATTAAATAACAGGAAATGCGTGTTGGATGTTGGAGGGATTAATAAATGCAATGGCGTATTGTTAACGAGGAAAAGGGAGAACGAACTGCACAGGCAGTTGTTCATGACTTTTAAAGGAGAGCAGACTTGAAATATATGGAAAAAGTAAGCTAAATAAGCAAAGTACTATCACAACAATGTATCTAAAGTATTTTTGGAATCCGGCTTTCATTATCTTTGGGTTGAACGAATCGTTACAGATGTTACATATCATATGCGACTACTGCAAAACTCGCTTGTTTCTTTTTTATATCATAGAATATCTTACAAGTGGGCTCTTCGTATAATCATCGCCTATAGACACCAAAGATGTAAATGGCGTGTTGCTATCTATTTGACGTTTTGAAATACCACACTCATTTTTCAACTATTTTATAGGATATTAAACAAGCAGATGGTTCACCTCTGACTCTGATGAGAAAAGATAAGCATCACCTGTAGACATCAAAGATGTAAATAATTCGTTACTGCCGTATGGCGAATTGTAATGCCACATGTTTAGTTTACCAGAACACGACAGTATGGCTGGTTTTATAGTCACGCCGCTAGGCAGCGCGCTGTTAACAGCGCGCGCTTGAACAGCGGTGCACTGTGAAATGAGATTAGTACCACGCGTTCCGCTGCTTTGAGACGTTAATGCGACGTTAATGAGAGAATGTTAATACGGTTAGAATACTGGCTGTTTACTTTTTATGGAAAAGAAGGCAAAAGTGATTTCGAAGAAGAGTAGATTTAGATATATATAGTGCCTCGGCAGCGCCAACGAACAGTGCGCGTTTTCTGAACGGCGCTGCAAAAGCGCGCGACTTTGAAACATAACTACTACTCTCATATATCTCCGAACGCGCGCTGCCCAGCGGCGCGTCTAGCGGCGTGACTATAAAACCAGTCTATATTCACACGACTCTGTCGCACGTCTCTCTAGGTCTTCTGCCGGAATATTGACCTAGATAGGACGGTGGTACCAAATACTACGGTGAGACGTTGCTCAACTCTGCCATCTAGTAGTCACGATGGTTGTGATATATTAAGCCAATCGTTTGACTTTTACGCCCTGGCTGTCTGGAAGGCAGATGGTCTATTTTTCAAAAGAGGGCCTTGACCAATACGAGGAACTAATGTTCTTCTAATTTTCTTCTAATCTTATATGTAACTAGCTGACCCGGCAAACGTTGTTCTGCCTTTTTAACTATTCTTATATTTTTTTCTATATTTTCTCACCTTTTAAACTTTCACTGGACTTCAACAATTAATTCAAAACCAAAATTAGTCAAATCGGTTCAGCCGTTCTCGAGTTTTAGCGAGACTAACGAACAGCAATTGATATTTATATATATAGATAGATAGTATCAAACCTATTGTTATGATAGTAACTATTATATAATCTGTGGCTGTCGAGAAATCGGGTACATGCCGAGTAACAGGCCAGTTAGGACATCTACAGATAATATTTAAAGAAATTTACCAGCCTTCAGTTTTTTTTTTAATATTTATAATATTTATATATTATTAAGATAGCAAACAAGTAGATGGGTCTCCTGATGGAAAGAGTCAACCATCGCCTATAGACACCAAAGGTGTTAATGGTGCGTTGCTACCTTGTGGCGGGGTCTAATGCCACATGCATAAGTTTACCGGCTACCTTACCCTCCAAACCGGAACACGACAGCGACAACCACTGATGCTATTGCGGCAGGAATAGGTAAGGCGGTGATACCTGACCCGGGCGAGACAATGCAGAACTCCACCACCTAGTAGCCACTATGGTAGTGACTCGCATTGCCAATCGGTCGCCTTTTACGACCTGCCTGGCAGAACGGCAGTTGGTCTATTCTTCAAAGGAGCCCGGAACCAACACGGGGCAGTTCAACTAGAACCAACAGTTCCTGGCAGCTTTACGTGCTTTCCGAATACTACACTACCAATAGACTCAAGGATTGCTACTAAAGAGAAAAGAGTATTTTCAAAAGACCCAATAATATTTTTAGTCTTACCCGAAAATCGAATCTCCGACTGATTATAACCAAAGTTAACCACTAGACCTACGATGTAGAGAATGTAAAATTTATAAGTGTAGTAGAAATTCAGAAATTGAAATATTCGTAAACTGATTTTCGTTGAATAATTTAGTTAATTCCTTGGTTTTCAGTGATTTAACAAGCTTAGATATCGCGCAGCGGCTGTCGGTGCCACTGCGGATGAAATGTAATTTATTTCTTACTGCAGTCAAACCGATAAAAAACCTTTCTAAATTCAATTATTCTGTATGCTCTATTTGAATAACTGGTATTTCTCGTATTGTTTCGCTAATGCAATATTTATTGGGTGTTTATTGAACCTTATCAATCGTACAATAAATTAATATATTCTTTAACTTTATAATACGTGAAACTTTATAAATCACAAAGCCATTATATCCTACCTATAAATAGACGGAATGGTATAAAACTGTAGCATTTTGTGAACTAGTCTAGTCGCGAGTTCGACCAATCGCTGTATTATATGTAAACAATGAACAATATCTATGCGCGGGTGTCTGTGCAAAAACATTTTTAGTGGATAATTAGGTCAAATTTTAAGCACCGATTTTTTCCCATCTGGTATCAGAATCGAGTCCCAGATACCCTCCTTCAGTATCTGAGTCTTTTACTAGTCAATATGTATGAGGTGGATCTCTCCCGATGGATTTTTTTTAGGAAAAAAAATTATCGTCGCCCATCGACAACAAAAATATTAATGGTTTGTTGCTATCACACATTTCACAAATTATACTATATTTTTATTTATATTATTGTTTCACTTATGATTCAGCTACCTAAATTCAGTTACAATATCTAACATTGTGTAAAATGTTCAACAACTCTATTTGCTCATCAAATGCTATTAAAAGCGGTACCAGTTAACATAAAAGCCTCGAAATATCAATGACAAACTTTATAAAAAATTAGACTTGTCATATTTTATAACTTTCAACATAAAACATAACACGAATATACACGCAGAGACACACACGCACACACACACACATACACACACATTAACATACACTACGTGTCCCCTGAAAAGAAGACGAGTAGGCATAATATAATTATATGTACTTACCTCTAATATAGCTTAAAGTAACTGTTTTTCTTTTTTGCTGTTAATAATGTAAGTACAATTTAGTGTTATTTTTATCATCACTAACATGCATTCAGTTTGGTTTATAACATGTAAATCCGTAATTGGCTGTAAATTACTAATATTCATGTATAGCTAGCTATCCATGCAATTTAAGCGCTGTGGATTTTGTTAATAAATAAATAAAAATTAAAATGAAATGAAATTGTGAAACATCACGAGTGTACTTCGATATAACAACAATAATTGGAGTTTCACCAAATATTTTTTGTATTTTTTATTTTTGTAGTCATTTAATTTCAATAAAAATTAAATGACTTTAAATGAATTTTTATCGCCTCTGTGGTGTAGTGGTCCGGTGTCGGAGTTGACCACAGAGGTCCCGGGTTCGATTCCTGGGTCGGGCAATTCAGAAATGTGTTTTTCAGTTTTCTGATAAAAACAACATTGCCCGGGATTGGAAAGTGCCCGGTTGGCGATAGGCTTGCCACCTATCACATAGTGGGACCAAGTATCTTCGGCTAATCGTGGGTGCACTTGTTGTACCTCTGCCAACCCTTTCGGGGATACGGGCGTGAAGATACTTTTAAATGAAATAGACATTGTTACGTAGTTTCCATTACATCGTAAGCGGAGGAGCCAACTGTCGAATGACGCTCTAATTTATTGATTTTTCCGCAGACGATATTTGCCTTGTACAAATCTTAAGAAATATTGCTTATTACTTTAATACTAGGGCCGATAATTTTAGGTGTTCTCCAAAACATGGCGATGTTTACCTGACTTGACAGCTACTGAAATTTTTCTAGATGGCAAAAATCTATCTACATTTTTTCGGGCGCTTACAGAACCCGGAACCTCACGATCGACTCTATAGACTAAATACCAGAACAATGAGGGGCGAATGACATCTTTGATAAGCTGAGTAGAAAGATAAATGAGAAGGGCAAAAAAATTATAAATTCTTCCTTAGTGACATAATTTTGTATCAATGCGTGCTAAGGTATAGATCGTAGCCGTGTCGTAGAGTCCCTACGTAGGTTAAATACGTCGGTCGTAGTTCGTAGTCCGTATCCGAGTTACTACATCGTAGTTACTATAAAATCTTACACAATATGCTTCATTTTAATTATTATATTAATTGTATGTATGTAAATCTTTCACAATATGCTTCATTTTAATTTTTATATTAATTGTATGTAATAATTACTCTTTAGTCTTCATACATTCACTGATTGACTGACATTGAAGACTAACGCTAGTAGGCTGGCGACTAAATTAACGAAGCAGTATAGTTTCACAAAATATTTTTTGTGTAATATAAATTCATACTAGCTGACACAGTAAACATTGTTTTAGCATATAAATGATTGAATTACTAATATCGCTATTTAAAAAAATCTGTTAACTGGTGGACCCTGCAGGCCATCCCTGAAACTTCCCGTTAAATTAAGATATTTTAAGCTCAAAGGAACATAGTCGATATATACCTAAGAATATACTTTTTCAAAGCTCAAAAATCTAAATTTTGTTATAAATGACAGTAGTTAACCACTAGACCTACGATGTAGAGAATGTAAAATTTATAAGTGTAGTAGAAATTCAGAAATTGAAATATTCGTAAACTGATTTTCATTGAATAATTTAGTTAATTCCTTGGTTTTCAGTGATTTCTAGTTTCATTTTTTAAAAACTGTATATTTTGGAAACGATAATCAATACAACGTAATATTTGAACTCCAAAATGTTTTATTAGCTACATAATCTATAGACTAAAGACGTCGAAGTAATATAAAGAATTTTTTTTCAAAAATGTTTGTTATTAGTAAATCCCAAATAAATCAACCGATTTTGATCCAATTTATGGTATTTAACGTTTTTTTTAGACAGAAGTGGTGATTAGATTTTTAAATCAATCGGCAGTCGGTAATCAGTAACCTAAAAGTTATTTTAAAAATATAAAGTAAGTTAGCTGTGAACAACATCATTATAATATTTGAAAAGCTGTAACTTATGAACATTTTATTCAATTTTAATTTTTGAAATAACATTCGACTTAATTTTTTAAGCACTAAAATATTGCAGAGAATCAAAAAATGATTGGTAGAAAAATTTGAAGCTATGTCGAAAAAACAGTTTTTTTCAAAATGTGTCGTCAACGGTTACTCCCGAACGGATATACTGATTTTGATGCAATTTATGCATTTGACGCAGTTTTTTGAAAAATAGAGCTGATTATATTTTGTAATCAGTCGGTACTTTAATCTGGAAGTTATATTAAATAAATACTGTTTGGCAGAACTTTTTTTGAGGTGTCTCACGAGGAGTCCCATAACCGGTAAAATGATACCCACCACACGGATAGCAATGCACTATTAATATGATTAGTGTCTATAAACCATGGTCATCACTTGAATTTGTAGCACTGTGTCCTTATTTGCTATCATTTAATATAAAAAATCACGTAAGTTCTCTTGCGGAATAAAAAGTGAATTGGATGTTATTAGATACCATTCCATCGAACAGTTTAGCCGCTGGTGGGATTAATCTGTGGTGGTTACCATTACTGTATTTCCTAACAGAATTATATACCCTTCAGTGTTTTCAACATTACCGATTTACTGACTCCAGGCTTTAAATTAGCATTTATTAATAGAAAAATTTGAACAAGATTTTTTTAGCCTGAATGATGAATCGATTTTTGAGCATGAATGTTCAATAATCAACTAAAGAGACTAACTACTAGTCAACAAACGGCCCTTATAATTGGAGCACGCTAACGCAGCTTTGTATTGTAACCTAACCTCAATTTTGTAAGTACCCTTGTAATTAGAGTACTGTACTACATTTTGCTTTACAAAATCCTTCGCTATTCAAGATGTAATAAGCTTTTTTATAGTATGTTATGTGATAGAAAATTTTAGTATTTATCAAATTACATAAATCTCATGGTGCAGATAAATTTAAGGTATTTTTTCTGCACCATGAGTTTGTTACTATCTACGCATATATTATATACATGTGCCTCATGAATTGAGTATTTCAATTTCTTCAAATGATTTATGAATTTTCGCAAGCAATGCTTATTTTTACAAATTATCTTCTACAGTAAGTCACAGAAATGGCTTGGGAGATAGTTAAAGAAAGGCTGTAGAACGACCCGAGATGTAATTTACTTAATCATGGAAAAGGTCGTAATTTTTTATCACATTCAGTTAAAAGTTTTACAGCTTTATTAGTACTTCTTATACATCCGTTAGTTCAGCGGCGTGCTGCTGTCAGTTTTTGATACATTCAAACTGATAAGTCAGTACAAGTATATGAGAAAGCACAATTTTGTTGATATTCATTTATTGCTAAACCTATAAAACCTCTCAGTGCCCTACGTATTTAATGCAATAGCTTTTGGATACTTGAGATCAACATATTATAGAGTTTATAAATGGACATATTGATATTTTTTTATGTTAAATCATAACTTGCAAATATCAAAAGTATAATACTTCTGCTAACGGCGCACACTAGAATCTCCACATACCCATGTCTGTTGTTGCTGCCAATGTCAGGCACTAAGTAGTAAAGTTCCAAGTAGCAGAATAGCATGATATACGAATTTAATAGTCATTTTCTCATAAAATTAGTTTAATCTATACCAATATTATAAATACGAAGGTAACTCTGTCTGTCTGTATGTCTCTTCTTCACGCCTAAACCACTGGACCGATTTGGATGAAATTTAAAACAAACATATGTAGTTTAAGACCCGAGAAAGGATATAGGATAGCTTTATTCCGGAAATCTCACAGGAACGGGGACTATGTGGGTACATTAGCTTATCTCTAACACAATTTATAACTTTTAATTTTAAGATTTTTAGTAGATTCTTTTTTAATGTTTCACCATTCATAAAGTAGAGAACTATTCGACTCTCCTGAAGATAATTCGGTTACGAAGTCTTTGTTACTGACGTAGAAGAACGTGTAATGGAAGTGGGCGGACTATAGTGCCGCTGTGGTCTCCTCTAATTTTTAGGACTTGATTAAGTTTGCTCCATTCCTTACATCTCAGTCATCATCATCATCATCATCTGTTTCAGTTGCATCACAGCAGTTCCATATAAGATTTGGCGGAAATTTCGCAAATTTAATTTCTTCCACAACCACAATTTCTTCCTTGCAATTTTTAACTTCCCGCTAATGGAAGTTTCTGATTTCATCCCAACTTTTAAAAACGAGTTTTCAACGGATCTCCACTGTTTGATTTATAAGAATCTTTTCTGACTATTTAACGATGATACTAGTATGTGTGTGTGAGTGTGTGTGAGAAGGGGCAAATGAGCAGGAGGTGCACGTGATGGTAAGTGCTTAGCGCCGCCCATGAACATCGTAATACTGGAGGTCTTGTAGTTGCGTTGTCGGCCTTTTAAGAATGAGTGAGCTCATTTCTTGAAGGTCCCCAAGTCGTATCCGTTTGGAAATACCATCGCCGGTAATTGATACCACAAAAAACTAGTGCGAAGCAAAAAGTGTCGAGAGAAACGCATGGTTGTAGACTTCCAGACATCGAGATGGTGATAATGGAACTTCAAATTTCGATGCATTGTCCAATTATGGAAGTGCCGCTACAGGAATTAATCCGAACAACTCTTCGGAACACTCTTCATGATAAATACGATAGAAGACACAGAGCGCACCTACATTTCTGCGTAATGCTAAAAAGTCAAACCTTTTCAAAATAGCCTGGTCGTCAACGATTTGAACCGCTTCACGCTGATTATTTTTTTATTCTTATTATTTACGCTGAATATGATCAAGAGGAAGAAACTGGTACTGGGGAGCCCCGGCCCAGAGATGAGAACAATGAGGCCAAATTTGTGCCTTATAAAGTTGGAGGCGGTGGATTGGCGAGAAAGACTGTTTTACTCTGCTGAGCACACTTAGCTTTTATGAGGCTAGTTTAGCTTTACCTTCTAAACGACCACAAAACTGAACGTTAATCGTTATATGTTGACACTTAGAAGTCAGATACTAGCTAAGACTGTCAGTACTAAGACTGTCAGTAAAGAGTGTCAGTAAAGAGTGTCTTTTTAGCAGTGAACGCGCAAGCTTTGTCTCCGTGAGGCTAAATGTTACCAAGTTTTGACAACCCTATTCTGAGACATCAGTCGGTCGATTCTTGAGAAATACTGCTACCGCCGCTGAAATAGCGCTAAAATAAGTTGCATCACCATTATTGTCATCTGCATAGCAATGTATGTTGCTAATTCGCATCATGTCATTTATATATGTAGAAGAAACAGTATCGGTGATACTGTCTTCCTATTGCATCTTTGACCAAAGTTAACCATCTTTGTCTTCTCTATAAGATACGGAGATGTTGGTAAACGACCTTTCAGATTTTGGACTATCACTAAGTTTTTTTTTAATAAGTTCATAAATATAAAAAAAAAACATTTTTGCTTTGTGTGTAAATTAAACCTAGAACGACATGAGCTCAACCAAACAAAACAAGCACTGGAACAATGTTAAATATATGTAACATAAACTCCACAAAGTGTGCCGGCAACAGCGGAGCTCATTTAAATGCGACAGGTGGGTATCAACCTTATTTGATCTATATCCCGCAACGATCCAAGAAAATGTTTCTTTATTGTATAAGTTACAGTAAACCGAATTTCTAAGTAAATCGGGTGATTTATTCAAGTTATCCCTTAACTTATTTATTTAACTAAATAGTATCTAATGATTTGTCATCATAATATAATCGATTCGATCATAATAGCAATCGATTTTATGTAAATAATCGTACACATACATTCTACTCTATTTTCTAACTAGTGTTGGGCCACTCAATGTCACGGTATATAATATGGTCATTCCATAATAGGTGAAAATATTTTAACACAGCTTTCGGTGCATCTAACCAGAGATATCCAGCTAAAAACAAACGTCATTCGAGGGCTTAAAACTTTTTGATTTGTATAAAATTTTGTTCGTATACGAAATTTTATTCGTACAAATCAAAAAGTTTTACAACCTTGAATACCATCTGTTTTTAGCTCGATATCTTTGATTTGACGTACCGAGTGCTGGGTAAAAATATTTTCATCTATTATGGAATGACCTTATATAATATTGATACGTGAAACTTACATTAATGATATTTTTTCAACAAAAAATTAAACCGACTAAATATTATGCGTTGTCTACATTAAAATCAGTGACCGAACAATCAATCATCCCTTGTTAACTTACCCTTATGGTTGGAATTTAAAAAAAAATAAATAGGACCCTCGGCGTATATCCATTTTAATAAAAAAAGAACTATCAAAATCGAATTACTCTGAAAAAGGTTTTGCTTGTTCTAACATAAAAAATATACGCGTCGAATTAAGAACCTCCTCAGGTTTTTCGTCAATGGAAAATTGAACAAACAAAACACCGCTGCCGCTGAGACAACGTGGTGCTGCCCGCTTTAAAATATTTACTACATGAAATTTAAAGTAAATGCGAGTTTTTTAAAGTATGATAAAAAATATTTTCAGAAGTAAAATATTTTTCATGTAATGAAAAAACTATTTACTTGTGCCCTTGCGATGCCAATGAAAGGGAAAATAAAACAAATAATAAAAAAAATGGGACAAATTATTTTTGTGTTTTAGCACTCACCCCGTGCTTGGGAAAACTTGCAAAACTTTAAAAACAACAAAGAAAAAATTCGACACGCGGAATTTGAACTTGCGACGCACCCTCAAGCCGGAATGCTCTACCACTGAGCTAGTGTCGACAGGTTTGAAGTGGCGAAATTCTTCTGTTTTGCTATGTGATCAATTACGTCGATTATTTTTAAAGTTTTAAGTTTTCTTAAGCACGGGTTGAGTGCTATAACACAAAAATAATTAGTAACACGAAAGTACTGATTAAAATTATAAATGTGAATTTCATCTGTAACGATGAACTCATTTAACTAGTTATACGTATGTTTAGCTCTCTGGGAAGAATTTTTAGAAGGCTTTAGAGAAGGTCGCAGGTTCAAATGCCGCGTGTCGAAAATTTTTCTTTGTTGTTTTGTTTTCTTGAAAAAATAAGAAGACCCCAGCGGTACAGTTATACTCTCTCGAACACCACATTTCCTACCACGTCACTACGGACGTTTCACTTCGCAACCAAAGCATCAAAGCAACAAGAAAGTTCCCGTTTTAACCTAAAGGGCGTATTTTTAAAGATATAAGGGCTTTTCCAACCCTTTTCAATTTGGAAATTAAGTGTAGTAGCGCCATCTGTTGTCAAGTATTTGAACTTCATTCAGGTTAACGATTATTTGGGTTGCATTTCGAAAGGCGCCGCGAGCAATGGCAGTAGTGTAGTAATGACGCGAAATTTAACATTCCAATTTCAATAAAGTCTTAAATTACATTTGTTATAATTCAACTACCACGTAATCTCATATCAAATAAAAACAAAATTATGAAGAAATAAATAACTTTAATTATATTTCGAGGTTTTCGTTTTTCGTGTATACTTTGTTTTTCGTAAGTTCGCTTGACAACTCTGTGAGGGCAACCGCTGCCAATATTGTGAATATCTTTTGTTTGGAGCGAGTTGTCCCGATTTGCTGATGTATTTTCGCCGACGTATTATTTGAAAATACCATATAAAATATTTCGGCTGGTAAAATATGACACCTCATATTTGACTTTTTTGTTTGAGCAATGATATGACTTCATAGAAATCCTATTGTCCTATTGCCTATTCATATTTTATTCATATTTTAAATGAAAAGGTGTTTATATTGTGTCCGCGTTTATGTTTTTGTTACTCTTTTACGCTGACTTTACATGGATGAAATTCTGGTGGTATTGTTATTCTCTTCGTAAGGAGATTTTTTTATGTATTTTTTTTTCTAGCTTTTTCTAGCAGGCGCGCCAGAACTGTGCGTATTCTAGTGAACGAGACGTTTTCCACATGTGCTTATCCAAACTTGGCACTCTTCATTTTGCAAGAAAAAAAACGTGCTTGGCTATTATTTACTGTGGTCTAGAGTACTATTTTTTCACAAATGCTAATAATTATTTATATGTATAAAGAAAAATTACGCTATTTATCATGTATTTCATTTGAGACCTACTTGTATTGTTTGACGTTAATATTTTATTCTCAAACGACTTTTGGTAAGAGTTAAGTACAAAGGTGTTACTGACGGTAGCACATGAAGCCTGGAGCACTGCAGCTAGTGGCTAGTCAACTGTCTATCTTACACTTTGACACACGACACAACAGAGACAAGCGCTCACGTTTAGGCATAAGTAAAATAGTGGTTTCATATAATTTAATAATTACATTGTTGTAAAAGAGAACGGAAGGCATGATAGTAAGCGGTTAGCACCGCCCATGAATAGCTGCAACAATTAAAGTCTTGTAAATGCCTGCCTGACCTGTTAGGAATAAGTAGACTCTTATTTTGAAGGTCCCTAATTGTAATGGTCCAGAAAGAATTCCGCTGACAATTGTTTCACAGAGTAATAAGTATTACCAGAATTCTGATACGAGTACGCGCAGTAAGCAGATATTGTTCTAACTTAGTATACCCATTCATTATATATTTATTATTAAAATCTGTAAAAATTTTATTATTATTTATTGAAAAGCGATCAGTAATGTCATGGTGAGGGATTAAAATTTCGTTGTGAACGGCAATGGGAACAATACATTTTCCGTGATATGGAGTGAGTAAGAGCCTGTGTACTGAGTTAAGATACTTGTACTATTATATATATTCTGTGGTTTAGATACAAACCACTAACAAACTTCATACAAAATTGCAGCACTGGCCCTGGGGTAAAGCGGGGAGAACGGTCACTCTAGACTAGGGCTTTCAAATACCGGATTTTTTCAATACCGGTATTAATACCGGTATTGGATGCAAGTTCAATTAGGACATTAATAAAACCATTAAAATACGTATTTTTAGTTTCAAATCAATCATTATTGTTCTTATTTCTTATAAATACTTAGAGTATATACTTTTTAGCTCCCTTATATATAACAATTTGGTTTTTTGTGATTATTTATTTAGGTAGGACTAGGAATTGGGAACTTAATCAAAACTTAAACTTAATCTAGTCTTTTTGCAGGAAGGCATTTTACATAAACTTTGTAAAATACAACATTAGAAATTATAAACTTCTTATATTATCGACATGGCATCATCATGTCTCATGTAATCAAGATACATTTGAACATAGCGAAGGCCTTTGATCGGGTATGGCACAAAGCGCTTCTGGCGAAGCTGCCTTCCTATGGGCTTCCCGAGAAATTATGCAAGTGAATCAACAGTTTTTTGGCTGATCGTAAATGAGCATCAAGGTCGTAGTCGACGGCGCGTGCTCTGATCTTAAATCCATCAATGCTAGTGTTCCACAAGGCTGCGTGCTATCACCGACACTGTTCTTTCTGCATATCAATGACTTCATGCGAATTTGCAACATACATTGCTATGCAGATGACAGTACTGGTGATGCTACATACTCCGACTGTAGCGGTATTTCTCAGAAACACGCCGAGAGCCGAAACAAGCTTGTGTCCGAAGTTGAGAATCGACTAACTGAACTGAGAACTGAGATGTTTCGGAAAAGAGTCCTAAAACCTGGTCACTTTTACCGCCAAAGAAGACACACCTCGATTTGGGGATACACTCCTGACAGCCTCAGCTAGTGTCGGGATTCTGGGAGTCGACTTATCAAATTACGTTCAGTTTCGTGGTCATTTGAAAGGTAAGGCTAAACTAGCCCCCAAAAAACTCGGTGTGCTCAGCAGAGCGAGACAGTACTTCTTGCCGGCCTTTTGCCTTCAACTTAATAAGGCTCAAATGAAAAATTACACTTACTGATCGAACTCCAAAGTAAGCAAATTATTTGCTTGTGTTATGGGTGTTAGTCAACGATACTAATACGTAGAAATACATATATAAATACAAGAATATATTTAATAAATACCCAAACCCGGAAATACAAAAATGTATGTTCATCATACAAATGCTTATCCCCGTCGGGGATCGAACCCGAGCCCCGTCGATCGCGTAGTCAAGGTCGCTAACCAGTCGACCGACGAGGCGGTCAAGTACAATGCACTAACTATAACACAAGTAACCAGTATAGCAGATAGCTAGATTTCGGTCATTGGAGGGGCGGAAAGGTGGATGGGGCCCGCCGCGGGCACTTTTTCTTTCTTCCCGCAATGTTGAATATTCATAATAATACAATTATAGTGTCGCGAAAAAATCGATAGTTTTAATCTAAAAACGTCATAACATCAATAGTATCGATAGTATTGAACGCTGCAAGTTAAATAAACTACCGATTGTGTTGGTATCAATCGTTGGACATATGCAAAGTATCGATTCTATCAATAGTATTGTCAGACAATATTGCATTTATCGATGTATTTGATACTATCGATAGTTTGTACAATCGATAGTATCGGTCAGTATCGATAATTTTGATAGTATCGATACTTTCGATAGAAATTATTATTAATGCAATATTAAATAGCAATACTATCGATAGTATCGATACTTATGATAGTTTATTTTTTTAATCATAAAAACCATAGATGTTATCGATTGTATTGCTGTTTATTGATAGTATTGCACTTAATGAGGTACAAAAACACTATCGATAATGGACTATTAAGCGTCAACACTATAAATCAAAGGTTTCGAGTTTCGACACTCATTCCAAGTATTTGTCTTGATATGTATGTATGTATTTCTCATACTTCTTGTGAAATTCAACGTCTATACTATACCCTGATTCCTATTTAAATCATGTACTACACATTCTCTTCCAAATAGTAAGGGTTGAAGTACATAACTACTCCCCTCCAAGCAATATTGAGATAAAGTTGAAAAAGTCATCTTGCTCTCGGACTGTACTGGTCGCGGCGAAAAACGCAAGTCCCCGTGGCCTGATATCCGCGCTGCGCGAATTTTCGCCTCGCCCGCCGCGCTGCCGTCGACACCGCCGGTTCGCGTGATCGGGCAGTTACGCCGTGGCGTAAAATAGGTGTGGACAACATTTTGTTCCATTAATGTCCAATGATAGCAAAATAACAAACACTTTTTGTATCAACATGAAATAAGAAACACCCGCCTATCGTAGACATCAAAGATGTTAACAACGCGTTGCTATCCGCAGAATGAAAATGTAAAATTTTGCATCGTTTCAACGATATTGTTACCCGGCTGTGCCAAAAATATAATTTTTATTTTATTTGTTCATTTATTTATTATATTTAACTTCCACCTATCATAACAGGTAATATTTCATATGGTCGCACACATGTATGTCTATCAGTATGGCACACAGTTACAATGGGACAATAACAATGGGAATGACGTGCCATTGGATTCGTCTTAATTATTGTGCTAGCGTGTGTGAAGCTCAAATGCTATATAATTTCTCAGAGCAAGGTTAGAATGTTTTTAATTTAACTTAATAGCTTTTAACGATTATTGAATTTACGTTAACGCTAATAGATAAGACGGCGATAGGGTATTTTCTTAGCCTTCCTAGTGTGATGTCCAAGAACACTAGTACCGCTTGTAGTAATAGATTCAGCGCTTGTTGGCGCTTGTTATTTTCATTTTGTATTACTGGGCTGGATTGTACCACTTCAAATTGCAGTGATCTCTATCAGCCACAATTCTACCTGACATAACTTTGTTTGTGATCGAGCCGCAGCATCAATTAACCCGAGTTACCCACACGGGAATACTAAGCCAGAGCTTTGGCCACACTGCAATAATTTACTGTTACTATAGACACATCATTTCACTAGGATCCAATATGTGGACATGAATTCTAAAGATATGAGACATCTCTAATATGACTATTCTCGAAGTCTTAAATCTGCATAAAGTTTGCGTTCAGTAAAGAGGATAAGGTTACATACATTTTTTTTTAATTTACACTTTTCACTTGTTAATAATAAAGTGGAAAATCAAAATTTTATAATCTTGAGCTTGAGTTGAAACTTTTGTATAGAAAATTTGATGATCTTTTTGGATCTTTTTAAAATTTACAAAATTTTAGATATCTTTCGAGATATTAAAAAAATCAAACCCCCACTTTTTTTGCTTATTTGTTTATAACTTTTGTAATTTTTTCAGCGCCTTTCCGGACTTTTCCTTGAACTTTCTACGTGACAATACGAATCGAATGATACCTTGGTCGTAATTTTCGGGGATTATAAAAAAGTTACAAAAAAAAATACATGTGAACTTAAAAGCTACTCCATACTTCAAAGCTTCGTTCAGTGTACCTACCCTCTGTAGTGTTGTTAATGATAACATCCTAAAAATATACAGCCCAATCGAAGTTAATTAACCCCCGGAGCTATTATTTCGTAGTACACATGTTGAGTATTATGGACGGGCTCTTTGGCGAGGGACCTAGGTAACTTTAGAACATTCATTCCTTGTACCTACTATGCGTTCCAACTAAGAATAGGATCGCGTTTGTTATCAACTTCATACCACAAGTGTGAAATTAGTAATGTCGGCATAAAAATATTTGTTAAACAAATATTGCTAATTTATTGAAGAACAAATAACGTTTTAACAATGTTATTTTCATCAATAAAAAATTATTATAAACATCAGTCTAGCTGTTATATAAAATATAAAAAAGTCGTGAAGTTACACCACTTAAAGTCAAGAACGACAGGAGTAATTTGTTGCAATTTTTGTGGGTTTGGGTTGTATTTGTCCAGAAAAGGCTAAAAAGTATTAAAATATAATATTCATCAATAAAAAAATAGTAAAATATATCAGACTAGCCGTTCATCTATTTATATGCACGTATAAAAGTCGTGTTAGTTATTTTACACGTTATTTTAATACACGGTAACACGATCTGACGGGAATTTAAATAAAAATATTTCTCAGTTTGAACGCATAGTACACTTTTATACCAGTGGCGTACCTTCTATCACTGTTAATACCTATATCATACCTAGAATATACTAGAATTGCCAATTGTCCTGTTTTGTCAGGACTTTTCCTGGTTTGGTTTTGGTAGTGCCCTGGCCTGTCTTGAATAGTAAAGCAAAATCCTGGGTCTTATACATTATTACTTTGTTTTAACTCAGATAATTTTATAGAAATATACGAGTATAACATTACGTAAACATTTACACTACATATACTTTCACATCCAAATCCTAGGTTTTAAAATATGAGGTTGGCAACACTAGTGTATATTTGTGTATTCTAATGTACTAAACCTCATCTATTTGTTTTAACATACATCTATTCGTAATACAATCTTTTTTATTCCTTGTGATTTTTTCGCATACAGTATTTTTTCACATGAAAGGGCATTCCACATTTTAAAGATCATATTTTATAACTTTAATCAGTGTTCGTAGCACAGATGGAGTTGTTTTTTATATCATAATGTTGCAAACAAGCACATGGCTTTCCTGATGAAAAGAAATACCACCGCCTAGAGACACCAAATACGTTAATGCGTTGCTATATGTGTGTATGTCTGAATGCCGGTTACCTCACCCTTTATACCGGAACATGACAATGAGAAGCATTGACGCTATTGCGGCAGGAATTGGTAAGGCGGTGATACAAAATATACGGAACTTTACCACCAAGTAGTCTCGCTGCTAATGACTCGTATAGCCAATCGGTCGCCTTTTACGACCTGCCTGGCATAACAGCAGTTAGTCTTTTCTTCAAAGACTCAGACTTTACGAATACGGTTCCTTGTGTTGGTCCGGGCCTCTTCTTGAGAATAAATCATCTTAAGTTATTTTTTATTTAAAAAATATGATAGCCGAGAAGCCTATCTAATAGATTCAGGCGTTACTTTTCGGAAATCCATAATTTAAAGAAGAAATGATGGTATTTAATTTGCAAAATTTCTGCAAAACCTTATATGGAACTGCTCTGATGCAACTAAAATGAAAAGTAGTGTAAGGAAAGGAGTAAAGTTAACCAAGGCCTGAAAATTAGAGAAGACCACCACAGCACAATAGTTCACCCACTTCCTTCCACGTCAAAAGCAAAGGTACACAAATTATGTACTCAACACACGTTTCACTTTGCAACCTGTATGCGAAATGTAATGTTTTTCGCCGTGTTGGTCCCGGCCTCCTTTGAAGAATAGGCCAACTGCCGTTCTGCCAGGCAGGTCGTAAAAGGCGACCGATTGGCTATCGAGTCACTACCATCGTGGCTACTAGGTGGTAGAGCTCTGCATTGTCTCGCCCGGGTCTGGTACCACCGCCTTACCTATTCCTACCGCAATAGCGTCAGTGCTTGTCGCTGTCGTGTTCCGGTTTGGAGGGTGGGGTAGCCGGTAAACTTATGCATGTGGCATTAGACCTCGCCACAAGATAGCAACGCACCATTAACATCTTTGGTGTCTATAGGCGATGGTTGACTCTTTCCATCAGGAGACCCATCTGCTTGTTTGCTATCTTATGACATAAAAAAAAACCCGAAGGTTCTTCAGCAGAGTCGAATGGCACTTCACTCTATGAAGAGTGAAGCATTAATAGCGAGCAACGTAATTTTATTCTATTTTAAAAAACTCCTTTCACTTCCCACAGCAGTGGGAATTGAAGGTTGTCTCTGGGATAAGCAATAGTTGTTTATTGTTACGAAGCTGTTTGTTACCTATTTTTTGGCAATTTAAATTTAAAAATTATTACATTG
The DNA here is from genome assembly GCA_036924255.1 of Apodemia mormo. NCBI lineage: Eukaryota > Metazoa > Arthropoda > Insecta > Lepidoptera > Riodinidae > Apodemia > Apodemia mormo. Next base: position 46,725,639 of record JAUPFN010000006.1, read on the forward strand.
CCTTGTTTAGTAAAAGTGAGCTCGCTAAATTAATTTGTTCGTTCAACAGTGCAAATGAAAAGTTCTTGTGTGTTATAATTTCGAGTTGTTATATTTAGCCTTAATCCTTTTCCACATATATGAATTATATCAAATTAATATAAGGGTTATGAATTATATCAAATGAATATATAAAAAACTGAAAAAACGCTTTTTTGAATTTGCCAATCAAACCCGGGAATAGGTCATGACTCATGTACCTTCGTAAAAGGCCAACGTCCGCCCAAACCTGTCACTACCACTGTGCTTACTAGGTGGTAGAGTTCAGCAATATCTTGTCCAGTTTTGGTGCTACTGCTGTTTGGTACTCAAGGTTGTCGTGTGCCACATTGGAGGATAAGATAGCCGACAAACTAATGCATGTAACATAGCATCCTCTCTAATGGTGTGACTGATATATTAGTATTCGCTAAGATATTAGTAATTATTATTAATCCACGAACCCTTTCAATAAAGGGTTTTTACTTATTTACTTACTAATCCACGAACGCGGATTACTAAACCACAAACCCTTTCAATAAAGGGTTCGTGGATTAGTAATCCGGCGAACTGTAATATGCTAATATTTCATATTCGCCTAATATCTGTAACGGATATCCAAAATGAATCGGATAATATCATTCGGTCTTCGGAATAGTTCGGATTCACTAGATTGGCTCCCGTCGGATTCGTGAAAATATTAAAATATTTTCACGATACGCCGCGTCACTGTAATTTGGACCTTAAAACAACAGTATACTGCAGGAAAGACAGACGTATTTCCTGCAGTATACTGTTGTTTTAAGGTCCAAATTACAGTGAAATATTAGGTAATACTGACATATTACTTAAGACATTATAATATTTCAAAGTGAATATATTAGTATCACCTAATCTTGAGAAATATCGGCATTCTCTAATCCTCTCCATGCGGAGAGAAATATACCATAAGGGTTTTGGTGTCTTCGTCTATAGAAGTTAATCCTTTCCATCAGAAGGACCATCTACTTGTTTGCTAACCAATAATAAGAATATATGCAAATAACTAGAGATGGGTTAATACCGATATTTCCGAAATATTATAATGTCTTAACTAATATGTCAGTATTACCTAATATTTCACTTTAATTTAGACCTTAAAGTAACAGTAATGAGATCTGATACTGATACGGTAGGAAAATAACTAATATTTCACTGTAATTTGCACCTTAATGCAACAGTCATAAGATCTTATACTGATACGACAGGAAAATATCTTAACTAATATATCAGTATTAACCAATATTTCACTGTAATTTGGACCTTAAAACAACAGTATACTGCTGGAAATACGTCTGTCTCATTCGTACGTACGACGCGGCGTATCGTGAAAATATTTTAATATTTTCACGAATCCGACGACGGGCGCCAATCTAGTGAATCCGAACTATTCCGAAGACCGAATGATATTATCCGATTCATTTTGGATAGCCGATACAGATATTAGGCGAATATGAAATATTAGCATATTACAGTTCGCCGGATTACTAATCCACGAATCCTTTCAATATTACTAATATCTTAGTATCTCTCCGGACACCTGAATCAGATATTAATCAAATTAAAATGAATATTGAGAACCTTTTGAGAAGTCGTTTAAAAATAAGCCAGCATTGTATTTGTCCTAAGTATAGCACTTTGTATTTGGCAGTTTATTTCGTTTCAACATGTTTTCATAAATTCCCTTACTTATCTGTGCTTGTAAAGCTGACCAATTAATTAATTATAATTGCATTATAATTAATTATTAATTAATTTATCATTAATTAATATATATTAATTAATTATAATTAATAAATAATTAATTAATTAAAACATATTAATTATAATTGCATTTTTACTATATAATATCTCAATACATTAAAAGAAAGCTTCATTATAACGCATTATCTAGTTAAATAAATTTTATTTAAATATCATAAAATAATAATTTGTACATTATTAAAAAAAATTGACAAACTTTTTTGAAAAACTATAATGTTGACTAACTAATTTCATGATGTCAATTTTTCGTGACGGTGCGCGCGTGCATCGCAATAAATTACACTCATAATTTTTCCCCAATAGAAGTACATTCAAAAACACATTTTTGAATTACCTTTTTACCATTATGTAAGTTTGCTTTCTTACTTAATGATAAAAAGGTAATTCAAATTCCCCGTGTTGGTCTCGTGCTCCTTTGAAGAATAGGCCGACTGCCGATCTGCCAGGCAGGTCGTAAAAGGCGACCGATTGGCTATACGAGTCACTAAAATCGTGGCTACTAGGTGGTAGAGTTCTGCATTGTCCCGCCCGAGTCTGGTACCACCACCTTAACTATTCCTGTCGCAATAGCGTCAGTGCTTGTCACTATCTTGTTCCAGTTTGGAGGGTAAGGTAGCCGGTAAACTGATGCATTTGGTATTAAACCTCGCCACAAGATAGCTACGCACCATTAACACCTTTGGTGTATATAGGTGATGGTTGACTCTTTCCATCAGGAGACCCATCTGCTTGTTTACTATTTTATGTTATAAAAAAAAAAACCCGACCCGGGAGTCGAACCCAGGATGTCGTGTGATCAACATCGACACCAGAACACACAGAGGCAAAATATACGTTATATACCGAAATATTACAGATTGTTTTTCAACTTGTGTATATTTATAGTGGCGTAGCTAGCATGGGTGTTACCCGGTGCGGCTATTATCGTGTCACCTCTACACATAAAGCTGTGGATTTGGGTAGTAAGACGTGTGGAAGAAACGATGGTGACCGAGAGGTAAAAACGTCCAAGATTCAAATTCGTATTTTTTCATGTGTTGAGTAATGTAACTAATCACCGCTCGCTATCCGTGTTTTGGAAAACACGTTATATCTTTCTGTTATTTTTTATTAAGTATAAGGTTTTTAATCTACATTTTTGCATGGTTGAGTGTGACCCATTCTAGGGGCGAACCGCAAGCTACGCCACAGTATATCATGTAACTACTGTGTGGTATTGTGACCTATGGATAGCTTCATTTTTTTAGCAAACAAGTAGATGATGCTCCAAATAAAAAGAGGGAAACATAAAGCTATTGCCTATAGACACTTAAAACGTGAATATTGCGTTGCTATCCGTTTTCCGAAATGGTAATGCCTGATGCCTAAGTTTAACGGCTACCTTACCCTTCAAACTTAAACACGATTGTTACAAGTATTGACGCTATTGCAACAGTGGTACCAAAACCTGGTTGAAACCACGCAGAATTCTACCACCAATTAGTCACGATGGCAGTTACACGTATCTATAGCCAATTGTTTTCCTTTTACTCAGCTCTGTAGAACGGTAAACGGTCTATACTTCAATAGCAGTCAGAAACTGAAGAATATATGGCAACTAAGCGGGCTATATAGGCTGCCTATAATGGGCAATCAGATAAGCCAGCTTAATCTCAGTAAATGAGCCAACAAATCCTACTAATATTATAAATGCGAAAGTTTGTGAGTATGTATGTATGTATGTTTGTTACTCTTTCACGCAAATACTACTGTACCGATTACGATGAAATTTGGTGTGTAGATAGCTGAAACCCTAGAATAACACACAGGCTATTTTTATCCCGGAAAAGTTAGGTGATCCCGCGGGATTCACTAAAAACTTTTATATTGTAGCGGGCTGCACGCTGCAGCTAGTTTCCTAATAATCTCATGTTGTATGTACGTGTAAATATTCGTTGGCAACAATCCCTGATAGACAAATTCTCAAACGGACTTCGGTTCCCAGGCAGTACACCTTGCCTGGCCGGGAAGATCTTCCTTTTCCCCTTACTTGTCCTACTTGGCTCAAACAATCACAAACGCTACAAGTTGTGGAGGCAGTATTTCTAAAAACGTTTGGCTGATCGAGTACTCGTGGAAACTTATCCCCGACGCGTTATGACAATAGTGATACGTATAATGGCTTGCATTTTAAGAGTTGTTTGATAGGAAAGTAAATAGTCTAATCACTAAAAACAGTTCAGACAATGCGGGAAAGTAGTAAAAGGTTACTACATTTTTCACAAATTTAAGATATTCCTTTAAGGCAAGATTTCATTATTAATTTAAAAAACAAGTAAAGCGAACGTTAATCCGCTGATTACCGATATTCACCGTGCTCACAAACATTAATCCTGATTAATATTTGTTTACAAACTTTCTTAACTTGTTCTATCGTAAGAAGGTCTGATTTATCCGCCTCTTGGTTAATCTCGGACGGAATGTCTCTCGTTACTGTAGCTTTTTTGTCAAGACATTAATTGGACTGTCTTTAAAAACCAGCTCGACTTGTAGAGAGACGTTAGAAAAAGTTTTTATTACTTTTACGAGTATCTTTACGTCGTAAAATATTGAAATAACTTTATCATAGACTTAGATATTAATAGTTTAAATATCTAATGCTATATAATTATTCTAGACAGTCTACTAAGCTGAGTCTATAGCTGCGCGAAAGATTTTCAATTGACCAACGTAATTATAGTCATTTATAGCAACTTTGTGGTCATTCTTAACGACCGCCACGTTGGTCGAGTGGTTAGCGACCCTGACTATGCAATCGACAGGACTTGGGTTTGATCCCCGACGGGGACAAGCATTTGTGTGATGAGCATAAATGTTTGTATTTACGGGTTTGGGTGTTTAGTAAATATAATTCAGTATTTATATATGTATTTATATGTATTAGTATCGTTGACTAACACCCATAACACAAGCAAATAATATGCTTACTTTGGGGTTAGATCAATAAGTGTAATTTGTGTCGTGAATATTAATATTTACTTGTTTATTTATTCTCATGGTTCTGGTTATATTTCGATAAACATGCGAGCGAACGCCTCAAGGCCACACGAAGCTATCAGTCCGGTAGGCGTATCATCTAATAGCCCTGAAGATGCCGTAAAAGGCGAAACCGGTTGGTGATATTAATTAAATTTAAAGTAATTTGTGAAACAGTACAAGTGTATTAGCAAAACTACAAATGGAGTTTCACCAAGTGCCGACGATAAATAGTGTAAAATACGTATCATCTAACGTTTGCAATCCGCCAGCGACCAGCGATGACTCTTAAACGTAATGAAAAAATCATCAAAAACGTCGCCAATTGCTTGCTGGTCACTAGATGCACTTTTTGCAATGTCACAGCATCAAAACTAATCAAGAGGCAACGACAACTACTAATGTACAAGGCTGTTATGTGTCTTGCAATAACGAAACAATCACGATAATTTCGCATTGCGAGTTACGTGATCACACCGCCGGTGCCATATTGTTTAAAACATAACATAACACACAACACATAACATGTACAAACATTAGTGGTAGTCGTTGCCGCTTGGCTAGTTTTGATGCTGTGACATTGCACAAACGTCATCAAAGGGTTTAAAACTTTTTGATTTGTATGAAATTTTATTCGTATACGAAATTTTATTCATGCAAATCAAAATCAGAAATACTTTAAGCAATAAAACTTTTTACAAGTTATTTTGACAAAAGTCTTACACCCTTGAAAGAAAGAAAGAAAGAAAGAAAGAAAGAAAGAAAGAAAGAAAGAAAATATTTATTTGCAAGAATATGGGTGTTACAAGTTGTTAAAAATAAATTAAGTTACCAACATATTCTACCATTATATGGTGTGCAAATATTTAAAAAAATTATCATTATAAAATATTACATTTAAAAGATTCTATCGAATATTTAGAATTACTACCGGATCGGAACGCGGCCACACACTGAGAAGATCCGGCGGAAGAAACTCAGCGGGCTGGTCTTTTTTCTCTATTTCATGTATTTGTTATAAATGTACAATTTCATATTACAAAAGATTTTTTTATAATTACAAGTTTCATATTTTGTGCAATTAAATTTTTTATAATTTACAAAATGTTCACTATTTACAAAATTTTACTAGGTACATTGAAATTTTTTAAGGACAATTCAACAAGCTTATATTTCTATCCATTAATATTTAATTTTATCGGCTAAAAATTCTTTAATATCATAATAAGTTTTATCTAACAGCAAATCAAACAACTTTTTGCGAAATTTATTTATAGGTAATGATTTAAGACTATCAGGAATATGGTTGTATATAATAATAGACATACAATACACATTTTTTGTAAAAATATTTAATTTTTGATTAGGCACATATAATTTTTTACTATTCCTAAAATATGAGTTACCAGTGACTTCAGCATTTGTTTTAAATAACTTTTGGTGCTTTTTTATAAATACGCATACCTCTAAAATATACAAACATGGTAAGGGAAGTACCTTAAGAGACTTGAAAAGTGGTTTACAGGAATGTAACTGATTAACACCACATATTGCTCGAATACATTTCTTTTGGACTCTAAAAATTCGTATCAATTCAACAGAATTTCCCCAAATAGGAATTCCATATTGTAAATTAGAAGAGACATATCCATGATATGCTAATAGGGAGGCTTTTACGTTTCCTACTTCTCTTAGTCTTCTTAAGACATAGACAAATCTATCAATCTTATTACATAGATATTCAATGTGTGCTTTCCAATTACAATATTTGTCAATAATTATTCCTAAAAAGTTTGTATAATCTACATCATCTATATTTACTTTATTTAAAAATACATTTGTGTTTTTAGTAATATTACTGTGGTAGTTCTGAAATTCAACTAATTTTGTTTTAGTTACATTAACTTTTAAATTATTATTAATTAACCAGTCTGAAACTTGAAGTAAGGTTTCAGTTGTTTCGTTTACCAAGTCTTTTTTATTTTTACATTTAATAAGTAGGGTAGTGTCATCAGCAAATAAAAAGCAATCATGTTGTAAACTATCAGGAAGATCATTGATATAAATTAAAAATAGCAAGGGTCCTAAAACACTGCCCTGTGGTACACCACAGTTGTTAACACGGTAGTTTGAAGTAAATATTTTTTTACGGTTTCCGTATATTTTAGATATTTCGACGCATTGTTTCCTATTTTCTAAGTAACTCTTTATCCAATCTAAAGCCTTCCCTCTAATACCATATTTTTCAAGTTTTGATAGTAAAATATCGTGTGAAACAAAATCAAATGCCTTACTCATATCCAAAAATACACAAAGTGGATACATTTTCTTATTGAGACATTCAGTTATGCTCTTCACTAAATCAAAACATGCTAATGTAGTAGACCTACCTTTCCTAAATCCATATTGATTATTTTTTAGTAGGCCAAAATCAATTAAATAATTATAGAGCTTTTCATACATAATTTTTTCAAAGATTTTTGAAATAACTGGAATTAAAGTAATAGGTCTATAATTGTTCATATCGCACATATCTCCTTTTTTAAATAATGATTTGACAATACACTTTTTTAATTGTTCTGGAAATTTACCTTCCAAAAATGACAAATTAATTATATGGCTAAGAGGTCTTGATATTACACTAGCAACATTTTTCAATAATTCTGTGCTAATATTATCATAGCCAGTAGCATAAGTATTTTTCAATGAATGTATAACTTTTTTCACATCATGCTCATCTACTGGTGTCAAATACATGGTTTTACTATAATTTGGTAAAAAATATGATTTTGAAGTATTTGTAGATTTGACTTTTACACTACTTGATTTTGTCTGGTTTATAAAGAAATTATTAAATAGATTACAGATTGTTTGAGTATATATGAATGACATATTTAATAGATTCAGGCGTTACTTTGCGGAAATCCATAATTTAAAGGAGATATTATGGTATTTAATTTGCAAATTTCCGCGAAATGTTATATGAAACTGCCGTGATGCAACAGAAATGAAATGTAGTATAAGGAATAGGGTAAACTTATCCAAAGAAATTATAGAAGACCACAGCAGCACAATAATCCATTCACTTCCACGTCAGAAGCAAAGATACAAGTTATGTACTCAACGCACGTTTCACTTCGCGACCGAAGCATCTTCAAGAGAGTCGAATGGCGCTTCACTCTATGAAGGGTGAAGTATCAATGGCGAGCAACGTAATTTAATTCTCTTATAAAACACCTTTCACTTCTTACGGCCGTCGGAAGTGAAAGGTTGACCTTACAGCGAAGCTAATCGGTTGTTTGTTTGTTACTTGTTTATCCACTCTTTACTTAACAAGGCAACGAAATAATTTTTAAAAATGAAATTGCCAACAAATAGGTAACAAACAAATATATAGGTATATCTTGTTGGCTCGCCATTAGAGTAGTTGATTTTTTAATATATATTTATTATCCTTAGCGTGAGTAGATTATCCTTACCACATAGGCTACATTAGTGTCAGATGTTTAAATAGAGAGTTTTAGAAGGAAATTTTAGAAGAACTATTCCTAATATAAATGGGAAGAGTATTTCAAGTCCTTCAGCAACAGCTTCAGAAGAGAAAGATTTTGATAAGAAATCAGTACGAAAAATTGGCACTGAAGAGTGGCATGTGGTACTGCCATCGCGCCACACGAGTAACAACGCATCATATTACCTATAGGCGGTGGTTTCTGTTTTCGTCAAATTTAAAACTAAGATATAAAAGCGTTGACAGTATCCGCCCTTGCAGGACGCCTGTCAATAAATAAAAAAAGACGATTTGTTGTTGCAAGTTATTGCAAGCTTTATAACATTACATATAAGTATTTATGTTTAAATTATTTAATTTTTACCCTTTACTTGTATTGGTCCAGAAGCGTCAAGCACCTGCATTCCTGTCAGGCATCTCGTAAGGGGCGATCGAACGTTAAACTGTACTGTCAAGTTGCTAGAGTTCTGGAATCACTCAACTGAGTAGGTGCCGCCGCTTTACTTATTTCTACTACTACATGTACTTATCTTTGTCATGTTTCTGCTGTGTCAAGGCCTAACCTACTATAATTTGTTCGTGATTGTATCGTAATCATATTCTGTAAGCAGCCTTACACCCTTATCACTTGAATAATAACGCTTCAATAACATCTTTGGTTTCTGTAGGTAACAATTAAAACTTCATTATATTTTCTGATTAAATATTTTTAGTTTATATAATTTGAACATTAACTTTGGACATAATAGTTCAAGATAACATGAAATATTTACTTATTTTTATGTTAACTATGAATAATAAAAAATATTCTACAAGTTGTACGTACAAGTGAAATACAAGTTTACCTTATTTTGATCCGGGCTCCCTTTGAAGAATAGACCATCTGCCGTTCTGCCAGGCAGTTCGTAAGAGGTAAACTATTGGCTGATACGAGTCACTGCAATCGTGGCTTCTAGGTGGTAGAGTTGTGCATTGTTTCCCGGGACTGGTATCACTGCCTTACCTACTCCTGTCGCAATAGCGTCAGTGCTTGTTACTGTTATATTCCAGTTTGGAGGGTAAGGTTGCAGGTGAACTTATGTATGTGGCATTAAGAACCAGCCACAAGGATAGCAACGCACTGTTAATATCATTGGTGTCTGTAGGGAGAGTTATCTCTTACCACCAGGAAGGTCATCTGCCATAAGCCGCGCTAAACCACGTGGTCTATCGCCATCAACACAGCAAGTTGGTAGACAATGTATTTATTATACGTAACGAAACCATAAAATAACGAATGTTTTGAACACATAATTTCTTTGCCAAGGTTTTAGTTGGCAGTTATATTGGCTTTATTTCTTGTCCTTAACGAAAAAACAATTTGAACAACGATCGCGACGATATCTTCACACTGACTAGGATATTCTTTTTGTCGTTTTAGGTATCGTTCCACGAATTAAGATATCGTTTTGCTATGAAGCGATACTACTTTGTCTAAGCCCCGTGTACTATACGGTCATACTAGACTGTTTGTTCCCATCAAACAAGACTATGTATCAAACCACCGATTCGATTCTGTTTCGAATAGAAAGAAGCCTCAACTTATAATCGCCATTCCACTCAAAACAAATCAGCACTCGCCAACACCGGTGGCAAAAACAACTGCAAATTTTATAATTATTCAACAAGTAACATAAAACTGAGGTCTCACAGGAAACAGCCGTTAGTGTGGCGTCATTACTTAGAACTCGACTAAGCACTCCCCTCGTTCACTTGCACTATTGGGCTGTTATGGCTCGTGATCCTTCAAAGTATAACATATTACAATTTTGCACTTTTTTTCAAAATGGTAATCTATATCTATACATATAATAAAATCTTAGAAAAGTCAAAACTGTACATTGAATATTTTTTTAAAAGAATACTTGGGGCGTGATCTACAATCGATATCGAAGCCAAAAATATAGTTTTTAGAATTTTTGTTTGTTTGTCTGTATGTATGTCCGCGGTAAACTCAAAAAAGTACTTTTTGAATGCATGGATTTACTTCAAATTTTGCATGAATATTAACAGGTCGGGTCAACATATAGGCTACATATCACGCTATCACCTACGGGGGAGGAGCAGTGCGGAGTAAACGAAGTCTGCGCGGACGAAGTCGCGAGCAACAGCTAGTAGACTATATTTTTGAAAAAAGAAGAAGTCGTTATCAGTCGGCTAGAAAAGTCGTTGTTGCCTCATTTTCTCGTAATTTAAATCCTCTAATACTACTTGTTTAATGTCAATGCTGATGCACTGACATGGCAAATGGGACCGGTTATTATTGGCTATCGTCACCAACATTCGGACTACGTATGCCTTACTGCAGGGTTGGCGGTTCTCCAAAAGGTTTTATCATGCTAACACGTCACGCTGCGTGGTTGCGTTGTTAAGTTCAGCTGTTGTTTACGATCAGTTTGGACATATGCTGATATGTGTGTAAAATGGAGTAGAACAATGAAATAGTAAGCTAAGCCCATCATGCGGGATCCTAAAAATGTTAGTCACAAAAAAAATTAGTACTTAATTATTAGCACACAGTAATGCTACGGCGCACTTGCGTCTACCGTCAAAATCTTCGCGCAATGACGCGATTCATACAGATGTGACCGGCTATTATTATTCCTATTACTATTCCAACTGCGTGTGTCTGCCCGCTAATATCTTCGGGACGATATACGCAGGTGCAGCCGAAAGGTACTTAATAACTGTTAAAGCGAGGCATCGCGACAAATGGGAAAAAAACTAGTTTGCTAAATCACGTTTTTTTGTATTGATTGTTAAATAAAAATTTTACAAAAATTACACGATATACCTGACGATATTATCTAAAGAATGTGCTAACTCATTACATGATAGAATGTACTTTATTCGATCATATAAAATTCCGAAAACAGGCTTAAAAAATGTCTAAAACAAATAATTTCTTAATAATATTTCTAATCTTCCACATGATTTTTATATGGTGATATATAAATATCAAAATAATTGTAAATACAAAAAAGAATGTGCCAAATATTAGTTTTCAGCTGAAGCCCTATATTTATTTATCCGAAAATTAACACGTTTTCCAGCGGTTTCAGTACATACCGCGCCACCCATTTTCTATAGAATTGACGCGCGTCGAAATACCTCGCCTTAAGCAAAGATTCGTCCATAGTTACACGTTTGAAAACGACCAGCCATCTTGGATTATTCGCCGTACCGTACCGTATTCGCTGTTTTAATATATTCTACACTTTTTTACATCGGCACTTGGTGAAACTCCATTTTAACACAATATTTATTAATTAATAACACTTGTACTGTAATTTCACAATAACATAATTATATTTAATTTCCGACCGGTTTCGCTTACACAAGCATCCTCAGGGTTTTCTCCGTGTTGGTTCCAGGCTCATTTAAAGAATAGACCAACTGCCGTTCTGTCAGGCAGGTCGTAAAAGGCGACTGATTGGCTATGCGAGTCACTACCATCGTGGCTATTAGGTGGTAGAGTTCTGCATTGTCTCGTCGGGGTCTGGTACCACTGCCTTACCTATTCCTGTCACAATAGCGTCAGTGCTTGTCACTGTCGTGTTCCGGTTTAGAGGGTAGGATAGCCGGTAAACTTATGTATGTGGCATTAGATCTCGCCACAAGATAGAAGAAAGTAAATCGATGACCTATGCCTTTTATATTTTTTTATATAATTAGTAAACATATACATACGGAAAAAATAAACAACATATATTATAGTACAAAAATATTTATTTACATAAATATTAATATCTTTTTTTTTTTCATAATTAATACGTAATTTTTTTTGTAATTTTTAATTTTTTTTTCAATTTTACAGCTATGTAATTTTTTTTTAAAATATTGTTTAGGATATTTCACATTCACATCATATGATTTTTTTTGAAATCATAGATATCAACACAAAAATTTACGAAAATAAATAAAAATAGGTACCGTCATACCTAAAGCGCTGATATCATTAAGTTGGTCATTAACGAAATATATGTTTTATTAATTGATATTTAAGGTTTTTTGACAAAATTATTATCTAAACTGTTAGATCTTGAACTAATCTTGATTATAAATAAAGTTTACTTGTTGATTAATACGCCAAAACACTTTTAAATTAACCTGTATCATAAAGTGCAACCAACACATAACACACAGCACGAATCAAAATGGCAAACTAAGTTCTTTTATTTTTCCCCAAGAGCGTATTTGAAAAAAGAATGCCAATTGGATGTTATTCTATACAATGTTTCGTTCGAAAACGATAAAATACCATAGAGTATTGTATTAAAACTGGTAAATAGTGAAAATGTTGTTTAGCGTTGGTCCCTATAGAGACCATAGTGTATTAACGGCATTTTCTCAGAGGTCTCATTAGTTACCAAAGTGATGTGAGCGGTTAGCAACTGTAGTTCCTAACATTTAAAGCAAGAGCCGTTGTCCATATGAAATAGTACATCGTGTTCTCTCATTTGTGGCAGAGCATATTAATCGCTAAATGTAGGATATTCCTTACAGAAGTAATGTCAAAAAATATTTTTTCAAAATTATGATAGGCTTATATACACACATACAAATTCATACGTACAGACGCAATCATAAAAATAGTCAAAAAAATCGGTTGTCTGTAAAGTTGGTTTACAGACGATAGTTGAACGTGACAACGTCTTAGGAAAATACTAATGGAATGGTAGCATTTACGGAACGCCTCAGAGCGAGGTAACGCCGCATGAGTCATGTTTTTTCGTGCGTGCAGCCAGCTCTATCGAATTATAAGACGTTGTCACGTCAAAAGTTCCTAGGACCTCAAAACGTGAGGTGATCCTCACGTTAAATCTAGGAAAAATCGGTAACTTTATACTACTGACAAAACAAAATACTACTAATAAAATAAATATATTCAAGTTTATTATTAGTGGATAGTCGTTCAAAAATGCAACATTACCTGTTTTTAAACAAAAACAAAAAACATCCCTACCATTAATTTGCTTTTTGTTATTGACATCTAATCTTCAGAAAGTTACGCATTCATATCGCGCCTAAATTTGATCAGCGTGAGAAGTCACAGTCTACCTGTGACAAGTAGATTAATGTATAAGATTTATTACCAAACAAATAATGTTACCGGGACATGATAAAAAATATTCTTATATTCAAAGACATCTACAAAGTTTTCGTTTGCAAATAAAGAATGTGCTATGATTTTACCACGCGGGTGAAGATGGAATATTAATAAAAATGTATTTTTAGCCTTTGTCGTTTCAAAGCTGATTGTATCAGTTAGTACCCAGTACAGCAACTACGTGTCTTATATATGTATAATATGGGCTCTAAAATAAATAAATAAAAAAATAAATAAATATTCACGGGACAAATTACACTTACTGATCTAACCCCAAAGTAAGCAAATTATTTAGAATAGAATAGAATATATTTTATTTGCATGAATATGGGTTACAATAAATAGGTCTTACATTTTTTCAGATCGCCATAATCTACCGCCAATGCCGGTGTGCAAATACATACTATAATCTACTTCATCATAATTTAATTAATGTTCATATTTTATAAATTTAAGGTCATGAATTCTTACAATTAATTAAACTCATAGAATCAATATTAAAAAAATGTCCAATTATATGTTATTATTAATATATATCTGATAATGCATCTTTAATTATATTTTTGTCCAGAATCATATTACTATAAAACATTAATAAATATAAAAAATTAGTGAAAAATGAATAAGAAGAACATTAACTTCATATTGTGTTATTGCTTGTGTTATGGGTGTTAGTCGACAATACTTATACATAGAAATACATATATAGATACTGGAATATATTTATTAAACACCCAAACCTGGAAATACAAACATCTTTGCTCATAATACAAATGCTTGTCCCCGTCAAGGAACCCGTTGATTGCGTAGTCAGGGTCGCTAACCTCTCTCTCTCTCTCTCTCTCTCTCTCTCTCTCTCTACGGCATTTGACTGTGTCGATCATAACATATTAATCAGAAAGTTACACCACTATGGAGTTAGAAATAAGGCTCTTGATCTTCTGATCTCTTACTTAAAAGAAAGAATTCAAAAGGTTGACATTAATGGGAAAAGGTCCGCTGGTGCTGCTGTAACCATGGGTGTCCCGCAGGGCTCTTGGTCTTGGTAATAAAATACTTGGTCCATTCTTGCTTCTAATTTACATAAATGACTTGCCTTACTACGTAGGGGTTATCCCATGCTTATGCATGGAATCCTACTGTTTGCGGATGACACTTCACTTTTATTCAAAGTGAAAAGACAAATTGGTAAGTATGACGAAGTAAATAATGCGATTTCAAAATTTGTACACTGGTTTAGTACAAACAATCTTTTATTAAATGGTAACAAAACCAAGTATGTCAAACTTTCATTGCCTAATGTAAGGCATGTAGATACCAGCGTACAACTGGATGGAAACAAACTGGATCTGGTCGATTCCACTGCGCTTTTAGGTATTACTTTGGATAAGAAATTACAATGGGGATCGCACATTAATAATTTAGCAAATAGACTTAGTTCGGCAGCTTATGCAATTAAAAAAATGAGACAGTTAACTGATGTCGGCACAGCAAGAATTGTATACTTTATATACTTTCTTTCTTCTGTGTCTTCCTCTTTGTATACTTTTATACTTTAGTTACTTCTACTTTAGACTATTTGGAAGACAAACAAGCATGGGATTAATTGCTCCTTATATCAATCTCATATATATGTTTTATAATTATGTAATATTGTGATAAAAAAAAATATATGAAAAAAAGACAAGCCCGGATCTTCTTAATGTGTAGCCGCGTTCCGATCCGGTAGTAGTTTAAAAAAATGATGACGTGTCAAAATAACTTGTAAAAAGTTTAATTGAATAAAGTACTTCTGATTTCTAATTTCTGCTTTCTCGACCAACGGGGCGGTCAAAACAATGAAGATCAATGTCAGTGAAACTGCATCAACCGTGTTCTGATCCTTCGTACTATTGGATCTCATCATCATTGAAGTAGGTAGGTTCAACATTTAAAACAAAAAAATGTGGTTAGTTAAGTTCTCTTCCTTATAAATTTGGTTGGCAAACAAATATAAATGAAATCTTTTTATTTCTAGTCTTCTACATACATTTTTAAACAAAATACTACATGACAACTTTATATGTAGCGGTATTTATGTGAAGAAAATTTTCGTAATATATTTATAGATGTATCAAGCGATCATTTCAACTCATATAAAATTATTATGCAAATAAATGTCGTTGTAAGAGAACATTCTTGAATGTAAATGCCATTTATATTCAAGGGAGTACCTACTGAAAGTCTTGAGTCCAACCTCAACATCCGAATTAAGTTTGCATATTTATTGGGATGTTCGGAGTTGCGTGGCATATTCAGTTACGCACATATAAACAAAACTTTTGGTGAATTGAATAATAACAACCGGAAACTTACAAATTTTACTTTTATTTGAGACTGCTGAAATGGCGTCAAATATGAAGATTTTTTTTAAATCTTTGAAAAATTATGTATAAAAAGCTCTGTAATTATTTACTTGATTTTAACCTACTAAAATAAACCAATATGGATTGAGGAACGGTAGATCTTATTATTATTAGCCTTTATTGTTGATAGTAAAGAATATTTTTTACATACAGTAGCAAATTGTTTTAAATTAAATCTAATGCATCGGGTTTCCCGGTTCAGTGATCAGCGTGTCCTGTGACACATAGGCCTCTTCCAGCTGCTTCCATTCTTCTCTATTGGTAGCTTTTCTGGACCAAATGTTCCCTCCAATCATCTTGATATCATCTGTCCATCATCTTCTTTCTTTTGCCATCACGTAGCTGCCATTCTGTTATAATTTTTGTCCATTTCATTCTGCCTTCCCTTGTCATATATCCTGTAAATCGCCATTTTAACTATCTTATTTTCTGTAGTACATCTTCCACCTTTGTTGTAGATCTAATGTCTGCTGCTCTTTTTCGGTTTTTAGCGTCACGCCCAACATACTCCTTTACATTCCCCTTTGACACGATCTTAGTTTTGAAAGATGTTTTTGAGTTAATGCCCATGTTTGGCATCCATATGCAAGGCATAGCAATATGCAAGAATTGAACACTTTTTTATTGCCTGTCATAGGAAAGTGTTTGCTTTTAAATACCTCTTTAAGGGACCAGTATCTTTTCCAAGCACAGGCCACTCTGCTTTCTATTTCTCTATCTGTCCGTTCTCCAAAGATATTAATTGCCTTAAATATGTATAGTTTTTTAAATATTCAATATCTTCATTTTCTACTTTTATGAGTACTTCTTCTTAACACCTCTCCCAAGCCGGCTGGTCACCGTGGGGGAAATCGACCAATCCCTTCCAGCTCCAATAAAGAAAATACCAATAACCCCAAAATACTAAATATAAAAGAAAATAGGAAACTATATATTTGTAAATTAAACTGCTTAACACTGAGAACACAAGAGAGACTTACCGAATTAGATTTAGCTCTTTCAAAAATAAAATGGGACACGATAGGTTTAAGTGAAGTAAGAAGATTAGGTGAAAGCATTGAAGATAGAAAGGAATATGTCTTATACTATAAAGGGGAAATAAAGCGAAGTGATGGTGTCGGCTTCATGATTAAAAAACGCCTAGAAAAAAATATTGAAAAATTTATAGGTATATCAGAGAGAATAGCTGTACTCAATATGCGTCTGCCGGGCTACAAACACAAATGGTCAATTATTCAAGTATATGCTCCCACTGAACAACAAAACAAACGGATTAAAGACATCTTCTATGGTCAGCTGTCATCGGTCTTACAAGACACACACAAAAAAATTATGCTTATAGGAGATTTTAATGGTAGAATAGGGTCTCAACGAACTGGAGAAGAAAATATAATAGGTAAATTTGGCTACGGTAGAAGCAGTAAAAATAGGGAAAGAATGATTAAAATGCCGTTGGAAAACCATCTTACATTCATGAACAGTTTTTTTAGAAAAGATCCGAATAAAAAGTGGATCTGGTTATCCCCAGATGAATCATACAGAAACGAAATAGAATACATAATAACGAACAAAAAAAATGTTTTTCATGATATAAACATTTTAAACCAATTTAACTTTAATACCGACCACCGGATAGTGGGAGCAGTAATAAATATCACTGAACCTAAAAAGAGTAGAAAACAATACAATGCAAAAGCTAACTTTATAAACACACAACAACAATGTTTCATAAATACACCTAAAAACGAAATAGAAGATAAATATAACTATGAGATAAAAGAAATATATTGTCCACTGTTCAACTAATTCGCAAAGCCTAAGACAACCCATACAGAAAACGACACTAAAACATAATAGAAGGTAAAAGAAAACTTCTAAAACTTGGAAAAGACAAGGAAAATCTAAGGGCCATATTAGAATTAAGTAAAAAAGTAAGTAACAGTATCTAAAAAGACAGAAATAAGAAAGGAATGAATGTACTTAATTACCATATAAACAAGACAGGAGGAGTTAAAAAAGCTTTGAAAGAACTGATAGAGGTGAAAAAATGGATACCAAACATTAAAAATAAAGCAGGAATATAGCAAATGACAAGAAAAGCTATAATACAGATAGTAACTAATTTCTATAGAAAACTCTATCTAATAGAGTGAAATACTAGAGACAACTATAAATCTCGACAATGACGACATGGATGAAGACATACCAGTTTTTCTACAATCAGAAATAGAAAAAGTTGTCAACAGTCAAAAAAACAACGAAGCTCCTGGACCAGATCAGATTTAAAATGAAATGATCAAAATCTCAAGTAAAGTACCGGAAAAGCTAAGAAAACTCATGGAAATATACAATTCTATTTTTAGCTCAGAATGCATACCATCGCAATGGACGAAGAGCACAATTATACTATTACACAAAAAAGGGGATAGGAACATTACAGAAAACTACAGGCCTATAAGACTTATGTCGAATATTTATAAAGTGTTCTCCAAAATGATATTGAACAGAATAACAGGAATAATGGACGAACAACAACCTATTGAACAAGCTGATTTCAGAGCGGGGTTTTCAACTATTGATCACATGCATGTTATCAAATATCTAATAGAAAAATTTCAAGAATACGGTAAAGCCTTGTACATCGCATTTGTGGACTATAGCAAAGCATTTGATTCTGTAGAACACGATTCGCTTTGGAGGGCTTTAATCCAGCAGGGAGTGCCATAAAATACATACGTATGATTAAAAATATATACGCAAATAGCACAGTGCAAATAAAATTGGAATCAACCGGTGAGGAGTTCCCAATAGCCAGATATGTGAGACAGGGAGATCCGCTATCGCCAAAACTCTTCTCAGCAGTCTTAGAAAGCATATTCAGAGATCTTGTGTGGGACAATTTCGGCATTAATATCAACAATAGAGAACTTAGCCACTTAAGATTTGCACATGACTTAGTCCTAATAACTGACAACGCAAAGACCCTTCAACATATGCTACAACAGCTAACTGAGACAAGCAGAGTAGTTGGTCTTACTATAAATAAATCAAAAACAAAAATAATGTCAAACAGAGAAGATCTACTACATCAAGACACGGTGTTTGCGACATAAATAGTAATGGACGTCTCCTATTGTCCCTTTGCGCCGAATTCGAATTGACCATCACCAACACCATGTTTAGACTTCCAGCAAAATATAAGACAACATGGATGCATCCGAGGTCAAAACATTGGCACCTGAATGACTATATAATTTTCCGTCAAAGAGATGTTTCCAAGGTACATATCACCCGCGTTATGCGTGATGCAAATGCGATTTGCTGCACCGACCACCGTCTTGTCATTACCAAATTAAGGCTTCGACTGCATCCTCCTCGTAGATCACAAGGATTGAAACTTAAGCATCTAGACGTAAGAAAATTACAAAGTCTAGAAGTGCGTGAGAACTACGCACAGGCAGTTAGTGGTGCGATCTAAACGATAGAGATCGAGAATGGTGATTCTGTGGCTAATTGGCATACACTCTCATCCAGTTTAGTCACAGCCGCCTCGCAGACACTGGGTATCAAGCCTAGCAGACACGAGGATGGTTTGATGATAACGATGAAGTTTTATCCGAAGCTATTCGGAAAGAAAGAAAGAAAGAAAATATTTATTTGCAAGAATATGGGTGTTACAAGTTGTTAAAAATAAATTGTTACCGACATATTCTACCAATATATGGTGTGCAAATATTTAAAAAATATCATTATATAATATTACATTTAAAACTATAAATTGTATCGATTTTTCAGAATTACTACCGGATCCGAACGCGGCCACACACTGAGAAAATCTGGCGGAAGAAACTCAGCGGGCTGGTCTTTTTTCTTTATTTTATGTTCTTGTTATAAATATACAAGGATGATTCCATATTACAAAGTTATTTTTATAATTACAAGTTTCATATTTTGAGTAATTTTTTTTTTTATAATTTACATAATGTTCACCATTTACAAAATTTTTACTACATTGAAATTTTTTAAAGGACAATTCAACAAACTTATATTTCTATAATCCATTAACATTTAATTTTATCGGCTAAAAATTCTTTAATAAGTTTTATCTACAAGCAAATCAAACAACTTTTTGCGAAATTTATTTATAGGCAATGATTTAAGACTATCAGGAATATGATTGTATATAATAATAGACATACAATACACATTTTTTGTCGGAATCATCGAACTCTCTTACATCAGCATCGGGGCGACCACCAAGTGGAGCAAGTCAAGCAAAGTGGGCCCGAGTTGCGGAAATATGTGCGGGAAATAAAAGACAAGTGGTGGCGACACAAGGCTGAGCGCATGCAGTGGCTCGCTGACACTAAACAGCTGGGTGCATTTTATGATGAAGTCCGTAAACTCCGTACAGCGATTCATACTAGAGTGCCGTAAAGCAAGGCTGTGTTCTCGCTGCAACTCTATTTGCCCTGTACTTTACAGTTGTAGTTCGGGAAGCTTTGCGGCCTTTGTCCAAGGGCATTCGTATTTGTTTTCGTATCGATGGCGGTGGTGTCTTTAACTTAAAGAGACTAAAATCTCATACTAAAGTGTCCCACGCAATTATCACTGAGATGATATATGCAGACGATTTATGTTTTGTAGCGGAATCCCCAGAGAGTCTACAGAGGCTTATGCCGAGTTTGGTGAGTCGTGTCACAGATTTGGCCTTAAGTTCAGTATGAAGAAGACCGAAATAATGGCTCTTGATACACGGCACAGTGGCCCAGTCGACATTAAACTCGGTACCGTCTCGCTTAAGCAGGTAGACAAATTCAAATATCTGGGTAGCACTTTAACATCCAAGTGCCTGCTGGATAACGAAATCAACAGCAGAATTGGAACAGCTGCTGCGGCCTTTGGCAGACTTCGTACCAAGGTGTTCCGCTCGCATGAAATAACACTCCCTCCGAAAGTAGCTGTGTACATGACGGTAGTCCTGTCAAATCTTCTGTATGCCTCCGAAGTGTGTTGTCTATACCGGAAGCATATTCGCTCGTTGGATAGGTTTCATCTTAAATGCCTACGTGACATTATGAATATCCATTGGTCACACCGTGTTCGTAACACGAAAATACTAAAACGAGCTAATGTCGATGGAATAGAGGCTTATCTAATGTAACGCCAATTGCGGTGGGCCGGCCATGTCTCCCGGATGTCTGATGACCGAGTGGCAAAGCGCATCTTCTATTCAGAACTGCAGAATGGCAAGAGGAAACAAGGTGGTCAGCTCCTGCGATTTAAAGATGTGCTTAAGCGCTATATGAAGAGATGTGACCTGGAGCTGTCAGAATGGAAAGCATTGGCTGCGAATAGGTAAAGAAGAGCTCGATGCTAAACGAGACGAGATTAAGGCCTGACCACCCGTGGCCATCAAATATAATTACATCGGAGGAGTGCTGACATGCAGTGAATGTGGACGATAATTCACTGCAAAAAATGGATATGTCAGTCACATGAGAGCACACCAGCAATGCTTTCAATATGCAGATTCAAGTCGCTGTGGCCGAAATCGGTCACGAAGATTATTATCCATTATTTCTTTATAATGACGTCACTATCTCACAATAAAATCTACATAAATCATAAAGATGCGCCACACCATTGCCGGCTAGTGCTTGTCGTTAATCGCAGTCATCAACATATCAACAATATTATCTTCTACACAAACTGTCACTCCCTACTTCAGCCACTTAAATGTTGTTTTTTTTTTAAAGTAGCTCAAGTTTGACTACGCCTTCAATTGTCTTCTTGCCAAATTTCATCAAAGTCGGTTTAGTGGTTTAGCAGTGAAAGCGTAATAGACAAACTGACAGACTTTCACATTTATACGTGTGATTATTGAATAAGTATCTCGTAATGTCTCTGTTCCTGTGTGTTAGTATCATTGATTAAAAGCCATATTACAAGCATATTTTAGTTAACTGTGGTGTTAGGTTAATTCGAGTAATTTATTTTCTAATTTTTATTATTTACTACTTTTTAATACAAAGTTTATCCAATTAACCATTGATCTTCCTGAAAACTTTACAAGAAAACCGTATAGGTGAAAAAGTCTTGCATCAGGCTCGTCGAAGACTATAGCGGTGTATCCTTATTGCGAACGCCTTGGTCGATATCTTCTAGACGATATAGCCCAACTGCTGCCACCACTTGTGTTACTTGTAAAGTACGCAGAAAGTAAATTTTAAAAGAAGATGTAATTAGCCTAGCACTTAATATACACCGTGTTCCTTCGTGGGAGCATAACTTAAATTAGTGTCTAATACCTCAAGGTATGGGAGAGGTTGTGTTTATTTTTGAAATATATTTTAAAAGTAGGCGAACACAGGCAATCCCTAGCCAATAACTATAACAATTTGTCGTTACACGCCTCGCAATAAACAATACAACCGCTGCGAAATTTGTATCGATCGTAGATGTAGCAATTTGCGGGGCTCCCACCACCTATGGCGAGCCACGACCGATCTCCGAGTCGCGTGTGTTTGACCCACTTTGTTGTTCGCTTGTGAGTCGTGACAGATGGTTATCTGCTCAAGGCAACATACTGTAGATAACCCTATCACTGGCGGTACACTGATGACAAAAACACTCGAATTATTGTGTGATACTGTGATACTCTGACAAAAGTGAATTAATTGGTTTAGCAACCATGGCGTGTGTGTGGATCAATAATCAGCTTTTGTATTAAATCGAAAAGCCAAACGAGAACTTTATTTGCCCAAAGTTCAACACTTTCTAGCGGATAAAAATTTTTAAATATCAAAGTGCACAATTGAGAGTACTTCGGTCTACAGTTCTATTCCATTTTGTACGAATCCACGTACAAGTTTGGTCAAGATTTATCATCTTGCATTGTGAATAAAAGCATATCGTATGCGCCTTCATTGCGCCGAAGACTTTAAATGGCAGTTTTCGCTATCTTTAATTAATAAAATTTTTTTATTACATTATATTACATACAATTTTTTACCTATATCCATTGTTCATTCTCTCGTGTTGGTCCGGGCTTCTTTGAAGAATAGACCATCTACCGTTCGGCCAGGCAGTTCGTAAAAGGCGAACGATTGGCTATATAATATGTCACTACTGTCATAAATCATCATAGATACTAGGTGATAGAGCTCTGCATTGTCTCAGCCGGTTCTGGTATCACCACCTTTCTTATTCCTACCGCAACAGCTGAAGATCCGGAGTCAAACACAAGCTAACTTTTTTCAAAAATCATCTCTGAAGCAACTTAAATAGGGAATAGATTAACATGTCGTCGATGTAGTTTTTGTGTGAAAAACTATATCGCCGACGTTTTAATGGCAATCCACAGGCAATGCTGCGCGGGACAGCTAGTCCACAACAAAATTATGATCGCTACCAGCCTATCACCGAATGCGAGACACGCCACGATTCATTTGCATGTATTTGAACCACTGCCTTTTCCGTGAAGGATAGTTGACGCGGGTAGACTACCAGGTGGCTGGGGGCTTACTCCATGACACGATCATTTCTGATATCCTAAGATAGCAAACGAGTAGATGGCTCTCTTGATTGAAGGAGACTATCATCGTCTATAGACATTAAACACCAAAGATGTTAATAGTGCGTAGCTATTCATGTGGCGGGATGATATTGCCCCATACATAAATCTTACCGGCTACCTTACCCTCCATAACGGGACACAAAAGTGACAAGCTTTGACGCCATTGTAGCAGGAATAGGTTAAGCGGTGGTACTTAAGCCTGGGCAATACGTTGCAGAGCTCTACCACCTAGTAATCATGACGACAGTGACACGTATAGCCAGTCGTTCGTCTTTTACGAACTGCCTGGCAGCATGGCACATGATCTATTCTTCGAAGGGGACCCGGATCAACACGGCAAAATCTCATCAATTTTTATGAACATTTTACAAACAATGCAAGTACAAGAAGGGCGATTGCCGCTACCACCTGCTCTGGTATACTTCTTATGCTGGGGCTGCACTTGCCTCTATCGTCCCGATGTAATATGCGCCGAAGCTTGGTAAGATTCGACCCTAAAATATTATCACGATAAAAACTGTGGTCATATTAGCGCCAACGACATTTTACATGAACTATCATACAATATACCAAGATGGCTGAAATTATTTTTAAGCGTGTAACTGTGGATGACTTATTTTATATATATGACTTATGTATGATGAGCTCAGCTTCATAATTATGGAGCAACTCAAGTACTATTTCATCGTTCCGCTCCATTCTATACAACAACTCGCATACTTCTTAACTGATCGAAAACAACGGCTACAACGAATAACGCTAGTCGCACCACTATCACGCGATAAAGCACACCGAGTCGATACCGAGTCGAAATAGCCGATAATAGCTGAAAATCAGAGATATTACGCCGATGATAGTTAGTGCATGTATCGTGCCATTGCACGAAGCTTTTGACGGTAGACACAAGTGCGGCCGCAGCATTAAAATATTCTTGTTATTAAAATATTTTGTCTTCTAAATATTCTTACTCAGATTAAATACGTTTTTAACCGCCCCGTTGGTCGAGTGGTTAGTGACCCTGACTACGCAACCGATGAGGCTCGGGTTCGATCCCCGACGGGGACAAGCATTTGTGTGATGAGCATAGTTGTTTGTATTTCCGGGTTTGGGTGTTTATTAAATATATTCCAGTATTTATATAGATATGTATTTCTATGTATTAGTATCGTTGATTAAAACCCACAACATAAGCAAATAATCTGCTTACTTTGGGGTTAGATCAATAAGTGTAATTTGTCCAGTGAATATTTATTTATTATTTACTGACAATGATCTTCTAACAAGTTGTAAGAAGAGATATTATGGAGCTCCGTAACCGTAACTGAAACTATCGGATATCTAAAATAAAAATATATCCGCAACTATTGGCGTTACTATTGGCGCAAGTTTGTTAAATTGCCGTTTGTAAACATTGAACTTCTATGCGCCATGCGCGGCATCCGTACCTACTAAACATTTTTACTGGAAAATTAGGTCATAATTTATGTAACTATTTTTTACATATTTGGTATCAACATCGGGTACAGAACACCCTTCTACAGTATGTACTATGCTTTACCACTTAAACTGTACAATGGATTTTAATAACTGTCGTCCGCTATCAATCCCTTCTTTTAATTTTAGCCGACCTAAAATCTTTCCTTTTATACGTATAATATTATTAACATAGCACAGAACGGGAAAGAAACAAATGACTCTTCCGGTGTTAAGAAGCACTGTCAGTTTAGATATCTGCAGCACCAAAGGCGCCAGAGGTACATAGGTACGTCTCTATACTTGAAGCTGGGGCATTAGGGCTGAACACAACAGTGACAAGCACGAACGTTATGGCGGATGAAATCCTGAGGCTATGTCTGAAATATTAACAAATGATGCTCACCATCAGAACAGTCACGGGTACTACTGCCATCAATCGGTAACGACTGACTACGCAAACGATGGGGCTCAGGTTCAGGTTTATGTAATGAGCACAAATATTTGTATTTCTGGGTTTTGATTTTATAATGTAATATGTGTTCCTAGGTGTAATTATTGTTGAATAACATTCATATTACAAGCCAATTATTTGCTTACTAATTTGGGGTTAAATCGATCTCTATATTCAGTCTTTTTTTATATCATAAGATAGCAAACAAGCAGATGGGTCTCCTGATGGAAAGAGTCAATCATCGCCTATAGACACCAAAGATGTTAATGGTGCGTTGCTATCTTGTGGCGAGGTTTAATGCCACACGAGGTTCAATGCATAAGTTTACCCGCTACCGTACCTGCCAAACCGGAACACGACAGTGACAAGCACTGACGCTATTGCATTGGGGACAGTACTTAATACGGTAACGTAATTCAAAGTATATTGTAATATGTTACACTAGCTGTTGCCAGCGACTAGGTCCCGCGCGGACGACGCGGAGGACGATTTCGTTTACTCCGCACAGCCCCTCCCCCGTAGGTGATAGCGTGATAATATGTAGCCTATATGTTGATCCGACCTGTTAGTAATATTCATGCAAAATTTGAAGTAAATCCATGCAGTACTTTTTGGTTTACCCCGGACATACATACAAACAAACAGACAAACAGATAAAAATTCTAAAAACTATATTTTTGGCTTTGATATCAATTGTAGATCACGCCCCAAGTATTCTTTTAAAAAAATATTCAATGTACAGTTTTGACTTTTTTACGATTTTATTATATGTTTGGATGTTTTTTTGTTATTCATAATAACACAATATCATAATAAATAGATGTTTTGTATGAAAGTGTATATTTTTTATCGTAAATAAAGAGGCTTCATTACAGCAGGACTTTTTTCTAATATTATATTTTTGTTGCGCAAGAAGAGAATGCAAAGAACTATGAAGAAAAGAAAGTATACAAGAATAAACTCATACTCGTGTGGCTTAAAACCAAATGGCGAAATAAAGCATATAATATTATTGTAGGTTTTTGTTTTAATTGTATACTTACTGACTTGTTACAAACAGGCATTATTTGAACAGCCGAACAACAATAGGGTGGTATACAATATAGAGTCAAACATAAAAATTAGAGGTGAAATTAGATTTCAAAAATAACTACATACCTACACAGATAGATAGATAAACACTTCGAATATTATTGATGATTTTCGCAGTTGATATCATCTGAATATTTTTTTTTCAAAATCATAGCAATGTTATTATACTTACCAATAGTTGTATTATTTATAGGTGCAATAAAATAAAAAACAAACGTGACAAAATATTTCGATACGAGTGCAGTTATATACAAAATGCAAAATGATTTTTACTTTCCCATTTTATACTAAATAAATACATACTTATGATATATGTGTTATAATGATAATAATTTAAATAGAAAAATATAAACTGAAAAATACAAAAAGTGTAAAAAATGGAGCCCCCTCGTCGTTGAGGACTCAAATATTGGATTAAAAAAAGATCGTTTTAAAGATAAATTAAGAATATGCTTCACATACGTAAAAAGTTTCCTTAAGAGTTAAGTGTAATTATTATACAATTAAAATTTATTTGCTAGATTAAAACACCTTTTATCAAAAGACACTAGCGTTTTGCAATGGACATTTGGGAAATAAAAAGTGTTTTTGTGCATTTTGTTGCGATTTTTAAGTAAATATCTTAAAGTATAATTTTTAATAGCTTAATCATTTACATGGCATAATTATTTGTTGATAGTTTTGGTTGTGAAATCTAGTCATAATTTTATGTTTCTTAAATCGAAGTTATTATTAAATTGTAACAAGAATCCAGAACAGAGAAAAAACGAGTAAAGGAGTAACAAAATATGTGGAAATCTGTCGGACAGTTTTCAGCGCACGTCCCACGGTCGCGTTCCGAATCGTCAGATATTGGTTGAAACGCGAAAGTTTCCATTGTGCAAACAGAATTAATTCTCACAAAATATCTGAAGTTACAAAGTTGCCTCGTTCCACAAAAGTTTTGCTTTTTACGTTAGAAAAACGAATGGAGGGCACTTTAATACTAACTACAACAGAAGAAGTCCATTTGATATTCCATAGCTGCTAATTTATATATATATAAGCAATTTACTAGCATCGATTTACCTGTTTCTACCTGCCTACCCAAGAGTTGTGATGGGGGAAAAATAGTCAACCACGTTTGTATGTTATATAGGCTTCATACTTTCAATTGGTATGGAATTGGTCTATTAGCCAAACCAGTGAAACAAAAAAAATGTTAATTAATCAAATTCTGGTACTCAATTTTTTTAGTCCACACATTTGCAATATATTTATTGACATCTTTAATTGAACATAAAATACTTTTCATCAGTTAACCAGCTCGGTGTAGGTTGTTCTATAGTTGGGAACTTAGACTATTATGGAATATATCCACACTGTGTAAAATATTTTTTTACAATGTTAAAACACTCTCCCCCCTTGGTGACCACTCGTAGTAAATGCCAAGAGAGAGGTCTTCCCCTCCTCTAGGTTTCACCTATTAGGAATACATAAATATGGTTTCAAAATATTTTTTATACAAACTTACTGTTTGAAAAATTATATTTGACTATTGTAAGTTAAAAAAGACAAATATAGCTCGAAAAAGCGTAAAAGTGCGCAAAAATAGTGACATGCTTCGAGTTCGTAATTGTGCAATAAAACACCGCTTTTATTAAAACCCTGTATTTAAAACACAAATATATAAAACACCACAATGCAATACGTAAAAACACTGATAAACACCAATAGCACTCATTATATCAACACTAAACTAAAGCAACTACGCTGAATCACTAAAACACTTTTCACTTCACACCGGTCGTTTCAAGTATCGCTTTCGATCGCTTTATAAAAACTGCACTCTATTTGTCAACACATCACTATATATACCCGAGGTAAATCATCTCGTAAACAACACTTTTAATGTATGCAAGTCTAAGCGATAAGGTCAATTATGGCAAAACTATTCGGGTAACAATAGCTATTTGTTCATCAATAGAAGTAGCTATCTAAAGAAAGCTTTTATTTCTAGATCCCTCCAGCGCTCCAACTCTTCACGTTTCTAGATTATTCGCAACAATATATACAAAAACCCCGTGAACAGATTACATAATACTGTATGGGTACGCTCCCTTATCACACTTCTACGATAAATATATAGTTTGTGTTATGTATATTAAATGGTTATGGACATAATTTCAGTTACGACACGTTCTATAGTGTATTTTAACAACGTAGTCAAATACTGTCATAGCTATAACAATATTTAATGTCAGTTAGTTCTGTATTCAACCTAAAGCGTCCCCGAGACGATCGTTTGTCCGTTTGGTTTGATTCAAACCTTACGTATTTGATCATACCGTTTGGTGCAGGTTTGAACGTTCATCAAACGGCACTGCACAGTTTGGTTTTGTACGCGGCCGTAATCAGTGTTGTGACGTAAATAAATTGTGAAATGCCCTCGAACAAGGACCGCAATTTCCTTGTGTTTATTACATTAATCTCCTTCTTAAAATATAAAAAATGATTCTTCGTCCGATATCTTCGTCGCACACAACCCCACATTATAAAATATAGTGCAAACTGAGCCGCGTTTGATCAAACACGTCAGAACACGATCAAACGACGCGTCAAACACAACAAAAAAATATGTAATTTCATCAAACAAGCTCCAAAAACGTAAATGTTTGACAAACCTTACAAACCAGTTTTGTAAACGATCTAAATGGTTTGAGTCAAACTAAAATCTACGTGTTTGACTTAAACCGCTAGACCGTGTCGGGGGCGCTTAAAGATTCTGCACGTTAAACAGAAGGACCGAATTTATTACAAAATTCTCGGATATAGTGTTATTAGTTATTAATTATAACTGATAATGTTTTTAGTAGGTATGTACACTATACGCAGCGGCTAACTATTATATAATCTGTGGTAGTGGACATCAAAACTCGCTATTAAGGTCTATTAACGTTAATAAGTAGAACCTCACACATAATATATAAAAAATACAGTCCAATTTGTGTCACGTACAATTTCAATACTTATCGATAACGTTCCAGAAAAGGTCCCTATATTGTGTTATAACAGCCAACGGGCACCGTCTCGCGGATTACATTATTTAGATAATATAATCGTGTTTTATTCGTGGAACCTTTCCTTTTGACGCGGCGGGGCCGCTTTGAGGGCAGGATAAGCCGGGGATATCTGACGTGGTGGCTTTAGCATATCTATGAAATACTGCTATTGTACTTTCACTGAAGTCAACACTGCGTGCAAAATTTCAGCTTGAGTGGGCAAGTAAATTAATCATAAAGAACATAAATTAAATAATTACGTCTACATGTTCGAGTAATTCAGATCTATGAAATTTTAAATTATTATAATTTTTACATCATAATCTCCACATGTGTTCACAAATAATACACGCCCACAAATAATACACGCCCACAAATAATAGACACATTTAGATTGTTATGTATATTTGACATGGAATAATAATACGCAAAAGTAAAAAAATGTGGTTAAAAATTTTACAGTTATTGTCAAAAACAAATAGTCGTAATTTATTAATTTATTTAATCATCATTATTAAATAAATTACTAAATTACTTAATTTATTATTACTAAATATATAATAAATTATTAAATTAATTTATTATTTAGTGACTAAGGCGGTCAAATCTTTCCCGACAAAGCCGTAATACAAGAAGGATACGAAACGTTGCGAATGAAACGACTGGAGAAGAATAAGAAATTGCCCGTTAAGAGCGCCGCGTTGGTATTGCTCTACTTTGTACTTCTCAATCACAAGAGCAAAGCGAGGCAGCACGTGAAAAGGTTCAGTTGGCAATGCGAAATTGTCGAGCGAACAACAGATATCAACAAGTAGATAATTATCTCCACATCTCCAAGTCAGATACGCATATTAGTTGTCATCATTTCGACATGCTTCCCATCGAACCCATCTAACCTGAGGCAAAATTACAAGGATAATATTATGTCAGAAGATATTTTACATCAAGTTCGAGTCAGTTCCAGAAATCCTGATCTTGAGATGAATGAGGAGATACATAACCAAGCTTCAATCTTGATTGAATGTGTTACCTCATGTGCAGCAGTTTATTAGTCAGGTTAGGAATGCCAGCGTCAAATCATGAAATGAATGACGCATTTAATCGAGAATCGAAACGGGAACGTGAATATCATCACCAGAAATTAAATTTAGCAGTTCAAACGAATGTACCCATGTTGAATCCCCCACAAAAGGAAGTGTATGATACTTAAATGAAGGCTCAATTGATGATGGAAATGGTGGTTTATATTTCCTGGATGCCCCTGGTGGAACTGGTAAGACATGCCTCATATCAGCAGTTTTAGCCACTGTTCGTGCGAGATCCAACATTGCGGTTTCAGATGCTTCTTCTGGAATAGCAGCCAGATTGTTAAAAGAATGCCGTATCATTAAAATTCTTCGAACTATTGAAGAACCAACATGTAATATTGCAACGATTCGACCGTCTTGGTTGCAGCATTATTAATATTATTAAAATAAATAATAAAAAAATATCACTGGATAAATTACAAAAATTGTTTTAACCCCAAAGTAAGCAATTTATTTGCTTGTAGTATGGGTGTGTGATGGGTGTAGAAGTACCTCTGTGTATCAGTATCGTTGGCGGACACCCATACTACAAGCAAATAAATTGCTTACTTTGGGGTTAGATCAATATAAAACCCAGAAATATAAACATCTATGCTCATCACATAAATGTTTGCCCGTGTCGGCAATCGAACCCGAGCCCCGTTGATGCGTAGTCAGGTTCGCTAACCATTCGACCAACAGGCCGGTTAAAAGAAAGAGAATATAAATTACTGGTTATTACAGATTTTTTTATTTATCGTAATAAAAATAATAAACCGCCCAAGTGCGAGTCGGACTCGTGCACGTACTATCCATAATGCCTTACTTCCATACTAATATTATAAATGCGAAAGTCTGTCTGTCTGTCTGTCTGTTACGCTTTCACGGCTAAACCGCTGGACCGATTTTCATGAAATTTGGCATGGATATAGTAGAAGATCCGGGGTCAAACATAGGCTAATTTTTTCCCTGGTCAGTCCATGGAGGGCTGAAATAGGGGATGAAATTTTTATTAAAAGCTATTTGGATGACTTATTAATATACTCGCGGGCGAAGCTGCACGGGTCAGCTAGTCATCTATAAAGTAAAATCACGTTTGTTGTACGTATACCTACTTAAATATTTATTTTATGTATTAATTAAAAAAAAATACTTTTTGGAAAAATATTAACTATAAAAATAAATACCTGTATTTATTTTTATAGTTAATATATTTCCAAATAGTTACTTTTTCTTTAAATATTCAAGTTTCAAAAAATTACTTAAAATTACGTTTGTTGTATGGAAGCTCCCCTTTAGTATTTACTTTATTCTTATTTAATTATTTATTTTGAAAGGAAAAAAAATACGAAAAAACACTTTTATTGTATACCCCTTAATATTTTCATTTTTTATTTTTAGTATTTGTTGTTATAGCGGCAACGGAAATACATAATTTGTGAAAATTTCTGCTTTCTAACTACCACGGTTTATGAGGTACAGCCTGGTGACAGACAGACTTTTGTCTGGCCCGCGCGCTCGCGTTTTGTCGTTGTCGTGTTTCGGTTTGGAGGGTAAAGTAGTCGACAAACTTATGCATCTGACATTAGACCTCGTCACAAGATAGCAACGCACCATTAACACCTTTGGTGTCTATAGGCGATGGTTTACTCTTTCCATCAGGAGACCCATCTGCTTGTTTATCTTATGATATAAAAAAAACTTGAGAGGTGTCAAGTGACACCCGGATGGAACGAAATTCCTTTTATTATTATTTACAAAAAACCTGTATACACTCAACAAAAATAATTGTCGCAACACCTCACTGTTCAATGCGAAATAGAAATGAAAATATCTGGCTGGCAAAAAAGTAAACTCAATCAAATAGTAGATAGACTCTTTCGCTTTCAATGCACGAGCAAAAGGGAAGTGGTTGGATATTTCTGTGCTCACAATACCTTCTATAGCAAAAAGTGTCGTGACAACTTTTCGTAATTTTTTTTTCCGTCTAGCCCCCTTTCACAACGCGCGATAAGGAACTTCGTTCCAAAAAGACGGACAGACAGACAGCAAAGGCTTAGTAATAGCGTCCCGTTTTACCTTTTAGGTACGGAACCCTAAAAATGAAGTTGATAAAATCCAAAATCTGCTTAAGGTGGAAAAGAGTTCGCCGGGTCAACTAGTCTAATATATATTTTTTTATAACCCTAAATTTTCAAATACCCCCTGTTGGTCCCGGGCTCCTTTGAAAAATAAGCCAACTGTCATTCTGCCAGACAGGTAGTTGACCGATTGGTTATACGAGTCAATTACATCGTGGCTACTAGATGATAGAGTTCTGCATTGTCTCCTCAGGGTCTGGTACCACCGCCTTACTATTCCTGCCGCAATAGCGTCAGTGCTTGTCACTGTCGTGTTCCGGTGTGGAGGTAAGGTAGCCGGTAATCTTATGCTGGTTAACTATTTCATACTATAAAAAAACCTTTTACTGCCACCTCCGTTAACTCATACTCCAACAAAATATTCACTACACATAATTTATATGGCAGAACGTTTGTCAGGTCTGTTAACATAATATAAAAACGCACACTGATTAAATACTGCATTACATACGTGGATACATTTTAAAAAAATCGATTTAAACATTAAATATTTTACTATTGATATTTAATGGCAGAAGTGATTTGGATTTTTTCAGGAGACATCAAATATTGAATAATCTATATACGGATACTGAATACGTGTTGTACGGATCCGTTTTCAAGACAAACATTAACGGTGGAGTATAAAATTTACATTGCGGAGGACTGCAGAAATCTAATATTTTAAATAATATCCATGTGATATAAACAAATTAAATTAAAAAATTATACTCACTAGAATCACGTGTCATACACGATAATGTGTACATGTATACAAATGTACACTACTTTCTTTCTTGTCTATTGTCAAACATAAAAAACGCATCGTTTAGTCTATGGTCGAATTCCAACCACAGGGCGATCGCTAATACACTTTGAATGTTTGGATAGGATCATTTTCATCAATCCGTCCAATGCAGTGACGTGTAGAGAGTAGAGAGAGAATAGAGTCAACGTGTAATCCTAGTCACACCCACGTTAATATTATTCAGAAAGTGCGTAGTCAAGCTATAAGTAAAGCTGAAGCCTCGAATCATCCTCGATAAATATAAGGCCTTAGAAATACATATCTTACTGACATTTTGGAGTGTAGAGTCAACTGTAGAAAATTGTGATAACGCATATTCGGTATTCAGCTGACTATAAAAAAGGACCGTTTTGAATGTAATGTTGACGACTGGACATACATATATAATTTATAGTGTGATCTACGTATATGTATCTATGCAAGATACATACACGTAGATCACACTATAAATTTTACGTAATTTAAAATAAGAACATGTTATAACCAAAATATTATGTTTATTGCTTTTCAAAATAATCTCCTTTACATTTTAAACATTTTTTCATGCGATCGAACCATTTTTTAAAACAGGAGGACCACAGATCTAAAGGCATGTTTTCTACGTGCTGATTGAACGCTATCACTGCCTCTTCGGAGTTGGTAAATGTAAAACCTCTCATCAAATCTTTACTTTTGGGAAAAATACAGAAATTACAGGGTGCTAGGTCGGGGCTATGCGCAGGATGAGTGACGAGATGTACTTTTTCGGAAGCTAAAAATGACTTTGTTTTGTTGGCCGTGTGTGAAGAAGCGTTATCATGGTGTAGGAGAATGCGGCTTTTGCGGCGGAAAACTTTTTCTAGCATCCTGGGTAAACAAATAGTAGAATACCACTCGGCATTAACACTCTTTTGATCTTCAAGTGGACTGTATGATGGGACCCGTAGCTGAGAAAAAAAACGCGATCATTTCACCAACGTTTCTCGCCTGTCTCACTTTTGTCGGCCTGTTCCCATTTTCAAACACTCATTTACAAAAGTACTGTTTTTTTTTCGGGTTCAAAACAATAAATCCACGTTTCGTCTCCTGTGACAATGTCATAAATAAATCATCTTCGGCTACTCGAAGTGGAGTGTACAAACTGGAGTGTGGGATATGTAAAGCAACTTACATAGGCCAAACAGGGAGGCAATTTTCAACCAGATTGAAAGAACATATAAAAGTGTGGCACGGTGGAAAGGGGGAATCCGCATTTGGCAAACACCTACACGCAGAAAATCATACTTTCGACCCTGGTCGGGACTTTTCAACCTTACATTTCTGCGAAAAAGGGAGGAAGCTGGATGCTTTAGAGGCCTTAGAAATTAATAAAATGAAGAATAATCCACTATTATTAAATGAACAAACTGATTTAAATAGTTCCCCATTGTTAAATATTAATTTTGCTTAACATCATATTTATTCAATATTTACTATTATCTCATTATTCGGTTATGACATATTAAATTTTATTTATTTTAATTCGACATTAGGTTAGATTTAATCCAACAATAACTTCAAATATTATTTTAATATTATTTTATTATGTATTATTCGGTTCTGACATGTTTCATTTAGTTCTTGACATTTAAATAAATTATTTTAATTTGACATTTAAATATATTATTGCAATTTGACAATTAATATTAATTATTCTAATTTAATTATCACTTTTTTATTGACATTAGTTTATTTGTTTAACTTAAATGTTATAACTATTTTGGGGAAAAAATCTGACGTTGGCAATACTATATAAGAAGGTACTTTGAAAATAATTATTTTGTTATCTACCTTATGTACTCGCATTTTAGTTATTAAAGTCTTTGTGTATGTTTATTAGTTAAGTTTCACAATAGTATAATGTAAAAATGTTAATGTGAAAGCCCTGATGATGCTTTAATAGGCGAAACCGGTTGGCTGTAAGTTTAAGGGTGATTGTGAAACAGTACAAGTGCTTATATTATATAATCAATATGATGCAGTTTCACCAAGTGCCGACGATGTAAAGTATAAATTATATCATAAACAGCATTAGAATGTCCGTGGTCGTACTTCAGTAGTATCTGTGAGCATCATTCCACGCGAGACCGCTTCTGCTCCGCTGTCAGTTCATGGGGGATTCAAAGACAACAAAGTTTCCGAACTTTCAATTCTTCGTGTAAAATTTTCTGAATTTGTCTCATACCAATCCCCAATAGTCCTCGAATTGTCTCATAGGTAATCTGGGGGTTTTCTTCAATTAACCGCTTAACAGTAGCAACATTATTTTCGTTGAAGGCAGTTGAAGACCGCCCTTCACGAAATTCGTCATATAAAGAAACTCTACCTCTCTCAAATTCAGCAAACTATCGCCTCTCGGTGTTCAAACAAGGTGCTTCTCTCCCAAAAGCATTTTGAAGACGGGCGGCAAAGTCTTGCGGAGAAAGAGAACTTTTAAAATCATAAAAAATCATCGCTCTAAAATTTTTTCGACTTAATTCCATTTTCGTTGCGTACGTAGAACTTCAATCAATCAATCTTTTTTGTTGTATGGCTCCATCAGAATGGTGATGATTTTGCCAATGACTAGTGAATTAAATGGCTTTGACACGGCTTATATGTTCCAATAATATTGAGGTGGTGCAGTGAGACTTTTGCAGAGTCTGAAATAAAGGACAAGTACAGGGTTAAGGGACAATTCACAACACAAAATATTAGTTAAATACTTATATATGTATATATATTCTCACATTGAATAAGAAAGACATGCAACAGTTAAAAATGCAACAATATTAGTAATGGTTGAGATTTATCTGTATGAACTGTTAAGTTATTATTATAATGTAGGACAAACATGGTGAATTCATAAGTGAATGTTATTAATAGTTATAAATTTATCAAGAATTACAACAAAGGGGGAATGGACTAAAGTGAGCAAGAAATTAATGTTAATTGGACGGCTTATTTCTTTTGGTAGAATGTCATATAGGGGGACTAGAATTTTGGGGCAATCAAAGAAAATATGATCCATTGAACCCTCTCCCAGGCCACATTTGCAAATCGAGTGCTCTCTGATTCTCAATTTAGCTAAAAACACAGGAGTACAAACATGTCCCAGTCGCGTCCTAATTATTGTCGATGTAGTTATTTTAGAGAAATTTCGGTACTTGAAAAACCATGGAGCTGAAGGAATAGAGGGCTGTAGATTACCATAATGAATTCCTTTAACCTTTCTAGACTGTTGCCATAGTTGGTTCCATGAGTTAATTAGCTGGGGTTTAGTTAAAGAGTGAAGGTCTCGGGTAAAACACTTGTTATATGTCACTCAACCATTAAAGACAGCCTGTCTGGCGCATGAGTCCACAGCCTCATTACCAGAGATCCCACTGTGGCTTGGGATCCAAGCTAGAGTAACGTTAATACCCAACTTATGGCAATCATGGAGTTTATCTTTAATTTTCAAGATTAAAGGGAAATTATTTTTGGAGCGAAGAGGGTATTTGAGTAGGTCTTGCAAGACGCTGAGGGAGTCAGTCAAGATTAGGGATTTGTTTAGTTGGTGAGAGTGTACATAACTTACAGCTTCCAACAAGGCTATGGCCTCCCCAGTAAAGACCGAGCATTGGTGGGGGCATTTGAAACTTAAAATAACCTTGTACTTAGGGATCAAGACAGCTGACCCGACGTCCCCATCTGGATTTAATTTAGGGGCATCTGTGTTAATAGTCAACCAATCTTTCCAATTTTCTTGAAGTATTTCATTAAATAGAGAGTTAGCCTCAGGGGCCTGCTTTTGAATGCCAAAGTTAAGAATGACTGAAGGACGGAATAAGAGGGTGTCAAAATCTGTATTAAATAAAGGGTTTCTATGATACCTATAGGTATTTAAAGAGGAAAATTTGTTGTAAGATGTTAGGAGGGGAGGGTGTTTTTTAAGGTTCCAGTAATTTGATGTGATTGTTCCTGATAGAAGTTCAAGTTTTTTATTTAAAGGATGATATGAATATTCGACTATATTAAGGTAATACCGATCAGCTAGGAATTGTCTTCGCAAACATAAAAGGGGCTCTAAGCACTCCACCTGTAATCTGGAGAGGATCTCATAGCCCCGGTTATAATGCGAAGAGATTTGTGCTGGATTCTATCTATCTTTTTGAGGGCTAGAGTGCTGCATGGCTCTAGGATGAAACAGCCATAATCAAAATGACTGCGGATTATGGAGTTATAAAGTAACTTTTGGCTGTATGGGTGGGAACCCCATCTGACTCCAGATACTGATCGAAGGAAGGAAGGAAGGAAGGATTTACGTAGAACTTTGATGTGTGACAAAAAAAACAATTGACAAATCAATTCCCACCAAGGAAGTTACATTCTACCCGGAATGCTTACACGCGCTTCAAAATCGTTCCGAAGAGTACCACGACATGAGTGGAGTGTGTCTCTTTCTACTAAATAAAGCGCCAATCGTCATACATAAGTGTGGCCATGCGTAGTTTGCAAATTACTACAAAGTAATTCTACTAATTTGAGAAACAGTTTTTGCATTGCATAATTAATTACGTAATAATTAAAATAAGCACATTGTAGAACTCACTATGTTAATTACAATACATTTTATGCTAATGTATCTATCGACGTGTATGAATAAAAGGAATTTAACGATTAACGAATATATAAAAATCTACCATCCGAAAGTTTTATTTACACTGGCAATTGCAAGAAAGGGACAACATCCACTCATGTCGTTGTCTTGCTCAGAATGTTTTTCCCCTCTTTTATGTAAGAAACAAATGTCATCTTTATTAGAAACGAAATAAAGTACATTTTTATTTTTCAAATATTGCTTCGTAGTAATTCCAGTTATCGTATATAAGTTCCTTGATTTCCACCAATTGGTTTTTTTATTACTAAGAAGGTTGCAACGTTTTAAAAATATAACATTCGAAATTCAAATAGTTCCGATTAGCTAGAAGTGCAAAACTTTTAGTGTGCCCCATGTATTTTACATACCTACATGGTTGTAATTTAGGGAAATGCTGCTCAGACAATGTTTCAAAAATTACAAATTCTCCAAAACAAAATTATTAAAG
Source organism: Apodemia mormo (assembly GCA_036924255.1). NCBI lineage: Eukaryota > Metazoa > Arthropoda > Insecta > Lepidoptera > Riodinidae > Apodemia > Apodemia mormo. Next base: position 46,764,261 of record JAUPFN010000006.1, read on the forward strand.
CGCTGTGCGTATACAATTATTTGATATCAACATAAACATATAAAAACTTGCATTATTTTTAAGAAAATAATCACACGTATGACAGTGAAAACTTTCAATTAGGTACTAATTACTTACTACCTTCACCTAACAATTAATAATTCATGTATTGAAATTTGAAGCAGTATTCTCGTGCTGAATATCATATAAAACTATTTTAAACAAAAAATAATTTCGACAATGGATTGAAATGAACCAGCGACCTCCATCCGAAGAACAGAAAGGCTCAACTCATTTGGCCGACAGAGCCGCAGATACAACCTTGCGAAATTTTTCTTATGGACTTATTTACGCTGGATTATGACTTATGATCAATTTTAAAGAGTATGGCTTGCTCTAAACGCCATGATAATTTGAAGTTCCTAAAACAATTCATACAATTGGCAGTGAATATTTTTTCCATGGAAAGAGTGCGTGCTTCTACTGATAACTGGCCTCAACGATTAAAGGACTGTATTGCAGACAATGAAGTCTACTTTAAATAAGCTTTATATATTTTAATGGTTTTATATTAATGTATTAAACTCACCGACCTCTATGTACTTACGTACTAGGCAAGACACGCCGAACGTCATTTGTGTTCATTCAAAAATTTAAAAAGAGGCTTGAATTGTGTTATAGCATAATTTTACATTTAAAATTAAATAAATACCATATATATTTTTGTTGTTTTAAAAGTTAGTAACTAAGTTTTCTACCAATATATTACAAATTTAGTTTATGCAAATTGATTTTTATGACCGGAGTAATTATTAGGTATAGAAAATGTGGTTGTGTGTAAAGCTCGTTGAAAGAAACATGTAAGCGCCATTAAATTCGCGGCAGCTATGACCTTTTAAACGCGAGAAAATTACATCTTCGTTACCTATTTTACGCTACCAACGCTGATTAATTATGACTTTGGTTGAACGATATATTATTATTTCAACGCTGCAGCGACAATTATTTACACAGTCAACGAAATGGAACACAACTTCTACTTAGCATAGCTTCTTTGTACATTAATTTCTTTGTCTGTGGATCAATATCAAAAAAGTAATGACACATAATCGTACTGTGCTGACAGAAAATGGCTTTGGGTTTTTCTATACAGATCTCCAAATCTTGATATTTCAAGAAATTGGGGATATGGACATATTTATTTAATCCATTTTTCACTTTTTAAAAATATAAATACTGTTGGAAATATTTGAGTTAATTTTAAAATAATACATAAATTATCCCCCCATTTTCCGCGCGCATTGTATGGCGTCACTATGCCTCCAACACCACTAGCACTGTATGGATTCTGTGTGTATGGATATCGATGCAAATAAATCCTATAATTACGCTTTGTGATGTAATTTTTAATTGAAGAATGCGTTTCGCAAATTTTAATTTCGCTCGCATAATTTACACATTTCAACTAAAGTTTTCATCAATTAAATACAAGTTAAATTAAAAAATAAAAGTATTGATGTAAAAAAAAGTATCTTCACGCCCAAATCCCCGAATTTCGCCGTGTTGGTCCCGGCCTCCTTTGTAGAATAGGCCAACTGCCGTTCTGCCAGGCAGGTCGTAAAAGGCGACCGATTGGCTATCGAGTCACTACCATCGTGGCTACTAGAGTAGGTGGTAGAGTTCTGCATTGTCTCGCCCGGGTCTGGTACCACCGCCTTACCTATTCCTGCCGCAATAGCGTCAGTGCTTGTCGCTGTCGTGTTCCGGTTTGGAGGGTAAGGTAGCCGGTAAACTTATGTATGTGGCATTAGATCTCGCCACAAGATAGCAACGCACCATTAACATCTTTGGTGTCTATAGGCGATGGTTGACTCTTTCCATCAGGAGACCCATCTGCTTGTTTGCTATCTTATGATATAAAAAAAAGAGACCCATCTGCTTGTTTCCTATCTTTTGACATAAAAAAGGGGTAGGCATAGGTACAACAAGTGCACCCACGATTAGCCGAAGATACTTGGTCCCACAAATATGATAGGTGGCCAGCCTATCGCCAACCGGGCACTTTCCATTCCCAGGCAACTTTGTGTTTCTCAGAAAACTTGAAACTTGCATCGTGAAAAAGTATAAAATATGCAATGTAGTGCTGATGTGTGTGCCGAATCAAAAGCCAAGTCTGACGTGGGGTATAGAAAAGCGTACATGGTTTAAGACGTTTCATGTAAGTTGCGTATCATTATTATATATTATTAGGCACAATAAATATTAACCTAAACAAAAACGGTCGTATTCTTCATTTACACCAGCCCCCCACACCTCAAGGCTTTTAGCAGCTAAATACCCCTGGAGTGATTTTATTTCATCGATAAGTACTATAATTCTCTATTTCTGGGTGTAAATGCAAGCTAAACTGATAACTTAAAAATTTGCCTAGAAAGAAGTCCAGTTCAATCCGTGGGTAGACATTGTATACGGATGTAAACGTATCCACCGTTACTGAAACATCGTACAGACCTTTGATAAAATTATTCTGGAACATGTGACTTTAATATTATCATACAAATTGTCCCAAGTCATACTTATTCGGGTCATATAAAATTAAATGAGATACGTGGGAGGATTTGATGTCAGCATATTAAATATTTCTGGTCATAAAAATAGATTGACCACCACAAAACAGGCAATCAAAATAGTCGTCTGCCAAAAATGATACTAAAACATAAAACTAAAACTAATTTTGCGCATGTTTTGAGATATAATCCTAAATCTGTTGATTTAGGCGATGAGTTTTACTGGACTAAGTAATTAAGTCGGTAACAATTTAGGGTTAGAATATGGATATTACGAATTTGTACATAAAATGCTTCGAATTAATGGCACTTGATCATTCTTCTAACTTCTTACCAATAACTACCAGATGAAAATACTTTAAATTTTAGAGGCACGTAAAAAAACTTCACTGTCTGCATAAAATTTACTGAAGATGACGACATTCGCCAGAGATTTTACGAAAATACTATCCATACACTATACCACCATAACTGTACACCAAAGACAAGAGAGATATAAGAATCGTCACTTTATGCACTAAACTACATTAACCAAAACCGAACAATAATTTTGTTACTTGTATACGGGATGACTGTAAAAGTCTACACATTGAATGACACGATCGATACGTAATCAATAAAAATATAATAAAAAGAAAATATTTCTTAACTACATAGCAAACCTCAACGAAACTGGTATATTATTATTCAAAAAGTATCTTCACCCAGCGGTGTCCTATGCTCCATTCTCAATCATTTCTACACATGAGTTCGACAAATCACTGGTTGTAAAAAACGAACGTCGATATCGATGCACGGGTGTCTGTACTAAACATAAATTAATAAATTTTATGGGATAATTTTAATCACTTATATTGTATCGGTGTCAGAGTCGAATGCTGAACACCTCCATCAACATGTACAGAATTGTGTTAAATTAGGGAACTGTTGAACTAAGCGTTATATAACAGAATAGAATATGATAGATAGAATAAGACATGATGGGACAGAATAGAACATAATAGGCCAGATTATTCTGGTCTATTATGTTCTAATATATTATGTTCTGTTCTGTGAGAGAAATTAATTTTATTTAAAAATGTAGTTTGTATGCTAAACAAATAACGAAGGGTCTGACCAACATGCTACCTGTCGTTAATTTATTGTGTTTTGACAGAGTCGGTAATGCGAGTCACCTGCTGGAACTGCCATAAACTGCTGGGCCCGCACTAAACCGCCGCGTCCTTCATTAACTTCTTCGCGCTACATCACAAACTTTATTGCCTTTTTCGGAGTCATTTGAACCGACATTAACCGTATATGTATACTTAGCTCACGCGGAAAGTTTCTGGATTTAACTAAATAAGGCCACATATTATCATGTTTATGACATACTAGCTGTGCCCGCGACTTCTTCCGCGTGGAAAAAACGTAAAATAAAAGTCCCGGGGCTTTACCCGCATGGTTCCCGTTCCCGTGGGATTTCCGAGAAAAATTATCCTATTACAGTAGCAGTACATACATAGAACTTACTTATAAAGCTCGACGTTTCGGCCAAGTTATATTGACCGTGGTCACGAGCGGACTGGAGCAGGAAACTCGTTCCTCCGTCCGCGTCGGTAACGTCGGGATCGATTTTCATCTACCCACTTCTGGTCTTGTTTTTTCGAATTTAGCCTACACACAACACTAACCGTATCTTGAACTTTATTCGTTTGCAGGTGCAGAGGACGTATTCTGTTAATCACTGGATTCCAAGCAGGAGATAACTTAAACCCGTCTTCCCTATTGAAAGTTGACTCGGGTCTCGAATTATCCAAACTTTATCCAAATCAGTTCAGTGTTTTAGGCGTGAAGAAGACAGACAGAGAGAGTTATTTTCGCATTTATAATATTTATATGTATTTATTGTTTTTGAAGTTTGAATATAAGCACTATTTACACATTGGCATGGTTTATTGATGGTCAACATTAATATTTTAATATTTGCATACCATATTTGGTAGGATTTGTTTGGTAACTGTATACTAGTAGCTGACCCGCACAGCTTCTCCCGCAAGTAGATTAACATATTATTGATATAGTTTTTCATACAAATTTCATCCCCTATTTCGCTTCTTATGGATTGATTCTCGAAGACGACGACGATTAAAACGTTCGAACCCTAGATGCATATGCACAGAAAGCACAAAATTTGGTTCATCCCAATGGCCTTTACTGTAGAGGAAGGCTAATTATTTTGAGTTTCAATCGTACATAATGGTTACTACAATCTCGATCGATCGTCATGTAATTTGTCACGGAAGCGCTCACGTTTATTTCTGAATTCTCTGATCCACCAATATCAGTCGCCGCTGTGTCTCTCTGTCTAGTGATCCGGTGTCGGAGTTGACCACATGAGGTCCCGGGTTCGATGTGTTTTTTCAAAAAATGTGTTTTTTCAGTTTTCTGACAAAAATGACGTTGCCCGGGATTGGAAAAAATGCCCGGTTGGCGATAAGCTGGCCACCTGTCACATTGTGGGACTAAGTATCGTCGGCTAATCGTGGGTGCATTTGTTGTACCTCTGCCTACCTCGACGGGGATACAGGCGTGAAGGGACCAATATACAAAGCTACAACAGGAGACTTCAGCACGAAATGCCAATTAAAGTTTCCTGACAGCGAAAACCATAAATACAGAGTTACCTCTGTATTTACGATTTTATTGTGATAGTGACGTACAATGACATACACGTATATTAAGATGTGAGGTACAATGTACATATTCTCATAATGATTTAATTTTCGAGTTTTGTAATTGCTATTGTGTGGTCATTCTAAAATGCAAAATTGCGAGCTCTTTCAGCAAGCTCACACGTATCATCACTCCTTATCGGCTCTGTTTTATCGCTAAAGTACCTCACAAAAACTATGATTAATGTTCACCTTGTCATGTAGACATTGGTAACATTACATAAGAATCATTTCTCGACCTTGTTAAATTCTTGCTGATATGTAAGTTTTGGTGAGCTTTTATGTAAGTGATAAGGCTTGGTAGATTGTGAATATGATGTCAGACTTGCGTTTCTTATTATTCTGGAATTGTAATTTAATGTCTGATAAACATTTATTTCATACTCAGATTGTCACCTGTCAGAAATACAGGTACTTACTAGTATGGTAATTTGCAGTTTCTCCCGCCAGTAGGTACACTAACTACTGCTTTGCACCGGTGACGAATTCGCCGGAGAAAACCCGGAAATTGGCAAAACCAGTAAAACCAGTTTATTTATAATACCGGAGATTTTTTTAACTTTCAATTGCGTATGTTGATACAGAAGTTACAGTACCCGGCGATAAATATTGCACATCGACCTTTGGAAAGAGACAATCGGCTAATTTCGGCTTCGTAGAGCGTTATCTCTGTCGCACAAAATACAAACAGTCCGGTACCTATTAGGAGCTGTTAAAACAAGTATGATTTGCTATGTATGATGACAGAGATAACGCTCTACGAAGCCGAAATTAGCCGATTGTTTCTTTCCAAAGGTCGATGTGCAATATTTATCGCCGGGTACTGTACTGATTTTGCTCCAATTTTGAAAATCGAGTTTTCACCAGATCTCAAAGTTTTCTATTAACCTTTTCAAGCTATTTTTACGATGACCTCGGTATTTCTTTATGTATGTATAGATATGCGTGTGTATAAGTATATTATGTGTATGTATTTACATATATTTATCTCATAACGTTTTAACTCTTGGCTTGTCGAAACGTTGTTGATGACATTCGATTGAGTTCTACCCAAAATTTTTGCAGAAAATTTTGCATTCGCAGAATCAACTATAGATTACGGGTTGGGATACCCAACCTGGGCTGGCGATTCCGATATATATATATAAATAAAATTAAAGCAATACAATTAAGGTTATTAAAAAAATTTGCCGATTAGAAATCAGAAAAAGAATGTAATAGAGATTATGAAAAATTATACAAAATATGTGAAATTGTACCAATAGACAAAAAGATAAAAATAAAGATAATTATAGAAAAATATGAGAGCAAGTAGCATAAAGTAGAGCGAGACTTTGGATACCAACTCGACAATAATAAATAATAAATAAATATTCACGGGATAAATTACCTACATTTACTGATCTAACCCCAAAGTACCTAAGCAAATTATTTGCTTGTTTTATGACAATCTAATAAAAGAAAATATGTGGTTCTTAAAATAAATAATTACTTTGGTAAGCGTACGAGGCGATGGATTGTACCAGTAGAAATAAATTATTTATAGTGTTCAGAATACATCATAATCTTTTCAAATTTAAAAAAGAGTATTCAATACCTTAAATAAATTAACTTATGTGTCTTACTCGCTTTTGAGGTCGTGCGCGCAATCTAAAAATGTCGTGCGGAGACCCATTTTCATCGTTAAATTAAAATTATAAATAATGTAGATAGAGTTCCGGGATCTAAGAATTTTTTTCTTAAAAATGTTCTCCTCTTTTCGAATCTTTTTTTAAAATTTCTTAAATATTAATAGTTTATGAAATATTGGCAAAAAACAAAATACCATTTTTTTCTCATCTTTAATTGTTTATAACTTTTGCAATTTTTTATGTGCTAATACACGCTTTTAGCACATTTTTAGGCGACATTTCGGATCCAATGAGCTATCGCACATAACTTTAAGAGCAGTATTTCTATATAAGACACTTTTCAACTTGTCGCACAGACTACAACGCTAACTCAAACTAAAAAACATTTGAAGAATATAATAAAAATCACTACTTGTCATTTTGCCCATAACGATAGCGATAAAAACGAAAATTATTTGTAATTTATGTATGTAATGTTAAGATGTAATGTTAAATTGTAATGTTAATATGTAAGATCCTAGTAAATCCAATACAAACTAAGTAGTAATGTGAAAGTAGTAGGTTATAGTGCCTGGTACAAACTCCGGAACGCCTGAGCGGATTTTGATATGTATGTTGGGTGTGTATGTAAAGACTAAAACTGTATTGTAAACCTCGGAACGGATTTTGATAGGATATGTGTGTTGTGTAGGTATTATGAAATAAAACTTGACGGAAAAATTTACTGTAATGTATAAAATAAAACTCTGTGGTCTGTGGTCTAGCGGTCCAGCGTTGGCGTTGACCACATGAGGTCCCGGGTTCGATTCCCGGGTCGGGCACAAAAAAAAGTGTTTTTTCAGTTTTCTGAGAAACACAAAGTTGCCCGGGATTGGAAAGTGCCCGGTTGGCGAAAGGCTTGCCACCTATCACATTTGTGGGACCAAGTATCTTCGGCTAATCGTGGGTGCACTTGTTGTACCTCTGCCTACCCCTTCGGAGATATGGGCGTGAAGATACTTTTATAAAATAAAACTAGACGGAATAATTTACTGTAAACGAGAACTACTGGCGACAAACTGCGATGCAGTTTGGCAGATAAAAAAACTGTAAAGAAACTGTAAAAACTATAAAAATACTTAGTATTTGGAAAATAAATAAAATAGAAAAATATCAAAAAACAAACAAAAATACACAACATTTTAGATAAGTCGCAAAAGGTTCCTAGAACCCCAAAACGTCAGCATCGAATTTTCACTAGAAATCTGGTGAAAATTTGACGAAATTTTCGAAAATCGGGGCAAAATCAGCAACAAGCAAGGGAAGTTAAAAAATATGACACTGGTTAAAGTTTTCTGCTTAACTTATTTTCTACACAGTTTTGAAATAAAAATAGGTAATCTCCGGAGAATCTCCGATTATCAGTATAACTGTAGAAAATAACCAGTTATTTTCTACAGTTATATTGACCCCGTGTTGGTCCCGGGCTCTTTTGAAGAATAGGCCAACTACCGTTCTGCCAGGCAGATCGTAAAAGGCGACCGATTGGCTATACGAGTCGCTATCATCATCATCACGTAGAGTTCTGCATTGTCTCGCCCGGGTCTGGTACCACTGCCTTACCTATTGCTGCCGCAATAGCGTCAATGCTTGTCACTGTCGTGTTCCGGTTTGGAGCGTAAGGTAGCCGGTAAACATATGCATGTGGCATTAGACCTCGCCACAAGATAGCAACGCACCATTAACACCTTTGGTGTCTATAGGCGATGGTTGACTCTTTCCATAGGGAGACCCATCTGCTTGTTTGTTATCTTATGATATAAAAAAGTTACATTGTAACACAAACTACTATCACTAACATGTCATTAAAATAATCTTTAATACAAACCTTAATTTTCTTTTTTATTTTAAGTCTTCAATTAAGGTTTGTATTAAAGATTATACTAATGTCATGTAAGTGTTAGTGGTTTGCATTAGTTTATTATTTACCTTAAGGGAAGACTTTTTGAGAGTAGCTTAAAGTAGCTTATGTTTGACCCCGGGTCTTTAATTACCCTTTTACCAAATTTCATCCAAAACGATTCTGTTGTTAAACTACTGATTCGTTTTGATGGAATAAGCCGCACAAGTGGGATAGATAGGCGTACAGATTTCCGCATTATACTTGTTACATTAGTATGGAATATGATGTGAGTATTCAAAGAGATTTTATGAAAAAGCTACGCCGGCAAAGCCTCGGGCTTCTGCTGCTAGTACAAAAAATCAGCCTTTTTGATAATGATACCCCAGCCTCTATTACTTTGTCGAGGTGAAGACCCTGACAGGGTCGTTATCTCGACAAAGTTAATATTTCCTAAGCATGTTATCGCTCACCACAAAGCGGCGCGCCACAGTTATCTGTCCTCTATAATTAACCTCTCCCTAATGCCATACCAGAACCTTTATTATTTAGTTCAAGCTTCATTCTGCGACGTTAATAACCCAAGTTTTGTTAATTTTTGGTCCTTGACTGAAGCCTACAATGATAAAGAGTGATTTATGATGTAATGTTATGAAGAGCGACACAATGATGTTCGTATCAAAGGGACGCGCGGCGCGGCACAGTAAATATATTATATTTCTCATACCGCGGTACACTATATATGTTTTCTGTGGCGATACCGATATATATGCCTCTTTAACTCGTATCAATAGCGTCATGCACAGGCTTAACTGACACCTTTTTATGCGATTTAATGTTGTAAAAGTTGCCTACTTGTACCAATAATAATCAACAGACCTAAATCTTTTTTTTATATCATAAGATAGCAAACAAGCATACATTGCTATGCGGACGACAGTACTGTTGATGTTACATACTCCGGCCGTAGCGGTATTTCTCGGGAACACGTCGAAGAGGGCCGGATCAAGCTCGTGTCTGAACTCGAGAATCAACTAACTGATGTCTCAGAATGGGGTCGTCAAAACCTTATTACATTTAACCATAAAAAGACGCAGCTTTGTGCGTTCACCGCAAAAAACACCCTTTGTCGTATCACCTCGGTTCGAAAACGCTCTCCTGACAGCTTCAGCCAGTATTGGAATTCTGGGAGTCGACATATCGAACGTTCAGTTCCGCGGTCATTTGGAAAGGAAGACTAAACTAGTCTCCAAAAAGCTTGGTGTACTCAGTAGAGCAAAGCAATACTTTATGCCAGCCCATCGCCTCCAACTTTACAAGGCCCAACTTCGACCTCACATGGAGTTATGTTCTCACCTCTGGCCCGGAGCTCCTCAGTACCAGCTTCTTTCTCTTGATTGCATTCAACGTAGAGCGGTTCGAATCATCGACGACCAGGCTCTTTGGCGTTACACAGAGATGTAGGTTCGCTCTGCATCTTTTACCGTATTTATCATGGCTAGTGTTCCTGCCACTAAATTCCACCATCGGACATCGCGTAACAATTTAAAGTTCCATCCTCACCACCTCGATGTCTGTAAATCCACAACCGTACGCTTTTGTCGACACTTTTTGCCTTGCGCTAGTCCTTTGTGGAATCAATTACCGTCGGGGGTGTTTCAGAATGGATACGACTTAGAGACCTTCAAGAAACGAGCTTATTCATTCTTAAAAGGCCGGTAACGCAGCTGCAATACCCCCGGTATTGCAGATGTCCATGGGCGGCGGTGATCACTTACCATCAGGTGCACCATCTGCTCGTTTGCCTCTACTATAAAAAAAAGTAACAATAATCTATACAATAAAACATGGTGTTTCGACAGGAATAGGTAAGACGGTGATATAACCGAGCGAGATGTTGCAGAACTCTTTTACTAAGTAGCAACGCTTTCTTGTGAAATGCCTGTCAAATCTAATCAAATCATTTATTTGCTCAAAATAACAAGTAGCAGCCTAGAAGGAAGGCATTTGGATTATTCTTAAAAAAGAACTCGACCAACCCGGATCATCGTGGAAAATACTGAGATTTAATTAAAATAGAACACGACACTGCATGTCGACTAGCTGGATAGCTGGATAGGTGTCAGGAGTCAGGACTCAGGATATTGAACGAATTGATTTCCGCCTCGAATTAATGTCACCCGCTCACAACTCTCTCAAATATTATATTATATCCATGAGTGTAATTTTATAATAAACTTTAAAATAAACGCCAAGTATAATAGATAGTATAATAGATTTTGATAAACTAAACACATTTCCTAAATTATTAATGTAATTACCAATCGCACAGTAAACTGAAATGGTTGATAATCATACACATTTTCTCAAATACAATGAAATTACCTCGTCACTGGCATCATAAAAGTTTAAAGAATACCAATAGAAAACGAAGATATCAATATAACTTTCCATAGGTTAAAGAATGCCGATAGAAAAAAAATCAATGTACCTATTCATAGGTTTAAGGAATGCCGATAGAAAAAGAAGACATAATTGTAATTTTCCATAGGTTTAAAGAATGTCGACAGATGTACCCCTGTGTTGGTCCGGGCTTCTTTGAAAAATAGAACAACTGCGGTTCTGCCAAGTGGGTCGTAAAACGCAAACGGTTGACTTGCAAAGTCAAAAGGTTCTTAGAACCCCAAAACGTCAGCGTCCAATTTTCACTAGAAATCTGGTGAAAATTTGACAAAATTTTTGAAAATCGGAGCAAAATAACCAACTTCTTCCAATCCAGCAAAGCGGGAAGTTAAAAAAGTATGACACTGGTTAAAGTTTTCTGCTTAGCTTACTTTCTACGCAAACATGTTTGAAATAAAATTAGGTAATCTCCGGAGAATCTCCCATTATTCAATATAACTGTAGAAAATAACTGGTTATTTTCTACAGTTATATTAACCCCGTGTTGGTCCCGGGCTCCTTTGAAGAATAGGCCAATTACCGTTCTGCCAGGCAGGTCGTAAAAGGCGACCGATTGGCTATACGAGTCTCTATCATCGTGGCTACTAGTTGTAGAATTCTACATTGTCTCGCCCGGGTCTGGTACCACCGACTTACCAATTCCTGTCGCAATATCGTCAATGCTTGTCATTGTCGTGTTCCAGTTTGGTAGGTAAGGTAGCCGGCAGACTTATATGTATGTAATAATTATCCCACCACATGGACAGCAACGCACCATTATCATGGTGGAATTCAGTTGGCACCCACATGACGCTTAAAAGTCGCATTCCCATTTGGTTTTCAACCTTTCACTACTAAAAATACAGACTACTTTTGTACAACGAACTGTTAGCTCTGTCACTCAGGCACTTATAAAAAAAGGCACTTTTGTGAACAGAAGTTTATTATTTACTACTAATATTTTACACTTATCTTGGAACTTGAACAACTTGGATTACTATTCACTCGCGATTCCCTTGTGTAGGGTTATAACGACCCGGAGTCGGGATATAGCACTAGTCTATTTGCTGAAGGCCAGCCGGCAGGCAGAAACCGGGTCCGTCGCTGGGCAGCGGTTAGACTAGAGAATATCTAACTAACTGAAATTTGGAAAAACATCTGTTTATATACTACTTTATTGATGATTTGCAGTTATGATTGCAAATCAGCAATATACTAAGACTATAAGGGGTGTAACAGAACTTTTGCGATTTACGCTCTTTGATAACTGATTTTTCATAACTGATTCAGAATGTTGAAACAATTAATGATTTTTAGCCTGTAGATTGGTTATAATTGTTAGTCATTTTTGCACCGCGCGTTTTAGTTTGCTAATCTACTAAATTCTGAGGGATTATTGACCAATATTGCAATTGGAAATCACATATTAGTCACTTTGCAATAGATTAGATAGATTTGTCTATCTGGAAGACTAAAGCAGGAGAAGACTGCAAAACTTACTTATTATCATATTATGGATATGTCTCCTCTATATTACGATACGGAATTCCAATTTGGAGAAATTTAGTGGATTTAATGAGGTTCTTTCGTAAATTTCATAAAAGAGATGTTTGATTTGTTACTGGGTAAAAGAAAGAAATTACTGACAAAATTAAATTTTAATAATATTAATGACTTTTTTGACGTGACAACGTCTTATAATTCGATAGAGCTGGCTGCACGCACGAAAAAACATGACTCATGCGGCGTTACCTCGCTCTAAGGCGTTCCGTAAATGCTACCATTCCATTAGTATTTTCTTAAGACATTGTCACGTTCAACTATCGTCTGTAAACCAACTTTACAGACAACCGATTTTTTAATATCGATAGGGAAGCGCTTGACCACGATCTCACCTGATGGTAAGCTAAGATGCGGCCTAAGATGGAACACGCTTACCTAGAAGGTATCTGTTCACTCTTCTCTTGAAGATCGCCAGGTTGTACTCGTCGGGGAACACAGGAAGAACAAAACACACTCAAGAAGCATATTCCAGTCCCTTGCGGTTCGGATCAAGTATGTCGATTCGAACCGCTTTCTCCGGGTACGTAGGACGTCTGCCATATGGTGATGCCTAGTATCTGTGCGTGTCGACGATCGAAAGAAAAACGGGGATGGCGGAATTAAGTCGTGCAATTACGCAGCGCACTTGCCAAAGTGTATCTGATAAATGACCGATAGACTAGCCACTCTGCGGCGATGAGCGATCAGCGAGCCTCTGGAGTTTTCGTGACTTCCTTTTCGTAAATACTGTAATAATTTTAAATATATTAAATAAAATCTCCATTTATATTAAAAGTTCCATTTATCTTCAAAAATCGTTACCATTTATCTTGAAAACTACAAGTCCAATTTTGATACGGTTTTCAATGATGGGTTTGAATTTGATTGATGCATGTTCTTAGATATGTGTTACGGTTACAACTCACCAGGGGGCGCTGCAGGAAACATTATACATACATACATACATACATTACATAATACATACTGCATACATAATATGTGTTATGATAAAAACTCACCAGGGATTGCTGCAGTAAATATTTGTTTGTACAAAACTAATTATTCAATTCCGGTTCATCTTTAGATCCCTCAAATATTTCAAGTAATGACGAACAGCTTATTGACGATTTGTACACTCATGATTTACGTCAATTTAATAGTATTTTAAATGATTACGGCCAAATTTTTGATTTAGGGCGGCTTGCACCAAAATGCTTAAATCATTTTAAGTCACTAAATACAGTGACAGCTTTTAAGGCGATTTGACATTTGCTAAACATGTTTAAGGGACTAAATGCATTTAAGCACTTTGGTGCAAGCCGCCCTTCATCTTATCAAATGACCATCTTTTAGTGTATGAGTGTCTTTACCCACTTGTTCCTCTTGAACCACACCAAAAAGCCTTCATAGTTGAAGTCAAATTCGTCAATTTATCCCCTTTGAAACCCTTAACTCGCATTAAATATCTATAAAACCAGTCTGTATACGTCTCAGTCAGTAAAGCAACTTCTAATATTAATTGGGAGTCTGAATTCCTTAAATAGGTCTTGAAGAAGCAGTAGACTATTTTTATGCTACAATAAATAGTTGAACCAAAAATTACGTACCTAAAATGTAACGTAACGTACATATTCCTATTGCAGTACATTTGATGTTTGTCGCAGTTTTTCCTTTTATTAACTAGATACCTTAAAACGATACGGCGTAAGATTTCTCTCACGTTTTACGTTACGATTTCTCTTCGTTTGAAATCGATCAACTTATGATTATAGTTTATATGCATAATGAATATATTTTAGGCAGTCGAACTCGAAACAATATTTCATAACTCCTTCAATTCATCAAAGAACTACGTCACATCTGTAACCTAAACACAGTACCTACCTACCTATAACTTACCAAGCAAATGTGTTAGAGAATCAACTTCGACCCTGAATCTCGGCTCTTCACTGTTACGATAGATTTGCCGGCCGATTTCACTGATTTATTTTGGCGAAGCGAAGCAATAGATTGAATAATAAAATACTTACTAAAGTATTTCGTTTTTTATTGAAAAAGTTTAGAGACTAATATTATTTCCTTACATATAAAATTGGCGCGCTTTATGTGAAAAAAGGAAACATACTTAACGGAAAACTTAAAATTAAAATATATATTTAATTATTAAACTTAAAATATATTATATAAACTTAAAATATATATTTAATGAAACTAAGTATGATCAATTGTTATTTGTTTTCGTGCTGTTTTAATAGTTGTTTATTGATTTCTTTGCTGATAAAAAATATTTTGCTAAACAAAAAATATTAATCGAAAATCAAGAAGGCTTAGGCAGTCTCCTTGGAATTGAACTTTTCCACTGCAAGGAATTGTCAAAAATTCAGAAAAATTGACAATCTGCTGGAGCAATGTTCGTAAACTATGAGGGGGTGTCAGAGATTCTCCAACCACAGTTCTTTTAATATTGGTACCGTCTGTTGTGTAGTGTATTCATGAGGTACCCATTTTTTCAGGTTTTTCACATTTTAAAATTTGTTTTAAGTGGATTCCACAACTCACACCGAAGCCTGTTACCAACGTAGATAGTTAGTGATGGATGAACCCTGATTGATTACTTTTAATTTCTCACTATCGACTAGTAGTAAAGTTTCTGTAGATCAAACATTTTAGCAAAAACGTTGAAACCAAAAAATGAACCGTGTTTTAATTTGCAGTGGTTTTCTCAAACAAAGCGTTAATCCTTTAAGCTGTTTCTATGGCATTTGTGCCACGGTGAATCTCGTATTTATAAATAACGTGATATTTTAAATTTTCCACATCCCACAAAATCAAATGGCGTGAAAATAAACGGTTCACTTAATTCGAAACACGTACATACAAGTTAATCTATACAAATAAATAAAATTGGAGTGTCTATTTGTAATATTAAAATAACCGGTTTTAATTAAATGCATATGGATGTATACACGGTAAACATACTAAAATAACATGTTTTACGATTTTTGTCTGTCTGTCTATCTGCCTATATGTTTGTTCCGGCTAATCTCTGGAACGGCTGGACCGATTTTGACGGGACTTTCACTGGCTGATAGCTGATGTGACAGGGAGTAACTTAAGCTACTTTTTTTCGAAATTTTTCCACTCGGACGAAGTCGCGGGCGCAGCTATTACGAAATAAAATTAAATAAAAATAGAACGACGGATATGTACAAGATAAAGGCTATTGAAACTGGCTCTTGGTGTTAAAAAATAGGATAATTAAATTTAAAACTTACTTGAATTTTCTTATGTGACTTCTTTAGCGCTAGTATAACAAAAAAACAGTACAACAAATTCAATAAACTTACAGAAGCCAGGGCTCGCTTCAATGTCGAAATTTAGAAATTGGAACCTAAAAAATTGATAATTAAAAAAAAAATTGTTTTTGTCACGCAAAACATTCTGTAAACTCAAGGGCTTTATTGTTTTCTACTGATAGTGGAGTAGTATCATTTTGAATCAAAACTAAACTAAATTATTTGGGTTTTCATCAACTCAAAACTTTCCTTTGCTTATTTAATATTTAAAATAGCTATGTAATACGGAAAATATATTAATAAACTTATTAGTAACGAAAACAGCGATAACCTCAATTCAGAGAACGGACGATAAAATGTATTAATAATGCGCAAAATAAATTGGTTTTTTCCTGTTAATTATTAACTAAGGCAGTCGAATAGGGATGGGCGATATACATCGATGTTTCGACTATCGATGTTTTTTCCGGGAAACATCGATTTTTTTGGTCGATTTTTTTTGGAATCGAAACATCGATGGTCGATGTAGAATAATGAACCATCGACATCGAAATAAATTTCTACTAGAAATTTTTATGCGCGCGCTAAAAATTAAAAAAAAATCTAAAAATACCAAAAAAAAAATCGGAAGAATTACAGTTATAAATATGGGAAAAAAATCTATTAAACACAATTGTTAATGACTTGCAAGTGCATTTTCATAGCTGGAATATGATCTTAGAATTGAAAAATTGGCAAAATTTTTAAAAAATAGCATGTAAAGAGAAGCTACAAAATAACCGTATTTTCGAATTTCAGATTGTCGTTCGATTGTATCGAATTTTTTTAATCTTTAAATGATCTACGCAGTGTTTAATAGATTTTTTTCTCTTATTTATAACTTTAATTTTCCCGATTTTTCAATTTTCCCGAATTTTCAAAGAAAGTATTTTTTAAGTAATTTACAAATTTGATTCTAAAATTGAGACATATAATTTTTACAAACTTTTTATTAGCTTCACCTATATGTATGTTTGTATGTTTGTATGTTTGTACGTTTGTACTTTTGTATGTTTGTATGTTTGATAAAATTATTCCATTTTTTAATTTGCAAAATATGATTTTTGTTATTTTATATAATTTTCATCTATAGTCGATAAGGTAAGAAACTTAATTTTAATTTTTTATAATTATTCCTACAGTCGATAAGACAGGACTTGATGTTAATTTTAATTTCCAATAATTATCTTTAGCCGATTTCTCCAATATTGACAAATTTTTGAATACTAAGGAGAATTTTAATTTTACAAAACAAATAATAGTTTTAAAAAACTAAAAAATCACGCTTTTATGAATAAACCAAACTAAAAAGTAAAAAATAAATAATAGTTTAAAAAAACTAAAAGCACGCTCTTTATAGAAAATCAAAGCAAAAAATAGAAAATAAATTTTAATAAATTTAAATTAAGAATAGTGTTGAAAATTTCAATAAATATAAATTAATAATAGTGTGAATAAAAAAAAAATTTATTTTATTTTAAAAAAAGCGTGGGATGCTTTTTAAGATATTATCAAAATGATAATCACTCTACTCATATCTGTCAATAAAATATTTATAACTATTGACACCATGCACCCCACGTTTTTTTTAAAATAAAATAATTTTTTTTTTATTCACACTATTATTAATTTATATTTATTGAAATTTTTAACACTATTCTTAATTTAAATTTATTAAAATTTATTTTCTATTTTTTAGTTTGATTTTCTATAAAAAGCGTGTTTTTAGTTTTTTAAACTATTATTTATTTTTAAATATTATAACAAATAAATTGTAGCAGTTAAAATGAGAAAAAATTCCACATACAGAAATTATTTAAATCAACAAGTGTAATTTTTTAAAACTCATTCACTATATAAATAAAATACAAATATGGTGTAATATCTAATAAATTCTTTGTCGTTGAAATTTTTTTTATTAAAATAAATATACATTTTACTAATAATACTTTTTATTTGATTAACATTTAATAGTAGTATTACTATTTAATTAAATCAATTTAATTAATAATTAATTAACTCATTTAAATATTAGAAAGCATTTAGTAAAAAAATTATAATTTACTGTTATTAAGTGCTATAAAATATTATATTCAATCTAGAAGAAACGTTTATTTTAATAATTGAAAATGCATTAGTATAAGCCATATTAATTTTTAAATTAGTTCATTACAATGATATGGAATTCTTTAAATTTGAAAATTACGCCTTTATTCAAACGATCTATTATCAATGGATCGATTCTTCTACACTCGATTTTATCGAAAATCGATTCTTTCGATAAAATTTGTCGCGATTCTCGAGATCGATTTTTTTTGGAATCGTACATCCCTAGTTTGAGGTTCGTTATCGAATATTATTGGGTTTTAGGCTAATTAACGGAAGTTATAGGCAAATTATAAAGATCGATATACCTCCTGATAACACTAACTTGACGTCAAACGAAATTTCCTACTTTGGGTTATAATTAAAGTACTTGTTAGGTAGTTCTGATAATCTCGTTAGCGAATTGCTGGGTTTTCCGGTGGCTAACAAGGAAAAATAGGACAAGCGATTCAAAAATACTGAAAATATATAGTGTATAAATATGTAATACTGTCAAGATGTTTATGACTAATTTTTGATACGCTGAAAAAATAGTTTTTTTAGATTTGTAGTTATAGGTAACTAATAGGTAATCGCTCGCTTTGCCAACTCTGTCCGTCAAGTTTGCTTCAAATTGTGGACGTAGATTGACAGTAAGTTATAGGTAAGGTGGCTATCAGGGTACGATGTTATTTATAAACAAACGTGTCCTGGCATAAGTCACGTAAGCCAAATTTGAAGAAATCTATTGAAATATATGTTATTAAATCTAACGAATCTTGTCCGAAAAGAGCACTTGACTGTAATTCGTCAGCCTATAAATTTCTACGCATTAAAATATTTCCACAAAATTACGATGAAAAATCTGAACAATAGTGGAATCAATGTACACAATATATAAAGATATGCAGTCTTTTGGGTTTTTTATTTTATTAATTGCAATTATTAATCGCAAGCGCGCAACTAACTGTTAGTATAGAATTATATATATTTTCATGCTTATGATATATTTGACCAATCACGTTACAAATATTTTATATTTTTCATCTAAATTATACTTATGGATTTTTTTAATTCAAAGAACCAGATTTATTTTTTAATGTTTATTATTATATTTTTATCTCTTAGCATACAAAATATATTTGTTCAAAATTTTAATTCTAATTTTAAAAAGCTATATACTTCAAAATCTATTCATCAATCCTTCTACAACAATACATTTGTAATAAACCATCTGTTTACTATCTAAATTCACTCTTATCAGAACCACACAACCCCCATGAAAAAAAAATATATAAAAAATATATTTTAAAATATAAAAATTATATATTTTAAATATATGAAAAATACATGAAAAATATATAAATTATATATCAAAATATAAAGTCCATAAATTTCCAGATCGCTACTATTACTGTAAGATCTTGAACAAAAGATGAACTCGGGGGCACAATGGTCCTCCTACATGCACCATCTTTGCTCTGTATCAGTAGCACAATCGAACCCACACATTATAAGAACTCGATGCAAATTTTACTCCTTCATGCACCATGCTTTGCTCTGTATCAGTAGCACAATCAAATACACACATTATAAGAACTTGATGCAAATTTTACTTTAAAATCAAAGCTTCCTCAAAAGAATCGAAAAAAATTTACTCAAAAAAGAACTTGTAATGGTTAGTTTGCAGTACCATTATACGCAATTTATAAGCACGTTTCCATTAATATGTGCCGACTGCCGAGGTAAACGAGTGTCGTTTGTGTAATAAAGGCGAATTAGGTTCGTTTGTTCTATTAACAGTGCAATAGAAACGTTTTACAGCACATTTATGATTATCATTTTAATCCTATTTTACACGTATGAACCACGTTTAAATTTAAATGAATCCTTTGTTATCAAAGTAGCCTTGTCTAGATTTAGAAATGCTAAATAAGTGACATCATTAATATACTAAGAACACTGATTCAGTTGTGTGAACAGTACGG
Organism: Apodemia mormo; assembly: GCA_036924255.1. Lineage (NCBI taxonomy): Eukaryota > Metazoa > Arthropoda > Insecta > Lepidoptera > Riodinidae > Apodemia > Apodemia mormo. Next base: position 46,784,423 of record JAUPFN010000006.1, read on the forward strand.
CGCTGAACATGGTCTTAAAAAGGAGGACCTTCCACTGTACCACCAGTTTTACTGAACGAAAACCCACTATTGTGATGCATATGTTTAAATATCTTGGCCATGTAGTTATAACAGACAATATGAAAGATGCCATGGCCCTTGAAAGAGAACGCAAGGCACTGGCAATAAGGAGTAATATGTTACCCCGCGGGTTCACTCGCAGCAACTATTCTTAAAATCCTTCTTTTAATCTTTTTACTCGAGTGGTTTGTCGGTTACATATTATCATGGAATTATTACTACTATTATACTCAAATGGTATGTAACATACTACAGGTGCAGTATAACCCTGCTTTTAGAATACTTTTGGGATTTCCGCGACATTGTAGCGTATCCACAATGTTTGCGAATGCTAGAGTCGACGGTTTGCATGCGGAAAAAATAACGTCAGTATTTAACCAAATGCAATACAATGCAATGTAGTAACAAAAGTATTCTAACAATCATTGCCTCACGTAATGATTGCCCTCAGCCCTATGCAAAAGCATTGGATAGGGGTCATTACGGGAAAGTTAAAATCATTTAGAATATTATACATAATGACATATGAAAAGTACTAACATAGTAATTAAGAAAAAAACTGTTACTAACATTTTTTTATGGATACACTGACTGAAAAAAAGTTGCTTTATTTATTTCAAAAACATTATTTTCTGCCAAAGCACGTATGTCCAAGTTTTAGAAGGCCCGGCCAGAATTTGCAATTTAAGTTTAGAAAAATTAAGTTTTAATTTTTTTTATCATAAGATAGCAAACAGGGAGATGGGTCTTAATGGTAAGAGTCAACCATCGCTTATGAACACCAAAGATGGTAATGATGTGATGCTATCGAAGTCTAATTCTACATGCATAAGTTTACCGGCTACCTTACCCTCCAAACCGGAAAACGGTACTGACAAGAACTGACGTTATTTCGGCTGGAATAGATAAAGCGATGGTACAAGAAGCAATTATCGCGGAACTCTACAACGTAATACCGAATTAATAATAAGAAAGTAAGAAATAAATTCCTTCCCCGCGTTCCGGGCTCCTTTGAAGAATAGACCAACTACCGTTCTGCCAGGCAGGTCGTAAAAGGTGACCGATTGGCTATGCGAGTCACTATCATCGTGCCTACTAGATGGTAGAGTTCTGCATTGTTTCGCCCGGGTCCGGTACCACCGCCTTACCTATTCCTGCCACAATAGCGTCAGTGCTTGTCGCTGTCGTGTTCCGGTTTGGAGAGTCAGGTAGCTGGTAAACTTATGCACCTGGCATTAGACCTCGCCACAAGATAGCAATGCACCATTAACATCTTTGGTGTCTGTAGGCGATGGTTGACTCTTTCCATCAGTAGACCCATCTGCTCGTTAGCTATCTTATGATATAAAAAAAATATTTATTTGCCAGAATATGGGAATTACAAGTAATTAAAATTTGATTAAGTTTCCGACATATTCTTCCATGATGTGGTACACAAATATTTTAAAATTATAATTCTTTATAATGAAACTAAAAATGCTGTGAGTCGATTTTTTTACAATTACTACCAGATCAGAACGCGGCCACACACTGAGAAGATCCGGCGGAAGAAACTCAGCGGGCTTGCTAATTTTTCAATTATAGTTACTTAATACAAATTATTCATTGACTGTTTATTCGTAATCATAAACTGACTGACAGACAAGTAGATATTCTCTAATCCTCTCTCCTTTTCATAAGGGAGCTGGAATTATCTAAGGACTAGCTCTTACAACTGGAATTATGCGTTGTAAGAGATGTGTAATTATATTTTCAGGAGGGAACTCAAATTATTCGAGGACAAGCTGTAAGAGATTATATTTTCAGAAGAGAACTGGAATTATGCAAGAACAAGATGTAAGACATGTGTAATTATATTTTTATTGATTGTAATGAGGTGAAGAGTTAACAACCTTAAAGTTAATTAATTTCAGAGCCTTTCCTGATGACTATTACGCTACTTCATACATAACACGCTGTTCCAATTTTTGTATTTCATCCCCCCAAAATACATTTACCCCGTTTGTCTCTGTACAAAGTGGAGTATTTCCGAAAGCATTTTCTCTTTATAAATTTATGAGCCCATAGTCGAAAAAGCTCAAGTACCGGCGCATAAATATGTTATGATTTCCAATCTACCTTTAGGCTGTATATATTGGCTTCGAGGGAAGGAAGCGCGGCTCGAGCACTCGTAGCAAATCAAACAAAGCATCGCCCCCATTATCCTGAGCACAATGTTAACGACGCCGACTCCGCGGCCGCGGGGCCCGCGGGACCTCCCGCCGAGATCGCCGATACAACTTAGCTTTATCTAGCTACTTATTAAGGGAACAATTTTCGCACGCTTCATCCAAGTGAGGGCAATTTATTTATGAAACTTCATACTTTATCTAGTTGATGTCCGCGGTTTCTGTCGCGAGAAATGTGAATTGACATTATTTTCCCAGTGTGCGGGTGAAGATAATATTTAAAACATAGTGATTGTAAACTCTTTGCTAATATTAAAAGCTACAATTAAAGCGTCATTTATAAAACTTTACTGGATAGTTATTTCTGCTAATAACCAGTTTAAATTAACAATATTTTATCGATATTCAAATCGATTGTTTTCAACATTTCTTAAAACAAAAGTCACTTCTTCGAAACCAACAAGATGATACTCCAAGAGTTTTTGTGCGAAATGTAGTAACCAGTAGACTTTCGCCGTGTTGGTCCCGGCCTCCTTTGTAGAATAGGTCAACTGCCGTTCTGCCAGGCAGGTCGTAAAAGGCGACCGATTGGCTATCGAGTCACTACCATCGTGGCTACTAGATGGTAGAGTTCTGCATTGTCTCCTCCGGGTCTGGTACCACCGCCTTACTATTCCTGCCGCAATAGCGTCAGTGCTTGTCACTGTCGTGTTCCGGTTTGGAGGTAAGGTAGCCGGTAATCTTATGCTGGTTAACTATTTCATAGTATAAAAAAACCTTCTACTGCCACCTCCGTTAACTCATACTCCAACAAAATATTTTCACTACACATAATTTATATGGCAGAACGTTTGTCAGGTCTGTTAACATAATATAAAAATGCACGCTGATGAAATAAATACTGCATTACAGACGTGGATACATTTTGAAAAAATCGATTTAAACATTAAATATTTTACTATTGATATTTAATGGCAGAAATGATTTGGATTTTTTCAGGAGACATCAAATAATGAATAATCTATGTACGGATATTTGATACGTGTTGTACGGATCCCTTTTCAAGACAAACACATTAACGGTGGAGTATAAAATTTGGCATAGTTAAATTTAACATTGCGGAGGACTGCAGAAATCTAATATTTTAAATAATATCCATGACATATAAACAAATTAAATTAAAAAATTATACTCACTAGAATCACGTGACATACACGATAATGTGTACATGTATACAAATGTATACTACTTTCTTTCTTGTCTGTTGTCAAACATAAAAAACGCATCGTTTAGTCTATGGTCGAATTCCAACCACAGAGCGATCGCTAATAGACTTTGAATGTTTGGATAGGATCATTTTCATCAATCCGTCCAATGCAGTGACGTGTAGAGAGTAGAGAGAGAATAGAGTCAACGTGTAATCCTAGTCACACCCACGTAAATATTATTCAGAAAGTGCGTAGTCAAGCTATAGGTAAAGCTGAAGCCTCGAATCATCCTCTGTAAATGTAAGGCCTTAGAAATACGTATCTTACTGACATTTTGGAGTGTAGAGTCAACTGTAGGAAATTGTGATAACGAATATTCGGTATTCAGCTGAGTGCTGACTATAAAAAAGGACCGTTTTGATATAATGTTGACGATTGGATATACGTACATATATAATTTCATAGATACATATATTTTACATACCTACATAGTTGTAATTTAGGGAAATGCTTCTCAGACAATGTTTCAAAAATTACAAATTCTTCAAAACAAAATTATTAAAGCGCTATGCGTATACGATTATTTGTTATCAACAGAAACATATAAAAACTTTCTTTTTTAAGAATTTTTAAGAAAATAATCACACGTATGACAGTGAAGACTTCCAATTAAGTACTAATTACTTACTACCTTCACCTAACAATTAATGTATATTGATGTATTGAAATTTGAAGCATTATTCTCGTGCTGAATATCATATAAAACTATTTTAAACAAAGAAAATAATTTCGACAATGGATTGAAATGAACCAGCGACCTCCATCCAAAGAGCAGAAAGGCTCAACTCATTTGGCCGACAGAGCCGCAGGTACAACCTTGCGAAATTTTTTTTTTCATATCGATTACGTCAACCTTAATGCCTTCTACTTAACATCAAGTTGAAGAATTTTTAGCCGATAAAATTAAATGTTAATGGATAGAAATATGTTTGTTGAATTGTCCTTAAAAAAATTTCAATGTAGTAAAATTTTGGAAATGGTGAACATTTTGTAAATTATTAAAAAAATACTCAAAATATAAAACTTCTAATTATAAAAATTACTTTATAATATGGAATCATCCTTGTATATTTATAACAAGAACATAAAATAGAGAAAAAAAGACGAGCCCGCTGAGTTTCTTCCGCCGGATCTTTTCAGTGTGTGGCCGCGTTCCGATCCGGTAGTAATTCTAATAAATCGATAAAATTTATAGTTTTAAATTTAATATTATATAATGATATTTTTTTAAATATTTGCACACCATACATTGGTAGAATATGTTGGTAACTTAATTTATTTTTAACAAATTGTAACACCCATATTCTTGCAAATAAATATTTTCTTTCTTTCTTTCTTCTTTCTTTCTTTCTAACGGATGTGTACTAATTAAATGAGTTCAGCGTTACCGGTGAAACTTCTCTAACAGAATACAATGTGGGCATTAGCTATGAAGGAGTGACTTTACGAAAAAGTTCGGCACAAGTGTATCAAGATACCATTCTTGAGAATAACAACACCATGTTCAATTACCAAAAATGGTCCTTTTAGCATTACTTGGCGTCGAGTCATAAAGCCTGATCCACCCAATCTTGGTTAGAAACCAACGTTGCAGACTTTGTTAGAAATGGCTGTCATCTAGTCCCGAGCTTACTCCGCTGGATTATGATTTATGATCAATTTTAGAGAGTATGGCTTGCTCTAAACGCCATAATAATTTGAAGTCCCTAAAATAATTCATACATTTGGCAGTGAATATTTTTTCCATGGAAAGAGTGCGTACTTCTGTTGATAACTGGCCTCAACGATTAAAGGACTGAGTTGCAGATAATGAAGTCCACTTTAAATAAGTTTTATGTATTTTAATGGTTTTATATTAATGTATTAAACTCACCGACCTGTATGTACAAACGTACTAGGCAAGACACGCCGAACGTCATTTGTGTTCATTCAAAAATTTAAAAGAGTCTTGAATTGTGTTATAGCATAATTTTACATTTAAAATTAAATATACACCATATACATTTTTGTTATTTTAAATGTTAGTACCTAAGTTTTCTACCAATATATTACAAATTTAGTTTATGCAAATTGATTTTTCCGACCGGAGTAAATATTAGGTATAGAAAATGTGGTTGTGTGTAAAGCTCGTTGAAAGAAACATGTAAGCGCCATTAAATTCATGGCGGTTATGACCTTTTAAACGCGAGAAAATTACATCTTTGTTACCAATTTTACGATACCAAAGCTGATTAATTATGAGTTTGGTTGGACGATTTATTATTATTTCAACTGCACTGCAGCGACAATTATTTACACAGTCAACGAAATGAAACACGACTTCTACTTAGCATAGCTTCTTTATACATTAATTTCTTTGTCTGTGGATCAATATCCAAAAAGTAATGACACATGTATAATCGTACTGTGCTGACAGAAAATAGCTTTGGGTTTTAGTACTCTCTACACAGATCTCCAAGTCTTGATATTTCAAGAAATTGGGAATATGGACATATTGTTTTGATTTATTTAATCCATTTTTCACTTCTTAAAATATAAATACTGTTGGAAATATTTGAGTTATTTTAAAAATAATACATAAATTATCGATTAAAGTTGACACGTTTGAACACCCCCATTTTCCGCGCGCATTGTATGGCGTCACTATCCCTCCAACACCACTAGCATTGTATGGATTCTGTGTGTATGGATATCGACGCAAATAAATCCTATAATTACGCTTTGTGATGTAATTTTTAATTGAAGAATGCGTTTCGCAAATTTTAATTTCGCTCGCATAATTTACACATTTCAACTAAAGTTTTCATCAATTAAATACAAGTTAAATTAAAAAATAAAAGTATTGATGTAAAAAAAAGTATCTTCACGCCCAAATCCCCGAATTTCGCCGTGTTGGTCCCGGCCTCCTTTGTAGAATAGGCCAACTGCCGTTCTGCCAGGCAGGTCGTAAAAAGCGACCGATTGGCTATCGAGTCACTACCATCGTGGCTACTAGGTGGTAGAGTTTTGCATTGTCTCGCCCGGGTCTGGTACCACCGCCTTACCTATTCCTGTCGCAATAGCGTCAGTGCTTGTCGCTGTCGTGTTCTGGTTTGGAGGGTAAGGAAGCCGGTAAAATTATGCATGTGGCATTAGACCTCGCCACAAGATTACGCACCATTAACATCTTTGGTGTGTATAGGCGATGGTTGACTCTTTCCATCAGGAGACCCATCTGCTTGTTTCCTATCTTTTGACATAAAAAAAGGGGTAGGCATAGGTACAACAAGTGCACCCACGATTAGCCGAAGATACTTGGTCCCACAAATGTGATAGGTGGCCAGCCTATCGCCAACCGGGCACTTTCCAATCCCAGGCAACTTTGTGTTTCTCAGAAAACTTGAAAACTTGCATCGTGAAAAAGTATAAAATATGCAATGTAGTGCTGATGTGTGTGCCAAATCAAAAGCCAAGGCTGACGTGGGGTATAGAAAAGCGTACATAGTTTAAGACGTTTCATGTAAGTTGCGTATCATTATTATATATTATTAGGCACAATAAATATTAACCTAAACAAAAACGGTCGTGTTCTTCATTTACACCAGCCCCCCACACCTCAAGGCTTTTAGCAGCTAAATACTCCTGGAATGATTTTATTTCATCGATAAGTACTATAATTCTCTATTTCTGGGTGTAAATGCAAGCTAAACTGATAACTTAAAAATTTGCCTAGAAAGAAGTCCAGTTCAATCCGTGGGTAGAGATTGTATACGGATGTAAGCGTATCCACCGTTACTGAAACATCGTACAGACCTTTGATAAAATTATTCTGGAACATGTGACTTTAATATTATCATACAAATCGTCCCAAGTCATACTTATTCGGGTCATATAAAATTAAATGAGATACGTGGGAGGATTTGATGTCAGCATATTAAATTTTTCTGGTCATAAAAATAGATTGACCACCACAAAACAGGCAATCAAAATAGTCGTCTGCCAAAAATGATACTAAAATATAAAAGTAAAGCTAATTCTGCGCATCTATTGAGATACAATCCTAAATCTGTTAATTTAGGCGATGAGTTTTACTGGACTAGGTAATTAAGTCTGTAACAATTTAGGGTTAGAATATGGATATTACGAATTTGTGCATAAAATGCTTCAAATTAATGGCACTTGATCATTCTTCTAACTTCTTACCAATAACTACCAGATAAAATACTTTAAATTTTAGAGGCACGTAAAAAAACTTCACTGTCTGCATAAATTTTACTGAAGATGACGACATTCGCCAGAGATTTTACGAAAATACTATCCATACACTATACTACCATTACTGTACACCAAAGACAAGAGAGATATAAGAATCGTCCCTTTATGCACTAAACTACATTAACTAAAACCGAACAGTAATTTTTGTTACTTGTATACGGGTTGACTGTAAAAGTAAAAGTCTGTACATATTGAACGATACGATCGTTAATAAATCAATAAAAATATAATAAAAAGAAAATATTTCTTAACTACATAGCAAACCTCAACGAAACCGGTACATTATTATTCAAAAAGTATCTTCACCAAGCGGTGTGCTATGCTCCACACTCAATCATTTCTATCGACGACACGAGTTCGACAAATCACTAGTTGTAAAACGAACGTCGATATCGATGCACGGGTGACTGTACTAAACATAAATTAATAAATTTTATGGGATAAATTTAATCACCTATATTGTATCGGTGTCAGAGTCGAATGCTGAACACCTCCATCAACATGTACAGAATTGTGTTAAATTAGGGAACTGTTGAACTAAGCGTTAGGAAACGTACCCATACTACGTGACCCGTTTAGGGGAGGGGGGCAGAGTTTTTAAAAAACTACGGTCAGTCACAGGAGCGGGGGGTGGCTCAGCTTTTTCTCATGTAGTCGATCTTAATGAGAGAAATTTAATGAATGAAAATAATTGTTGTGTTCGTAAATTAAGTTACTGTAAGTTACATACTGTATAGCAATATGTTTTTACGAATGTTGTTCTTTTTCATAATACATAATTCACTAGTAATTTAAGTATGCATGCAGTTTTATGCAATAAAGACGAGTATGAGCCAAATTACTTTTTTTTTTTCAATTTTTGCCAGTAAAATGATTAAAATCATAATTATGAATTACTACGTGAAAACTAAAGGGGGAGGGGGGGTCTTGGCATATACTACGAGTGGTCACCGAGGGGAGGGAGGGGTCGAAAAATCTTAAAAAATAAGTCACGTAGTATGGGTATGTTCCCTTATATAACAGAATAGAATATGATAGATAGAATAAGACATGATGGGACAGAATAGAACATAATAGGCCAGATTATTCTGGTCTATTATGTTCTAATATAATATTATGTTCTGTGAGAGAAATTAATTTTATTTAAAAACTAGCTGTTGCCAGCGACTTCGTCTGCGCGGACTTCGTTTACTCCGCACTGCTCCTCCCCTGTAGGTGATAGCGTGATAATATGTAGCCTATGTGTTGACCCGATCTGTTAGTAATATTCATGCAAAATTTGAAGTAAATCCATGCAGTATTTTTTGAGTTTACCCCGGACATACATACAGACAAACAGACAAACAGATAAACAGACAAACCGACAAAAATTCTAAAAACTATATTTTTGGCTTCGATATCGATTGTAGATCACGCCCCAAGTATTCTTTTAAAAAAATATTCAGTGTACAGTTCTGACTTTCCTACGATTTTATTATATGTATAGATGTAGTTTGTATGCTAAACAAATAACGAAGGGTCCGACCAACATGCTGCCGCCGCACTAAACCGCCGCGTCCTTCATTAACTTCTTCGCGCTACATCACAAACTTTATTGCCTTTTTCGGAGTCATTTGAACCGACATTAACCGTATATGTATACTTAGCTCACGCGGAAAGTTTCTGGATTTAACTAAATAAGGCCACATATTATCATGTTTATGACATACTAGCTGTGCCCGCGACTTCTTCCGCGTGGAAAAAACGTAAAATAAAAGTCCCGGGGCTTTACCCGCATGGTTCCCGTTCCCGTGGGATTTCCGAGAAAAATTATCCTATTACAGTAGCAGTACATACATAGAACTTACTTATAAAGCTCGACGTTTCGGCCAAGTTATATTGACCGTGGTCACGAGCGGACTGGAGCAGGAAACTCGTTCCTCCGTCCGCGTCGGTAACGTCGGGATCGATTTTCATCTACCCACTTCTGGTCTTGTTTTTTCGAATTTAGCCTACACACAACACTAACCGTATCTTGAACTTTATTCGTTTGCAGGTGCAGAGGACGTATTCTGTTAATCACTGGATTCCAAGCAGGAGATAACTTAAACCCGTCTTCCCTATTGAAAGTTGACTCGGGTCTCGAATTATCCAAACTTTATCCAAATCAGTTCAGTGTTTTAGGCGTGAAGAAGACAGACAGAGAGAGTTATTTTCGCATTTATAATATTTATATGTATTTATTGTTTTTGAAGTTTGAATATAAGCACTATTTACACATTGGCATGGTTTATTGATGGTCAACATTAATATTTTAATATTTGCATACCATATTTGGTAGGATTTGTTTGGTAACTGTATACTAGTAGCTGACCCGCACAGCTTCTCCCGCAAGTAGATTAACATATTATTGATATAGTTTTTCATACAAATTTCATCCCCTATTTCGCTTCTTATGGATTGATTCTCGAAGACGACGACGATTAAAACTTTCGAACCCTAGTTGCATATGCACAGAAAGCACAAAATTTGGTTCATCCCAATGGCCTTTTCTGTAGAGGAAGGCTAATTATTTTGTGTTTCAATCGTACATAATGGTTACTACAATCTCGATCGATCGTCATGTAATTTGTCACGGAGGCGCTCACGTCTATTTCTGAATTCTCTGATCCACCAATATCAGTCGTCTCTGTATCTCTCTGTCGGCTGGCCACCTGTCACATTGTGGGACTAAGTATCTTCGGCTAATCGTGGGTACACTTGTTGTACCTCTGCCTACCTCGTCGGGGATACAGGCGTGAAGGGACCAATATACAAAGCTACAACAGGAGGCTTCAGCACGAAATGCCAATTAAAGTTTCCTGACAGCGAAAACCATAAATACAGAGTTACCTCTGTATTTACGATTTTTTTGTGATAGTGACGTACAATGACATACACGCATACTAAGATGTGAGGTACGATGTACATATTCCCGTAATGTTTTAATTTTCGAGTTTTGTAATTGCTATTGTGTGGTCATTCTAAAATGCAAAAATGCGAGCTCTTTCAGCTACCTCACACGTATCATCACTCCTTATCGGCTCTGTTTTTATCGCTAAAGTACCTCATAAAAACTATGATTAATGTTCACCTTGTCATGTAGACATTGGTAACATTACATAAGAATCATTTCTCGACCTTGTTAAATTCTTGCGGATATGTAAGTTTTGGTGAGCTTTTATGTAAGTGATAAGGCTTGGTAGATTATGAATATGATGTCAGACTTGCGTTTCATTTTATTCTGGAATTTTAATGTAATGTCTGTTAGACATTTATTTCATACGCAGATTGTCACCTGTCACAAACAGACAGGTACTTACTAGTATGGTAATTTGCAGTTTCTCCCGCCAGTAGGTACACTAACTACTACTTTGCACCGGTGACGAATTCGCCAGAGAAAACCCGGAAATTGGCAAAACCAGTAAAACCAATTTATTTATAATGCCAGAGATTTTTTTAACTTTCAGTTGCGTATGTTGATACAGTTTTACAAGTTACTGATTTTATACAAGTTACTGATTTTGCACCAATTTTGAAAATCGAGTTTTCACCAGATCTCAAAGTTTTCTAGGAACCTTTTCAAGCTATTTTTACGTGACGTCAGTATTTCTTTATGTATATATATGTGTATATATATATATATATATATATATATATATATATATATATATATATATATATATATATATATATATATATATATATATATATATATATATGCGTGTGTGTAAGTATATTATGTGTATGTATTTACATTAATTCTAATAATTTATCTCATAACGTTTTAACTCTTGGCTGGTCGAAACGATGTTGATGACATTCGATTGAGTTCTACCTAAAATTTTTGCAGAAAATTTGTTTTCTCACACACAAACAAATTTTGTGATGACTTAACTACAATGTTGCTATCTAAAATGTTGTCTTAGCTACATAATCGATAGGTTGAAAAAATGTTGAAATAATGTTCTGGGACTGACAATAGATAGAAACTTCGTATGGAACTCACATGTTGACAAAATTTGTAAAAAAATACGTAATATACTAGGAAAGCTGTATCATCTACAAACCGTGGTATATAGAGGCATATTGTATATTATGTTGTACTATGCATTCGCAGAATCAACTATAGATTACGGGTTGGGATACCCAACCTGGGCTGGCGATTCCGATATATATATAAATAAAATTAAAGCAATACAATTAAGGTTATTAAAAAAAGAAATCAGAAAAGAGTGTAATAGAGATTATGAAAAATTATACAAAATATGTGAAATTGTACCAATAGACAAAAAGATAAAAATAAAGATAATTATAGAAAAATATGAGAGCAAGGAGCATAAAGTAGAGCGAGACTATGGATACCAACTCGACAATAACAAATAATAAATAAATATTCACGGGATAAATTACCTACATTTACTGATCTAACCCCAAAGTACCTAAGCAAATTATTTGCTTGTTTTATGACAATCTAATAAAAGAAAATATGTGGTTCTTAAAATAAATAATTACTTTGGTAAGCGTACGAGGCGATGGATTGTACCAGTAGAAATAAATTATTTATAGTGTTCAGAATACATCATAATCTTTTCAAATTTAAAAAAGAGTATTCAATACCTTAAATAAATTAACTTATGTGTCTTACTCGCTTTTGAGGCCGTGCGCGCAATCTAAAAATGTCGTGCGGAGACCCATTTTCATCGTTAAATTAAAATTATAAATAATGTAGATAGAGTTCCGGGATCTAAGAATTTTTTTCTTAAAAATGTTCTCCTTTTTTCGAATCTTTTTTTAAAATTTCTTAAATATTAATAGTTTATGAAATATTGGCAAAAAACAAAATACCATTTTTTTCTCATCTTTGTTTATAACTTTTGCAATTTTTTATGTGCTAATACACGTTTTTAGCACATTTTTAGGCGACATTTCTGATCCAATGAGCTATCGCACATAATTTTAAGAGCAGTATTTCTATATAAGACACTTCAACTTGTCGCACAGACTACAACGCTAACTCAAACTAAAAAAACATTTGAAGAATATAATAAAAAACACTACTTGTCATTTTGCCTATAACGATAGCGATAAAAACGAAAATTATTTGTAATTATGTATGTAATGTCAAGATGTAATGTTAAATTGTAATGTTAATATGTAAGATCCTAGTAAATCTAATACAAACTAAATAGTAATGTGAAAGTAGTAGGTTATAATGCCTGGTACAAACTCCGGAACGCCTGAGCGGATTTTGATATGTATGTTGGGTGTGTATTGAAAAGACTAAAACTGTATTGTAAACCTCGGAACGGATTTTGATAGGATATGTGTGTTGTGTAGGTATTATGAAATAAAACTTGACGGAAAAATTTACTGTAATGTATAAAATAAAACTCTGTGGTCTGTGGTCTAGCGCTCCAGCGTTGGCGTTGACCACATGAGGTCCCGGGTTCGATTCCCGGGTCGGGCACAGAAAAAAGTGTTTTTTCAGCTTTCTGAGAAACACAAAGTTGCCCGGGATTGGAAAGTGCCCGGTTGGCGATAGGCTTGCCACCTATCACATTTGTGGGACCAAGTATCTTCGGCTAATCGTGGGTGCACTTGTTGTACCTCTGCCTACCCCTTCGGGGATATGGGCGTGAAGATACTTTTATAAAATAAAACTAGACGGAAAAATTTACTGTAAACGAGAACTACTGGCGACAAACTGCGATGCAGTTTGGCAGATAAAAAAACTGTAAAGAAACTGTAAAAACTATAAAAATACTTAGTATTTGGAAAATAAATAAAATAGAAAAATATCAAAAAACAAACAAAAATACACAACATTTTAGATAAGTCGCAAAAGGTTCCTAGAACCCCAAAACGTCAGCATCGAATTTTCACTAGAAATCTGGTGAAAATTTGACGAAATTTTCGAAAATCGGGGCAAAATCAGCAACAAGCAAGGGAAGTTAAAAAATATGACACTGGTTAAAGTTTTCTGCTTAACTTATTTTCTACACAGTTTTGAAATAAAAATAGGTAATCTCCGGAGAATCTCCGATTATCAGTATAACTGTAGAAAATAACCAGTTATTTTCTACAGTTATATTGACCCCGTGTTGGTCCCGGGCTCTTTTGAAGAATAGGCCAACTACCGTTCTGCCAGGCAGATCGTAAAAGGCGACCGATTGGCTATACGAGTCACTATCATCATCATCACGTAGAGTTCTGCATTGTCTCGCCCGGGTCTGGTACCACTGCCTTACCTATTGCTGCCGCAATAGCGTCAATGCTTGTCACTGTCGTGTTCCGGGTTGGAGCGTAAGGTAGCCGGTAAACATATGCATGTGGCATTAGACCTCGCCACAAGATAGCAACGCACCATTAACACCTTTGGTGTCTATAGGCGATGGTTGACTCTTTCCATAGGGAGACCCATCTGCTTGTTTGTTATCTTATGATATAAAAAAGTTACATTGTAACACAAACTACTATCACTAACATGTCATTAAAATAATCTTTAATACAAACCTTAATTTTCTTTTTTATTTTAAGTCTTCAATTAAGGTTTGTATTAAAGATTATACTAATGTCATGTAAGTGTTAGTGGTTTGCATTAGTTTATTATTTACCTTAAGGGAAGACTTTTTGAGAGTAGCTTAAAGTAGCTTATGTTTGACCCCGGGTCTTTAATTACCCTTTTACCAAATTTCATCCAAAACGATTCTGTTGTTAAACTACTGATTCGTTTTGATGGAATAAGCCGCACAAGTGGGATAGATAGGCGTACAGATTTCCGCATTATACTTGTTACATTAGTATGGAATATGATGTGAGTATTCAAAGAGATTTTATGAAAAAGCTACGCCGGCAAAGCCTCGGGCTTCTGCTGCTGGTACAAAAAATCTGCCTTTTTGATAATGATACCCCAGCCTCTATTACTTTGTCGAGGTGAAGACCCTGACAGGGTCGTTATCTCGACAAAGTTAATATTTCCTAAGCATGTCATCGCTCACCACAAAGCGGCGCGCCACAGTTATCTGTCCTCTATAATTAACCTCTCCCTAATGCCATACCAGAACCTTTATTATTTAGTTCAAGCTTCATTCTGCGACGTTAATAACCCAAGTTTTGTTAATTTTTGGTCCTTGATTGAAGCCTACAATGATAAAGAGTGATTTATGATGTAATGTTATGAAGAGCAACACAATGATGTTCGTATCAAAGGGACGCGCGGCGCGGCACAGTAAATATATTATATTTCTCATACCGCGGTACACTATATATGTTTTCTGTGGCGATACCGATATGTATGCCTCTTTAACTCGTATCAATAGTATCATGCACAGGGCTTAACTGACACCTTTTTATGCGATTTAATGTTGTAAAAGTTGTCTACTTGTACCAATAATAATCAACAGACCTAAATCTTTTTTTTTATATCATAAGATAGCAAACAAGCATACATTGCTATGCGGACGACAGTACTGTTGATGCTACATACTCCGGCCGTAGCGGTATTTCTCGGGAACACGTCGAAGAGGGCCGGATCAAGCTCGTGTCTGAACTCGAGAATCAACTAACTGATGTCTCAGAATGGGGTCGTCAAAACCTTATTACATTTAACCCCAAAAAGACGCAGCTTTGTGCGTTCACCGCAAAAAAACACCCTTTGTTGTATCACCTCGGTTCGAAAACGCTCTCCTGACAGCCTCAGCCAGTATTGGAATTCTGGGAGTCGACATATCGAACGTTCAGTTCCGCGGTCATTTGGAAAGGAAGACTAAACTAGTCTCCAAAAAGCTTGGTGTACTCAGTAGAGCAAAGCAATACTTTATGCCAGCCCATCGCCTCCAACTTTACAAGGCCTAACTTCGACCTCACATGGAGTACTGTTCTCACCTCTGGGCCGGAGCTCCTCAGTACCAGCTTCTTTCTCTTGATTGCATTCAACCTAGAGCGGTTCGAATCATCGACGACCAGGCTATTTCTAATCGGCTTGACTCTTTGGCATTACACAGAGATGTAGGCTCGCTCTGCATCTTTTACCGTAT
Source organism: Apodemia mormo (assembly GCA_036924255.1). Classification (NCBI taxonomy): domain Eukaryota; kingdom Metazoa; phylum Arthropoda; class Insecta; order Lepidoptera; family Riodinidae; genus Apodemia; species Apodemia mormo. Next base: position 46,800,230 of record JAUPFN010000006.1, read on the forward strand.
TTATCATGGCGAGTGTTCCTGCCACTAAATTCCACCATCGGACCTAACTTAAAGTTCCATCCTCATCACCTCGATGTCTGGAAATCCACAACTGTGCGATTCTCTAGGCACTTCTTACCACGCACTACTCCTCTGTGGAATCAATTACCGGCGGGGGTGTTTCCGAACGGATACGACTTAGGCACCTTCAAGAAAAGAGCATACTCCTTCTTAAAAGGTCGGTAACGCAGCTGCAATACCCCCGGTATTGCAGATGTCCATGGGCGGCGGTGATCACTTACCATCAGGTGCACCATCTGCTCGTTTGCCCCCTCTACTATAAAAAAAAGTAACAATAATCTATACAACAAAACATGGTGTTTCGACAGGAATAGGTAAGACGGTGATATAACCGAGCGAGATGTTGCAGAACTCTTTTACTAAGTAGCAACGCTTTCTTGTGAAATGCCTGTCAAACTAATCAAATCATTTATTTGCTCAAAATAACAAGTAGCAGCCTAGAAGGGAGGCATTCGGATTATTCTTAAAAAAGAACTCGACCAACCCGGATCATCGTGGAAAAGGGTTCGGACGAATACTGAGATTTAATTAAAATAGAACAGGACACTGCATGTCGACTAGCTGGATAGCTGGATAGGTGTCAGGAGTCAGGACTCAGGATATTGAACGAATTGATTTCCGCCTCGGATTAATGTCACCCGCTCACAACTCTCAAATATTATATTATATCCATGAGAGTAATTTTATAATAAACTTTAAAATAAACGCCAAGTATTACAAGGGTTTTGATAAACTAAACACATTTTCTAAATTATTAATGTAATTACCAATTGCACAGTGAACTGAAATGGTTGATAATCATACACATTTTCTCAAATAAAATGAAATTACCTCGTCACTGGCATCATAAAAGTTTAAAGAATACCAGAAAACGAAGATATCAATATAACTTTCCATAGGTTAAAGAATGCCGATAGAAAAAAAATCAATGTACCTTTTCATAGGTTTAAGGAATGCCGATAGAAAAAGAAGACATCATTGTAATTTTCCATAGGTTTAAAGAATATCGACAGATGTTCCCCTGTGTTGGTCCGGGCTTCTTTGAAAAATAGAACAACTGCGGTTCTGCCAAGTGGGTTGTAAAACGCAAACGGTTGACTTGCAAAGTCAAAAGGTTCTTAGAACCCCAAAACGTCAGCGTCCAATTTTCACTAGAAATCTGGTGAAAATTTGACAAAATTTTTGAAAATCGGAGCAAAATAACCCACTTCTTCCAATCCAGCAAAGCGGGAAGTTGAAAAAGTATGACACTGGTTAAAGTTTTCTGCTTAGCTTACTTTCTACGCAAACATGTTTGAAATAAAATTAGGTAATCTCCGGAGAATCTCCCATCTATATATACATATAATAAAACTGTAAGAGGTCGAATTCTGTACATTGAAGATATTTTGAAAATTTTTTTTGGAAGATTCTCTTTAATCGACACTGAAGCGAAAAATGTATTTTTTTTAATTTTTGTCTGTCTGTCTGTCTATCTGTCTGTCTGTCTGTCTGTATCAAGGCCGCGCATCACGCCGAATCTACTGAACGGATTCAAATGAAATTTAGCATGGTTAAAATTCATACTCCGAAGAAGGTTATAGGATACTTTTTATCCCAAAATTCAATACCGTTCCCGTAGAATAGGGGATGAAAATAAAAACATATATTTAGCTTTAATTCATTAACCTGCAGTCCGAAATCATTTATTATTTTTTTGTTCAAAAGTAAGTACTATAAAGATTATCTCTTAAAAATTTCAAAGTCATCAGTTTTATAATTTAGAAGTTACAGACATCACAAGTTTCAACGGTTTCCGGGTGGTAAGTCCAGTTGAACGTGACACCCGGATTGTATACAAAACCTTTGGACGCACGGCTCATTATAAGTTAGTGTTTCATTTCAATGTGTTTGTATAATGGATATAACCCGAGAGATCAGTTTAAATATATACTGTTTTATTAAAATGTTATAAATGCAATTTTACTAGCCTAAAAATGAGTAAAATATGTGTAAAATGTAAACCTAAACATTTTATTTATTTATATAAGAATAATTATAATATATTTGAAAATAAAACAGGTCATTTTTCAGTTTTTTGCCAATATCTCAAAAATATGCATTTGTTCTTTATAAAATTTTACGTAAGGATAGGCTATTGGGAAAATTCACTATTTTGTTTTTACATTGCCTAACGTAAAAAAGGGTAAAAAAAGTATCTAACCGTCCATACTCGGAATACGTAGGCAGAGGTACAAGAAGTGTACCCACGATTAGCCGTATATACCATCTCACACAATGTGATAGGTATACCATCTCACACACACACAATTGTCAACCGGGCCCTTTTCAATCCCGGGCAACGTTGTTTTATTAGAAAAGTTAAAAACACGTTTTGTTTTGCCCGACCCGGGAAGCGAACCCGGGACCTCATATGGTCAACGATGACACCGGACCACTAAACAACACGGTGAATATTTCAAAATTCTTTGAAAAGACACCGGACCACTAAACAACACGGTGAATATTTCAAAATTCTTAGAAAATGAATGAAACTTCTGCGAAGTGTAGATGTTGGAGTGCCTAAACTAGGTACTTAGTGTACTCAGACTCTAAAATACTTTTTAAAAAATTGTTAAGTAGAATATACGAACATGTACTTATAACTTCAGTCCTGGATAAGATCAACATCTTACAGAAGAAACTTTAGCCAAGATAACTTCAACAAAACAAATTCAATAAAAGGTTACTTAACTTTCCTTTATTTGTGAGAATCGAAAATCAAAAATGTGAAAAAAAAAATACGTGACTTTGTTGTTGTTTTATTGAAGTATCATCACTCCCGGTTCCCTTGCGGGGTAGGCAGAGTAGATCGAACGTCTATAGACTTTCCGTTTCACCGCGACTCACCGGTTTGTCGGTTGGTGATATAAATGGTAATCCTCATCGCCGCATATACCGACACGATAACGATTATCGACTATTTTTAGCGATAACTGGGACCGAAAGTTTTACGTGCTCATCCGAGGCACGGGAGTGGTCCGCCAGTCTCCGAGTTGCTACTGAGATTTTAGATTTTCGAGAAAATCCTTGAAAATATCTCAATAACACGTTTGCCCGATCCGGGGATCGAACCCGGGACCACATATCGGGAGCCGAATAGGCTATCCCAAGACCACGAGACAGAGTAGTTTGTTATTAATTAAAAAAACCCTTGACTGCTCATCTTGCTTATTGAAAATGATACAAATTTACATTAAATCTTTTAGAGATTTAAAAATAATAATAAATTTATGAAAAGTGCAACAAGATTTTTTTACTGCAAATCGTTTTCAATGAACAAAGATAAGCTTCTTAGTCAAAAGTTATTTTGGTTTTTGTTAATAACAAACTACAAAGCCATGTGTTAATTAATTTATTTTTAAACATCCCGCTACAAAAAGTGCCTTAAATAAAAATGATTCAAAAAAATAAAACGGAATAAATAACTTTTCATCTTTCTAACTAGGTATATATTTTTAACTTTCTGCTACGTGTCTAGATAAGTAAGTTACTGATTTTACCCCCATTTACAAAAATCGAGTGTTCACCAGATCTCCACGTTTTGAGGACCTACGAACCATTTTCGACTACTTTCATGATGACGTGTGTGTGTGTGTGCATATGCGTATGCGTATGCGTATGCGCATGCGTATGCGTATGCGTATGCGTAGGCGTAGGCGTAGGCGTATGCGTATGCGAAGGCGTATGCGTATGCGTATGCGTATGCGTATGCGAATGCGTAGGCGTAGGCGTATGCGTATGCGTATGCGTTTGCGTATGCGTATGCTTATGCGTATGCGTATGCGTATGCGTATGCGTATGCGTATGCGTATGCATATGCGTATGCGTATGCGTATGCGTATGCGTATGCGTATGCGTATGCGTAGGCGTAGGCGTCGGCGTAGGCGTATTCGTATGCGTAGGCGTATGCGTATGCGTATGCGTATGCTATGCGTATGCGTATGCGTAGGCGTATGTGTATGCGTAGGCGTAGGCGTAGGCGTAGGCGTATGCGTATGCGTATGCGTATGCGGAAGCGTAGGCGTATGCGTATGCTTATGCGTATGTGTATGTGTATGTGAATGTGTATGTGTATGTGTGTATGTAAATATCTCATAACTTTGAACGGCTTGACCGATCGAAACGCGGTTAATAGTATTCGATTGGATTCCACTCAATTTAGACTTCAGTCAAGGAGATTGTGAGAAATTTTGAAAAAACCTCACATAAGTTTTTGGCGAAACAGTATTTTTAATACAATTTCCAGATTAATGTACCGATAGAGTACAAAATTTAATCAGCTTTACATCCAACTGCGACCAATGCATAAATTGCATCAAAATTTATTTATCCGTTCGGGAGTTTATAGTTAACGAAAAATTTTGCGAATTTTTCGAAATTTTTTAACTAATCATTTTTAATCTTCTGCAATATTTTAGTACTTACTAAAAACTACATTGAATGCCGTTTCAAAAATCAAAATCGAATCAAATTTTCAAAAGTTACAGCTTTTCAAACAATAAAATTACGTTGTTTACAGTAAACTTACTACATATTGTTTAAATAACTTTCAGGTTTATATACCGATTGATATAAAAATTGAATTAGACTTTCGATTTTTATATCAATCGGTCGGTATAAAGTAAACTTACTACATATTGTTTAAATAACTTTCAGGTTTATATACCGATTGATATAAAAATCGAATTAGAGTTTCCCTCTAAAAAACTGTGCCAAATACTGGAAATTGGATCAAAATAAACGATTTATTTGGGATTAAAAAAAGTCTCTTTTTTACATTTATAAGAGAGAGAGAGAGAGAGAAATACTGTAGTCAATTACTAATTAATTAATAATTACTCTGCAAGGATGGCCAAACGCGAACGAAGTCGCGGGTACAGCTAGTTATTCAATATAACTGTAGAAAATAACTGGTTATTATACATACATATATTGAATACAGTTATGTTGTTGGTCCCGGACACCTTTGAAGAATAGGCCAGCGTTCTGCCAGGCAGGTCGTAAAAGGCGACCGATTGGCTATACGAGTCTCTATCATCGTGGCTACTAGTTGTAGAATTCTGCATTGTCTCGCCCGGGTCTGGTACCACCGACTTACCAATTCCTGTCGCAATATCGTCAATGCTTGTCATTGTCGTGTTCCAGTTTAGTAGGTAAGGTAGCCGGTAGACTTATATGTATGTAATAATTATCCCACCACATGGACAGCAACGCACCATTATCATGGTGGAATTCAGTTGGCACCCACATGACGCTTAAAAGTCGCATTCCCATTTGGTTTTCAACCTTTCACTACTAAAAATACAGACTACTTTTGTACAACGAGCGATTTACGCTCTTTGATAACTGATTTTTCATACCTGATTCAGAATGTTGAAACAATTAATGATTTTTGCCTGTAGATTGGTTATAATTGTTAGTCACTTTTGCACCGCGCGTTTTAGTTTGCTAATTTACTAAATTCTGAGGGATTATTGACAAATATTGCAATTGGAAATCACATATTAGTCACTTTGCGATAGATTATATAGATTTGTCTATCTGGAAGACTAAAGCAGGAGAAGACTTCAAAACTTCCTTATTATCATATTATGGATATGTCTCCTCTATATTACGATACGGAATTCCAATTTGGAGAAATTTAGTGGATTTAATGAGGTTCTTTCGTAAATTTCACAAAAGAGATGTTTGATTTGTTACTGGGTAAAAGAAAGAAATTACTGATAAAATTAAATTTTAATAATATTAATGACTTTTTTTTAATATCGATAGGGAAGCGCTTGACCACGATCTCACCTGATGGTAAGCTAAGATGCGGCCTAAGCTGGAACGCGCTTACCTAGAAGGTATCTGTTCACTCTTCTCTTGAAGATCGCCAGGTTGTACTCGTCGGGGAACACAGGAAGAACAAAACACACTCAAGAAGCATATTCCAGTCCCTTGCGGTTCGGATCAAGTATGTCGATTCGAACCGCTTTCTTCGGGTACGTAGGACGTCTGCCATATGGTGATGCCTAGTATCTGTGCGTCTCGACGATCGAAAGAAAAACGGGGATGGCGGAATTAAGTCGTGCAATTACGCAGCGCACTTGCCAAAGTGTATCTGATAAAAGACCGATAGACTAGCCACTCTGCGGCGATGAGCGATCAGCGAGGCTCTGGAGTTTTTGTGACTTCCTTTTCGTAAATACTGTAATAATTTTAAATATATTAAATAAAATCTCCATTTGTATTAAAAGTTCCATTTATCTTCAAAAATCGTTACCATTTATCTTGAAAACTACAAGTCCAATTTTGATACGGTTTTCAATGATGGGTTTGAATTTGATTGATGCATGTTCTTAGATAGGTGTTACGGTGACAACTCACCAGGGGGCGCTGCAGGAAACATTATACATACATACATACATTACATAATACATACTGCATACATAATATGTGTTATGATGAAAACTCACCAGGGATTGCTGCAGTAAATATTTGTTTGTACAAAACTAATTATTCAATTCCGGTTCATCTTTAGATCCCTCAAATATTTCAAGTAATGACGAACAGCTTATTGACGATTTGTACACTCATGATTTGCGTCAATTTAATAGTATTTTAAATGATTACGGCCAAATTTTTGATTTAGGGCGGTTTGCACCAAAATGCTTAAATCATTTTAAGTCACTAAATACAGTGACAGCTTTTAAGGCGATTTGACATTTACTAAACATGTTTAAGGGACTAAATGCATTTAATCACTTTGGTGCAAGCCGCCCTTCATCTTATCCAATGACCATCTTTTAGTGTATGAGTGTCTTTACCCAATTGTTCTTCTTGAACCGCACCAAAAAGCCTTCATAGTTGAAGTCAAATTCGTCAATTTATCCCCTTTGAAACCGTTAACTCGCATTAAATATCTATAAAACCAGTCTGTATACGTCTCAGTCAGTAAAGCAACTTCTAATATTAATTGGGAGTCTGAATTCCTTAAATAGGTCTTGAAGAAGCAATAGACTATTTTTATGCTACAATAAATAGTTGAACCAAAAATTACGTACCTAAAATGTAACGTAACGTACGTATTCCTATTGCAGTACATTTGATGTTTGTCGCAGTTTTTCCTTTTATTAACTAGATACCTTAAAACGATACGGCGTAAGATTTCTCTCACGTTTTACGTTACGATTTCTCTTCGTTTGAAATCGATCAACTCATGATTATAGTTTATATGCATAATGAATATATTTTAGGCAGTCGAACTCGAAACAACATTTCATAACTCCTTCAATTCATCAAAGAACTACGTCACATCTGTAACCTAAACACAGTACCTACCTACCTATAACTTACCAAGCAAATGTGTTAGAGAATCAACTTCGACCCTGAATCTCGGCTCTTCACTGTTGCGATAGATTTGCCGGCCGATTTCACTGATTTATTTTGGCGAAGCGAAGCAATAGATCGAATAATAAAATACTTACTAAAGTATTTTGTTTTTTATTGAAAAAGTTTAGAGACTAATATTATTTCCTTACATATAAAATTGGCGCGCTTTATGTGAAAAAAGGAAACATACTTAACGGAAAACTTAAAATTAAAAACTTAAAATATATATTTAATCAAACTAAGTATGACCAATTGTTATTTGCTTTCGTGCTGTTTTAATAGTTGTTTATTGATTTCTTTGCTGATAAAAAATATTTTGCTAAACAAAAAATATTAATCGAAAATCAAGAAGGCTTAGGCTGTCTCCTTGGAATTGAACTTTTCCACTGCAAGGAATTCTCAAAAATTCAGAAAAATTGACAATCTGCTGGAGCAATGTTCGTAAACTATGAGGGGGTGTCAGAGGTTTTCCAACCACAGTTCTTTTAATATTGGTACCGTCTGTTGTGTAGTGTATTCACGAGGTAACCATTTTTTCAGGTTTCTCACATTTTCATTTTGTTTTAAGTGGATTCCACAACTCACTCCGAAGCCTGCTACCAACGTAGATAGTTAGTGATGGATGAACCCTGATTGATTATTTTTAATTTCTCACTATCGACTAGTAGTAAAGGTTCTGTAGATCAAACATTTTATCAAAAACGTTGAAACCAAAAAATGAACCGTGTTTTAATTTGCAGTGGTTTGCTCAAACAAAGCGTTAATCCTTTAAGCTGTTTCTATGGCATTTGTGCAACGGTGAATCTCGTATTTATAAATAACGTGATATTTTAAATTTTCCACATCCCACAAAATCAAATGGCGTGAAAATAAACGGTTCACTTAATTCGAAACACGTACATACAAGTTAATCTATACAAATAAATAAAATTGGAGTGTCTGTTTGTAATATTAAAATAACCGGTTTTAATTAAATGCATATGGATGTATACACGGTAAACATACTAAAATAACATGTTTTACGATTTTTGTCTGTCTGTCTGCCTATATGTTTGTTCCGGCTAATCTCTGGAACGGCTGGACCGATTTTGACGGGACTTTCACTGGCTGATAGCTGATGTGACAGGGAGCAACTTAAGCTACTTTTTTTTCGAAATTTTTCCACTCGGACGAAGTCGCGGGCGCAGCTATTACGAAATAAAATTAAATAAAAATAGAACGACGGATATGTGCAAGATAAAGGCTATTGAAACTGGCTCTTGGTGTTAAAAAATAGGATAATTAAATTTAAAACTTACTTGAATTTTCTTATGTGACTTCTTTAGCGCTAGTATAACAAAAAAACAGTACAACAAATTCAATAAACTTACAGAAGATCTTGAACAAAAGATAAACTCGGGGGCACAATGGTCCTCCTTCATGCACCATCTTTGCTCTGTATCAGTAGCACAATCGAACCCACACATTATAAGAACTCGATGCAAATTTTACTCCTTCATGCACCATGCTTTGCTCTGTATCAGTAGCACAATCAAATACACATATTATAAGAACTCGATGCAAATTTTACTCCTTCATGCACCATGCTTTGCTCTGTATCAGTAGCACAATCAAATACACACATTATAAGAACTCGATGCAAATTTTACTCCTTCATGCACCATGCTTTGCTCTGTATCAGTAGCACAATCAAATACACATATTATAAGAACTCGATGCAAATTTTACTCCTTCATGCACCATGCTTTGCTCTGTATCAGTAGCACAATCAAATACACACATTATAAGAACTCGATGCAAATTTTACTTCAAAATCAAAGCTTCCTCAAGAGAATCGAAAAAAATTTACTCAAAAAAGAACTTGTAATGGTTAGTTTGCAGTACCATTATACGCAATTTATAAGCACGTTTCCATTAATATGTGCCGACTGCCGAGGTAAACGGGTGTCGTTTGTGTAATAAAGGCGAATTAGGTTTGTTTGTTCTATTAACAGTGCAATAGAAACGTTTTACAGCACATTTATGATTATCATTTTAATCCTATTTCACATGTATGAACCACGTTTAAATTTAAATGAATCCTTTGTTATCAAAGTAGCTATGTCTAGATTTAGAAATGCTAAATAAGTGACATCATTAATATACTAAGAACACTGATTCAGTTGTGTGAACAGTACGCCGCTGAACATGGTCTTAAAAAGGAGGACCTTCCACTGTACCACCAGTTTTACTGAACGAAAACCCACTATTGTGATGCATATGTTTAAATATCTTGGCCATGTAGTTATAACAGACAATATGAAAGATGCCATGGCCCTTGAAAGAGAACGCAAGGCACTGGTAATAAGGAGTAATATGTTACCCCGCGGGTTCACTCGCAGCTCTAATGAAATAACTATTCTTAAAATCCTTCTTTTAATCTTTTTACTCGAGTGGTTTGTCGGTTACATATTATCATGGAATTATTACTACTATTATACTCAAATGGTATGTAACATACTACAGGTGCAGTATAACCCTGCTTTTAGAATACTTTTGGGATTTCCGCGACATTGTAGCGTATCCACAATGTTTGCGAATGCTAGAGTCGACGGTTTGCATGCGGAAAAAATAACGTCAGTATTTAACCAAATGCAATGCAATGTAGTAACAAAAGTATTCTAACAATCATTGCCTCACGTAATGATTGCCCTCAGCCCTATGCAAAAGCATTGGATAGGGGTCATTACGGGAAAGTTAAAATCATTTAGAATATTACACATAATGACATATGAAAAGTACTAACATAGTAATTAAGAAAAAAACTGTTACTAACATTTTTTTATGGATACACTGACAAATAAAGTTGCTTTATTTATTTCAAAAACATTATTTTCTGCCAAAGCACGTATGTCCAAGTTTTAAAAGGTGCTGAATGACCGTAGTAATTAATATACATCCGGCCCGGCCAGAATTTGCAATTTAAGTTTAGAAAAATTAAGTTTTAATTTTTTTTATCATAAGATAGCAAACAGGGAAATGGGTCTTAATGGTAAGAGTCAACCATCGCTTATGAACACCAAAGATGGTAATGATGTGTTGCTATCGAAGTCTAATTCTACATGCATAAGTTTACCGGCTACCTTAACCTCCAAACCAGAAAACGGTACTGACCAGCACTGACGTTATTTCGGCAGGAATAGATAAAGCGGTGGTACAAGAAGCAATTATCGCGGAACTCTACAACGTAATACCGAATTAATAATAAGAAAGTAAGAAATAAATTCCTTCCCCGTGTTCCGGGCTCCTTTGAAGAATAGACCAACTGCCGTTCTGCCAGGCAGGTCGTAAAAGGCGACCGATTGGCTATCGAGTCACTACCATCGTGGCTACTAGGTGGTAGAGTTCTGCATTGTTTCGCCCGGGAGCTGGAGCTCTTACAAATGGATTTATGCGAAGTCAAGTTGTAAGAGATGTGTAATTATATTTTCAGGATGGAACTCAAATTATTCGAGGACAAGCTGTAAGAGATTATATTTTCAGAAGAGAACTGGAATTATGCAAGAACAAGATGTAAGACATGTGTAATTATATTTTATTGATTGTAATGAGGTGAAGAGTTAACAACCTTAAAGTTAATTAATTTCAGAGCCTTTCCTTATGACTATTACGCTACTTGATACATAACACGCTGTTCCAATTTTTGTATTTCATCCCCCCAAAATACATTTACCCCGTTTGTCTCTGTACAAAGTGGAGTATTTCCGAAAGCATTTTCTCTTTATAAATTTATGAGCCCATAGTCGAAAAAGCTCAAGTACCGGCGCATAAATATGTTATGATTTCCAATCTACCTCTAGGCTGTATATATTGGCTTCGAGGGAAGGAAGCGCGGCTCGAGCACTCGTAGCAAATCAAACAAAGCATCGCCCCCATTATCCTGAGCACAATGTTAACGACGCCGACTCCGCGGCCGCGGGGCCCGCGGGACCTCCCGCCGAGATAGCCGATACAACTTAGCTTTATCTAGCTACTTATTAAGGGAACAATTTTCGCACGCTTCATCCAAATGAGGGCAATTTATTTATGAAACTTCATACTTTATTTAGTTGATGTCCGCGGTTTCTGTCGCGAGAAATGTGAATTGACATTATTTTCCCAGTGTGCGGGTGAAGATAATATTTAAAACATAGTGATTGTAAACTCTTTGCTAATATTAAAAGCTACAATTAAAGCGTCATTTATAAAACTTTACTGGATAGTTATATCTGCTAATAACCAGTTTAAATTAACAATATTTTATCGATATTCAAATCGATTGTTTTCAACATTTCTTAAAACAAAAGTCACTTTTTCGAAACCAACAAGATGATGCTCCAAGAGTTTTTGTGCGAAATGTAGTAACCAGTAGACTTTCGCCGTGTTGGTCCCGGCCTCCTTTGTAGAATAGGCCAACTGCCGTTCTGCCAGGCAGGTCGTAAAAGGCGACCGATTGGCTATCGAGTCACTACCATCGTGGCTACTAGGTGGTAGAGTTCTGCATTGTCTCGCCCGGGTCTGGTACCACCGCCTTACCTACTCCTGCCGCAATAGCGTCAGCGCTTGTCGCTGTCGTGTTCCGGTTTGGAGGGTAAGGTAGCCGGTAAACTTATGCATGTGGCATTAGACCTCGCCACAAGATAGCAACGCACCATTAACATCTTTGGTGTCTATAGGCGATGGTTGACTCTTTCCATCAGGAGACCCTACTGCTTGTTTGCTATCTTATAATATAAAAAAAAACTGCCTCGTGGTCTAAGGGTTAGCCTTAATTGCTCAGATCGCCCGGGTTCTATTAACGGGGCGGACAAAAATGTTACTGAGGCTTTTTCGGGGTTTTTCTCTAAAACTTACAATCTCAATAGCAGCTCAGAGTCTGGAGGGTGTGCTACCATTCCAATGCCTGCGATAAGCACGTAATGCCGTAGATCCAAGTAATCGCTAGAAATAGTGAATTAAATTTATTCAACCGACAAATCGGTGAATCACGGTGAACCGAAAGGTCTATAGACGTTCGGTTTACTCTGCCCACCATACAAGGAAACCGGGCGTCATGATATTTTTGTAGTAACCATCATAATACGAAATAGAACCGGGGTACCAGACTGTAGTAGGTACCTATCCATTTTGAGATTAATATTTATTTTACGTGACATGAAGATTTCCCCGTGTTGGTCCCGGGCTCCTTTGAAGAATAGGCCAACTGTCGTTCTGCCAGGCAGATTCTAAAAAACGACCGATTAGCTTTGCGAGTCCCTACCATTGTGGCTACTAGGTGGTAGATTTCTGCATTGTCTCGCCCGAGGCTGGTACCACAGTCTTACCTATTCCTGCCGCAATAGCGTCAGTGCTAGTCACTTTCGTGTTCCTGTTTGAAAGGTAATGAATGAAACGAACGAAAAGGAAAAACGAACCTCGAGGGTTTCTCTAGGAGAAAAATTCGAAAAATTTATTCGCTGAGTTTCTACCGTCAATTCTACGTGCCTGCGTAAGTCCAATATCAATCCTAAAAATTTTGAAGGATAATTAAATAAAACATTTTTTTATTTCGAAAATCTATGTGAGACCAGGAACTTCACGATTTTAGAAAAAAACTATTTTTTTTAGCAAAATGTTAAAAATATGTTTTTCTTTATAAGATCTACTTTCATTTTTAAAACTCATTTTTCCTTGAAAACTTTTTTGCAGGAAAGCTACCATAAACAAAAAATTGATTTCTATCAATATTAGGCTTTAAGAGAGAAGCGGTGGCGCGAGATGGATCGTGAGTTGCTACATATTATAGGTAGACCGTACTATATTATAGGTAGACCAGAAATTATGGTGTAAAATTTTAGTAGATAACCTTTATATTTGTTCTGTGTAGATAATATTGATAATAATAAAAATCGTGTTTTTAATAAATCAAGACAATTTTAAAGAATTTTCTTGTAAGTACTAAAATAATTTAGTCTTAGAAACATGTTTTTTTTTTATTTTGGTTTATTTTCCTACGCCCTCCTAGACCAAAGCCTGACGACGCCTTTGATGGGAATATAATGTTTGGGTAAAAATACGCTGGCTTTTTTTAGTTTAGATAATTATATAAAAGTCCATACATTCAAAAATGTAATTCTCATAAAAATACTTTCCTAACAATATTACTAGGTAGTATAACTTTGCGAGCCCTTACAAAGCTCTGCTTTTTGCTAGTATTATATATAGATTACAAATAGTTAAATATAAAAGCTTAAACGAATAATGCCCATAATTTAGAACGGCTGGATGTGTCTTTTCATCGCTAACGAGAGATGGATTTTGCGTACCGCTTGTGTCTAGTAAATCCAGTTTTTCTTTGTCACTCAAAATATTGTCGACACCAATATTAGGATGCAAAAAATTCCATCCCAATCTGTTCAGTTGCTCAAAGCGTTGCCTAACTTTTAGGACAAGTTCGCTGCTACTATACATTAGTATCAAAATTGTTATTTGTTAAGTTTATCAAATTGTCCCTTGTACGGGATAAGTGCTGAAACATATATATATATATATATATATATATATATATATATATATATATATATATATATATATATATATATATATATATATATATACATATATATATGTTTCAATGCCTAAAATTGCTTATTTTGATTTCATGTTTAATTTTCATGGCCATTAAATATATGAATTTTATACTTTAAAAAATGGAACCAGGTATAATTTTGTAGGAAATTTAATGCCCTTCAAGAATCTGCCATCAAAAAAATTTTATCTCAAGTGGTTCAAAAGTTACATTATTTTCAATGAAAAAAGATTTTTTTACGTGTTATTTAAATGGGAAACTTTGAATGCTCACCGACACCTTTCAAAATTAAGCTAAAAATCTCTCCTTGCAGGGGAATTTTTTTTTCGATATATAGGTTCATTTTAACCCATAAAATCGATAGGTTAGTTTTTTTGGCTCACCCTAATATATATATATATATATATATATATATATATATATATATATATATATATATATATATATATATATATATATAACAATTTTGATACTAATAACAATTTTGATACTAATGTATAGTAGCAGCGAACTTGTCCTAAAAGTTAGGCAACGCTTTGAGCGACTGAACAGATTGGGATGGACTTTTATATATATACTTACTGGTATTAATTAATTATCAACAAAGTGTTTTACCTTGTCAGTAGTGATGGTTCAACAATTTTGACTATACAGGGCTACTTATAAAGGTCCGGCTAATTTTTAAAATTAGGATTATTGAATTGAAAGTGCGTTTTAATTATTATTGTAAAATTATTACAAGGTAATATAAAAATATTCCTTTAAAACTATCCCACTAAATTCATGAATTCGATGCACAAAAAACTCTGTAATGCTAGCAGTGGTCATTTTACATTTATCTATAATTTCGATAGTAACCATTACGTAATCTGTTGCTCTAAGTACATTTTTCCCGGTGACTTAATTTGGTTGAAGACACTAATATAAGCTAAGCTGCAGACGGACGAACAGACAGTCGGCTGGACGGACACATGAAACTAGACAGGTTTCTAGTTGATTTGAGAACCCTATAAATCCCGAAGTAGTACATACATAAAATTAAAACAATCTAATGAAAACAGCTTTCTAGTACTAAGAATCTCTGAGCTAAGCTGCGGACGGACGGACGTACAGACGGATGGACAGTTATATGAAACTATAAAGTTTCTTGTTGATTTAGAACCCTATAAATCCCTAAGTAGTACATAAAATAAACCAACCTAATGAACACGGTTGAAAAATCGAACAATACCACATAAAATATGCGATTTTATTCGTTTAAATCTGTTTAGCAATCAGTAAAATTATTCGTACCTGACAATGGCATGAGTATTTAATCAATACCAATCGAAAGAAACCGGATGATTACTGACAAAAACGAGTAGAAACGCCGATTTCAGCTGTGCAGTAGGCGACCTTCAATCGCTGCAGCAACCTCCTCATCCACTGTTTCGAAGATTCAGCAATGGTTTTTCTTAGACAGAAGTTGATGGTCTTTCAGATTAGATTTGGTTTGTTCGGTAGTCCGATGGTACAAGATACCACATGGTACCAGATGGTACAAGGCGTCATTTACAATGCTATTGCCACTGATAAGGCCAGCCATGGGGACATGCAGCTCTGCATTTTCGTATAGTCCTACCCCTCTCCTATATCGAGTCTTATCGTACTAGAAATCGACATTTTTTCATTTTTTTTTAATTTTTTTTAATAGTGCCACCAGATTTTTCGAATTGCGGCATAACCATTTCGTATTCTCCAATTAACGGCGAATCTATCTATGTATATACCATCCGGTAGTCTTATGGGACTAGGTTTTGTGTCGTGAACATTCCTAAACTACTGATCAGATTTCAATGAAATTTTGTAGATATTTATATGTATAGGTTGTATCTCAATTAACCCCCCCCCCCCCCCCCCCCTCTCAAGTACCCCACTAAAATATTCAATACAAGTATTTATATGGCATAACAACATTTGCCGGGTCAGCTAGTACATAATATGAAATGACCCAAGTCAAATAAATGATATCTGCAGTGCGATCACTATTATACAATTAATATTTGCTGTAAGTTTTCTACGTATGTAACTATGTCTACAAACAAGAGAAAAAAGCATCTTTAAATCTACTTTCTAATTATAAATAAGCATATTTCAAATTTCTGTTAAACGTATTCTGTGTATTGTTCGGAATTCACTCATTTTACAGTTTATTTTATAAAATTAACTTTACTAACTTTATAACTCTTGAAAGCCTGACACGAAACCCGTCGGTCTTCTCAACCGTAATTAGGATAACTTTGTTATTAATTTTGATTTAATACAAAACATAATTTTAAAGCCAAAGTGGTACAAATATAATAAGTTGACCTTTTAATTTGAAAATGCAGTCCAGCGTATAGTTTAAATTAAAAAAATAATCTACAGTTCGTCAATAACACCAAGGATATGGTTCTATGCACAACTTATGGTTCTATGTTAATCTTTGGTTTGAATACGTAGAAAGAATGTTAGATCAAAGGTTAACAAAACAGACATATAATGCGAATGGGGATGGATGTAGGAGAGGTTCCGGGGAGGTTCAAGACTGACATACCATGATCGGTTTGATCAGGTGCTGTCTCAAGGTGTTGTCAAGTTTCTTCGTAGCTGGCGTGTTTTTATGAAGAGAGTAATGATGTGGAGGAAGCAAGACAAACCTGCAAGGATCGTGACGTATGTAATGGCACTCGATACTCTCTGCCTAATTTGTAAGGGATAAAAGTGAAGATATGTATGTACGCAAAACTTTTATCATCGTATGTAGGAATGTTATATTTGTGTTAATATTATTTTAAATTTAATGGCAATGGCCTTGCTTTGGGTTCTACTTTAAGTAAGCTGTGATTTATGGATATTTTAAGCTAAAGAACATAACATGCAACTGGGCACTTATGAATCCCGGGCAACGTTATTTTTATCAGAAAACTGATTTTTTTTTATTTGCCCGATCCGGGAATCAAACCCGGCACTTCATGTGGTCAACACCGGGCCACTAGACCACAGAAGAAGAGTGAACAGGTACCTTCTAGGGAAGCACGTTCCATCTTAGGTCTCATCTTAGCTTACCATCAGGCGAGATCGAGGTCAAGCGCTTACCTATCGATAATAAAAAAAGCGATATATGATTTTCACTAAATATAACCCTTTGATTACTTTTTGTCTCATGTTTATATCTTATTAGAAAACTACATAATTTGAAGATTTGTCTAATTTTGAAAAGTTTACAATTTTACGTTGAATGCTAATTTGCGACATAAAAAAATTGCGAATTTTCACAATAGCCTACCATTCTATGAAATTTTATAAGAAAAATTTATTAATAGGTATACCTACTTCATTGTTGATTACACGAGTATTTTGCGAAATATTGGCAAAAAAGTGCAAAAAAAAACGCTTTTTTTATAATTTGTTATAAACAAAATCCTCCTATAATATTAGGTTTGTGTTATACCTATATTATATGTTTGACTAATTCTCAAGCCAACAAAATTGCAGTTGTACCGTTTATTGGAAGCAAATCTTATTTCTCCCTGTCTAATAGGCCTGTTGTCTAATTTAGACTACTGCAAAGGATGTTAAATGATCAAAAATTCACCATGGATTTTAAAAATAGCTTGAATAATCATCGTTGGCTATTAAAAACTCTAGGTACAAGCCGATACTTTCACCTTTAGTTTTTTCTGTTATAAAGCTCTGTAAACCTGTTGACCCTGCAGGCCATCCCTGAAACATCCCACTACTTAAATTGATGTTTTTTAAGCTCAAAAAAGCAAAAAATATACTGAAGCACATTTTTGAGCTTAAAGAATTCAAAAAGTTAAAGTCTGTAAAAATAATAGTAATTTAATTTTTGAAAAGCTGTATATTTTAAAAATGACGATCGATTTTGATCTATCGAATGGCATTTATCGCAATTTTTCAGCTCTAAAATATCTTATTAGCTAAAAAATTTCGAAGTAATGTCAAAAAATATTTTATTCATAAATTTTTGGCTGGGCTAAATAGGTTGAAAAACTGCTTCACTGAAAAATCTCGAAATTTTGTCGAAATCGATCGACCGATTGATTATCGATTTTGGTCTTTTAAACAACTTTAATTACAGTTTTAGCGAGCTTTAAAAACGTTGCCTTGGGACAAAATTAACTGGTTGAAAAATCAGGAAGGACCTAATGTAAAAGCAATTGTTTCAAAATGTTTTGGTACAAGATAACTCCTGAATTCATGGTGACTGGGTCTACTGCTTTAAAAAACCGGCTATAACGCGACAGACATTGCACATATATATATATATATATATATATATATATATATATATATATATATATATATATATATATATATATATACAAATAAATAAAATTGGAGTGTCTGTAGATGTACCTACACACGGTAGATATGCCAAAATAGCGTTTTTTACAAATTTTTCCTGTTTGTCAGTCTGTTTGTTCCGACTATTATACTACTTTTATTTTAGAAGATTTTCCACGCGGACGAAGTCACGGGCACATCTAGTAAATAATAAAACAATTAAACATCGAGAAACTTAAACTTTTTCAATGTTAAAACAGAAGAATGTACTTCACATTGTGATTTTACGAGTTTCCTTTCCTATACTCATTCACTTCGCCAAATAAGTTGGCCTTATTATGTAACAATATATATGCATATTGAGTATGTATAAATTTACGCAAAATCTTTAACTGATCTGAACAGATTTAATCCTAGTGAAACACATGTAACGATAGAAGTTGAAAATATCGTAACGCCATTTTCTTGAAAATATTACAATGAACAGAATGTTGTTAAACAAACGGATACTGTGACTTCACCTTTCAATTAGTGATCCTCGCGTCACACCACCTTAATGCTAGTAAGGGTTTTCTTTAATAAAAAACGTTTAACCAGACAATCAAACCTAGAGCTTTACGATCTCCTAACCATTAGACAACAATGCAAACTAGTAATCTCAAACAATCATGTGTATTGCACAATTGTCAGAAAACATCCCCAGTTATTTAAAAAACAAGTTGTATATTCACGAAAATATCTTAGTAGATTTAATTAGCTGTACTTTATTAGGTCATGTTGAAATCTAATAAGAGTTCTTACTCGTAGTTTACTTCGGAACGCTAAAAATGCAAAGCAATGGAACAAAACCGCTAAATATATATAATAAATTACCCTAACATTTAAAATCTGAATAAAAAATCAAATGACGTTTTAGTATAGGGTATAATTAAAAAATATACATTATAATATGAGTAGACAACTTTTTCTTTACTAATATTTTAAAGTGAAAACATTTACATCTTTGAATTTTTGATTTTTTTGTAATGATGTGTGTGTGTGTGTGTGTAATGAAGTGAGCTCAAATACTACCGGACCAATCCTAAAAATTATTTTAACATTAAAAAGCTAAACTATTCAAGAGTGACATAAGTTACTTTTTTACTCAACTGCATAAAATGAACTAAATGAAATGATTTTTAGGCAAGCGAATAAAGTCACGCGTAATCCATACTCCATACTAATATTATAAATGCGAAAGTCTGTCTGTCTGTCTGTCTATCTCTCTTTTAGGCTTTCACGGCTAAACCGCTGAACCGATTTTCAAGAAATTTTGCATGGAAATAGTTGAAGAGCCGTTATCAAACATAGGCTATTTTTTTTTCAAAACTCAATCCCTAAAGGGTTGAAATAGGGGATGAAATTGTATGAAAAGTTATCTAGACGACATGTTAATCTACTGGCGGGCGAAGCTGCGCGGGTCAGCTAGTAGCTAATAAATGATAAATTTTAAATAAACATACATTGCTATGCGGATGACAGTACTGGTGATGCTACATAGTGCATACTCCGGCCGAAGCGGTATTTCTCGGGAACACGTCGAAGAGTGCCGAAACAAGCTTGTGTCTGAAGTCGAGAATCGACTTACCGATGTCTCTGAATGGGGTCATCAAAACTGGTCACTTTTAATCCCAAGAAGACGTAGCTTTGCGTGTTTACCGCTAAAAAGACGCCCTTTGTCGTATCACCTCGATTTGAGGATACTCTCCTGACAGCCTCAGCTAGTGTCGGAATCCTGGGAGTCGACATATCGAATAACGTTCAGTTTCGCGGTCATTTGGAAGGCAAGGCGAAACTAGCCTCCAAAAAGCTCGGTGTGCTCAGCAGAGCGAAACAGTCCTTTTTGCCGGGCCATCGCCTTCAACTTTATAAGGCACAGGTTTAGCCTCACATGGAGTACTGTTCGCATCTCTGGGCCGGAGCTCCTCAGTACCAGCTTCTTCCTCTTGATCGTATTCAGCGTAGAGCGGTTTGAATCGTTGACGACCAGGCTATTTCGGAACAGCTCGACTCTTTGGCATTACGCAAAGATGTAGGTTCACTCTGCGTCTTCTATCGTATTTATCATGGGGAGTGTTCCGACAACTTTTTTGGATTAATTCCTGCCGCCGAATACCACCATCGGACATCGCGTCAAACTTTAAAGTTCCATCCTCACTATCTCGATGTCTGGAAATCCACAATTGTGCGATTCTCCCGACACTTTTTACCTCATACTACTCTGTTGTGGAACCAATTACAGGCAGGGGTATTTCCGAACGGATACGACATAGAGACCTTCAAGAAAAGAGTTTACTCATTCTTAAAAGGCCGGCAACGCAACTGCTAGACCTCTGGTATTGCGGATGTCCATGGGCGGTGGTGATCACTTACCATCAGGTGCACCTCCTGCTCGTTTGCTCCTCTTCTATATAAAAAAAAGGTTGATTAAATTTAAATAGATTGATCCGCCTCTACATTGCTACACCCTACCAGGGTTCGTATGTTTGTTCCGTATTGTAAATAGTATTTAAAACCTAATAATTTTAATATCATATATTAAATTTAAATAACCAAATTTATATATATCGTATTGCACTTGCAATACGATATAAATTTGGTTATTTAAATTTAATAGTAGAAAATGTTGAGTTCGCTCACTGCTTGGTGGTGTTACAGATTCAATGCCAGATTCGCCCACGCCGCTATCAGCCATCAGAAACACGTTTAGTTAATGGTCTGATGAGAAACATCTTAAGATACAAATTATATCTCGAAGAACAATATTTTGTTTGTTATATTATTAGAGTTATATCCGGGTGCACAGTCTGCTCCAAATTGTGATGACTTAAAACAATACATTCTTCATATCTAGGTAAGTGCGAAATATCAATTTGTGTTTCGCCAATCTTGGCCGTTTCAGTTTTGAGATTCCGTTCCGTATAAGATACCAATAGAGTAAAAGGTGGACTTTAAAATATTCACAAAATATGAACTAAAATGGTCGTTATAACAGGAAATATTGATAATAAAATAAATTATAAATAAAAAGCAGTTGCATTCAAAAACCTATTAAGAAACGTTTTTCTTGGTGGATGTCCTAAACCATTACAAGTAGGTTCTTGAAATACAAAGTGATTTTCACAAAGCGTTCAGCGTTCACTCTTAAGTAAAGTAATATAAATTCACTAGACTTTTAAAAATATATAGGTAGTGTTAATTATTGTACGGTAGTGCGGAACTCAGTAATATTTATAGCAATTTTGCACTAACTTGTAAGAATTATCTATAATAATTTATTTAATTATAATATTATAGCAAAAGTTGTTTATTTATTATTTATTTATAAAATCACTAGACTTTTAAAAATATGCACAACAAAATGTTCACATTAGTGATGTAACAAGTATTTGTATTCACATTCGCGAATATTCGCGTATTTCTTAATATTCTTATTCGTATTCGCAAAAATCATGCGAATATTTTGCGAATTGAATTTAAGAAAAAAAATGTCAAAAGTTAAGTTTCAAGTCAAAAAATTCGTAAACCGTTTGAGCGGGAAGTTTCAGGGCAGGCCAGCCCTGAAACTTCCCGCTAAATTGAAGTACCTATTTTAAGATTAAATTAGCAAAAACTGTACCTAGGCATAGATTTTTCAGCGTTCAAAAATCTGAGGTTTGTTAAAAATTAAAGTAATTTTATTTTTGAAAAGCTGTATATTTAAAAACGATGATCGATTTTGATTTTTTCAAATAGCATTCAACGCCATTTTTTGAGATTTAAAATGGTGTTTCATCATCATAAAAAAAAATTTTTTTTAAAATTTACGTCATTGATGAATCCCAAATGAATTGGCCGGTTTTGATCCATTTAACGGTATTCGATCCAATTTTTAATCCACTTGCAGTTTTATTTCACTATAGATGTCTAAACTAAATTAATTTAAAATATACATACATTTGAGTTTATTTGGGAAAGGGAAGAACTAAAACGGCTATGAGAAATCATTTAAAGAAAAATTGTGAAAAGGAAAACCAGGATTCGCTCACAGTAATTTGTCGTCAATTTTTAAAACTGATGTTAAAGAGATTCAACTCATACCTCAAAATTGTGTAGAAGAAACGTAATAGTGGGACAGCTAATAAATATGCTAGGTCTTTAAGGTTTGGACTATAATATGTGAAATGATTGCGTTGGAAGATTTCCATTTAGTTTCGTGGTATCTCCTGTCTTCAGAAAGGTTATGAACCACTTTTGTCTATTTTGTAGTGTATAACTAAAAGTCTTATTTTAAGAATTATGTGAAACGTTCACGAATAATTTTTATTTATTCGCACCCAATTCGCACGGCTATCGTAGGCAGAATGCCATCACCCGTCTCGCATTGACGGATGACAGATTATGGGTGGCAGAATATTTTCAATTACCCACTAACAAATGTGATCGGAACCGAACAGTTAGTGACATTCAATTTGGTCCCATTAAACTTAGAGTTCCTGAAAATCTAAACCGATTTGGCCCTGGAGATTTTGAGAAATTTTGAAAAAACCTCAATTTTTTTGAAATATTTAATGATAACTTCCAAATTAATAAATCGATTAATTACAAAATATAATCGGCTCTATTATTAAAAACTGCGTTTGTCATAAATTGTATCAAAATCGGTTTATCCGTTCGGAAGTAATCGTTGACGAAAAATTTTGAAAATTGTGTTGTTTTGACGTAACTTCGACATTTTTCAACCAATGAACTTTTGATTTTTACAAAAACAAGTTCAAAAAAACTAAAATCGAATCAAGTTTTCATAAGCTTTCAAAATTTTTTCAAAAAATTTACGTCATTGATGAATCCCAAATGAATTGGCCGGTTTTGATCCATTTAACGGTAATCGATCCAATTTTTAATAAGAAAATCTGATCAGATTTTTAAATCAATTAGTATATTGGCCTAAAAGTTATTTTAAAAATATGAAGTAAGTTTTTTGTAAACAACATAATTATTTTAATATTTGAATTTTGAAAAAATTTTGAAAGCTTATGAAAACTTGATTCGATTTTAGTTTTTTTGAACGGCATCAGACGCAATTTTTCAAGTTCTTGTAAAAATCAAAAGTTCATTGGTTGAAAAATGTCGAAGTTACGTCAAAACAACACAATTTTCAAAATTTTTCGTCAACGATTACTTCCGAACGGATAAACCGATTTTGATACAATTTATGACAAACGCAGTTTTTAATAATAGAGCCGATTATATTTTGTAATTAATCGATTTATTAATTTGGAAGTTATCATTAAATATTTCAAAAAAATTGAGGTTTTTTCAAAATTTCTCAAAATCTCCAGGGCCAAATCGGTTTAGATTTTCAGGAACTCTAAGTTTAATGGGACCAAATTGAATGTCACTAACTGTTCGGTTCCGATCACATTTGTTAGTGGGTAATTGAAAATATTCTGCCACCCATAATCTGTCATCCGTCAATGCGAGACGGGTGATGGCATTCTGCCTACGATAGCCGTGCGAATTGGGTGCGAATAAATAAAAATTATTCGTGAACGTTTCACATAATTCTTAAAATAAGACTTTTAGTTATACACTACAAAATAGACAAAAGTGGTTCATAACCTTTCTGAAGACAGGAGATACCACGAAACTAAATGGAAATCTTCCAACGCAATCATTTCACATATTATAGTCCAAACCTTAAAGACCTAGCATATTTATTAGCTGTCCCACTATTACGTTTCTTCTACACAATTTTGAGGTATGAGTTGAATCTCTTTAACATCAGTTTTAAAAATTGACGACAAATTACTGTGAGCGAATCCTGGTTTTCCTTTTCACAATTTTTCTTTAAATGATTTCTCATAGCCGTTTTAGTTCTTCCCTTTCCCAAATAAACTCAAATGTATGTATATTTTAAATTAATTTAGTCTAGACATCTATAGTGAAATAAAACTGCAAGTGCATTATAAACTAGTTTCAACGTATAAATAATTAGGTTTCTGCTCTCCTCCGCAATGTAAACTTTAACTCTACCAAATTTCATGCATGCGATTCAGGGATTAATAAAAAAATATCATTATGTACCAAGATAATTCAAGATGTTGTCAGGCTACACTACAGTGAGTGAGATAATATGTGCATCACTCTCTAATGACAGCAGATTTATATTGCTAGAAATTCTTCAACATACCTACATACTTTTGTTTTATCATTATGGTTATACTCGGCGCTGGAGCATAGATACTGCCACTTGAAACTTTGTAGAGCAGTTTCTCTTATTATAATGTAACTTTGTGCCAAGTTTTATCGGATTAATTCAAAAAGTTATAAGCTCGCTGATAACGCGGCAAAACCAGTGGAACCTGTCTGCGTAAGCAAACGTAAGCCTTTCAATTTTAATAGCTACTCTTAAGTTAGGTACTTAGGCTTTGTTACGACGGTGACACACTGTAGCCCATGTAACCGCACCTGCACAATAGAATAATAACACAGTAAACCGACGGGGACGTGTTTTGAAATTACATACCTACAGATGAGTGGAGCGCTAGGGTTGACTTCTACAAAAACTAGAATTTATGATGTAAATTTTTATCTAAGTCTAAAAGGAAGGATAAGTAATGTGTTTGCTTTATGTAAGTACGATGTGCTTAAGTTATAAATGTATCTTTCTATGTTCTCTTATGTAACAGTTGATTGGATGAACCGTTTTTAAAATTGTATATGTTGTTTAATACAATCAGTTACGCAAGTGTCTTAACACTTATATGAAATTTAGAAAAATGCGAAATGGCGAATTTTGGTCGCCATATTGAGAGTTCTATTTTTGAAGTTATACTTCTTTTGAGAAAGAGAAAGAGAAAAATTATGAGAGTAAATTTTTAAGATCACAGTCGCGCTCACAGTCACGAAAACCCGACATCATAAAATTAGCTAGTCAACACTTTAGTTTAAGTTTTCAGCTAAATATTTTAATTTTGTACAAATACTTCTTTTATGATACTTAAAAATATATTTAACTATATATAATGTGTTATAATAAAACTTTCTTTCAATGTATTAAATACGTTTTTTATTATTAGTAGAGATGGGCCGATTGTAGTTTGAACCGAATTCAAACTTCGGCCGAACATTTGGTATAAACAAAAAATCGCGTGAATTTCGGTTTAATTATGGTGCGCTTTCTCGAAAGCGTTACGTAATTTATATACGAATTCACTTAAGTATTGCTAGAGGTACCCCGCTCGCACACCGCGCTCCTCCGTGTGGCGTCTAGCCGGTCGGTCATAACTCGAGGATCTCGATATTTTATTGATTCAGTGGTTACTTTGCGGAAATCCATTATTAAAAAGGTGGAATTAATTAAATTTGCTATTATCCGCGAACTGTTCTATGTATCCTCCGTGATGGTACTGAAAAGAAAGACGTCGGATTAATAAATGAATAAGACTTACCGATGGTCCGAATGAAAAGCAGACCTCAGCGGCACATTTATCCACCCACAGCCACCACACTTTTACAACCACATCTCACGCCGGCACCGATTACAAAAGCACACAATTTATGTACGCACTCAACGCACGTTTCACTTCGAAACCGAAGCATCTTCAAGAGAAACGAACACTACCTCACTCTACGCGAGTGTACTTACACTCACTACAGGACACTCACTACAGGAGAAACGAACACTACCTTACTCTACGCGAGTGTACTTACACTCGCGTAGTGAGGTTTTGTATTTTGTATTTTCGGTAAGTATATTGTATTTTCAGTAAGTATAATAGTTTATCGATTTATTTTTGTCATTTATATTACTAAATAGGGTGTAATGTATGATTTTCATTTTATTTGTCTTAAAAATGTACTCGACGCTCCAAATATAATACGACAAAATTTCAATGGTCACTTTTTCAATAAAAGGACAGTGCATTACAACCTCCTTTTAATTTAGTCGAATAATACAAATTGATCCTGTTATTATTAGTGGAGTCGATTTTTTTTTCATTAATAAGTTAATTTTTTTTAATAAGATTAATTTTTTTCATTAATAATTTTGAATAACTTTTATAGTTGTTAATCAACTGCCAAAAGAGAAGAGGACATCAATTTGACGATTTTAAAATGTTTGATTGTATTGATTACTTATTTTGAGGACCAAGTTAGGTGATTCTTTTTATTCTATTTGTACGAATACAAAATAACAATATATAATTGTGATTCTTACGTTGAACTTTAGAGATATATTACGAAACTTTTAATATAACAATTGGAAATCATAAGTAGCATCGAATTTTGTTCTGTTTACACGTGTTGTTGATAACGATTTCTTAAGTCGAAGGCACAGGTTGTATTAAGAATGTTTATTTTTTGATTTAATAATTTATTTTTAATAAAATGTTGTTTTTGATTGCGGATATCTTACACTATACATATTATAAATGTTAAAGTTTGTATGTTTGGATGTTTGATAATCAATCACGTAAAAAATGGCTGTACTAATTTGGATTTGGACTCGGATATAAGATGACCTGGAATAGCACATAGAATACTTTTATCCTAATGCAGAATTCTGCAGCTAGTCTCGTATAAATTTTAAGTGACTGTTTATATGTACGAGTTGTTTTATTTGCATACTAGCTGTTACCCGCGGCTTTGCTCGCGCATATTTACTTTAGAACTTATTTAACCTTTCTTTATTTTATTAAAAATCTCTACATTGCCGGGTGGGCCGCTAGTACGTTAAAAATAATATTTACATATTCATCTTAATTATTTATATACGACATTTTTGTTATTAAAATGTAAGTAAAAAACGTAAGACCTGAACTTCCTATAACTTCTAAATTTTCTATACCTAATATAATAACTAACTGTACCTCAAACTAAAAATACGTATTAGTAACACACCTATCGAAAAAACTAACGTAATTATAAAATAAATTTATAATTAACAGGAAATATCTAATCTAAAATTACTTTTGGCAATAATATACGTATATACGTATCTAATAGGATTTCTGTGTATGTAACACACCTATACCCCTACAGGCCACCTGAAACTTCCCGCTAAATTTAAGTATTCTAACCTCAAAGAAAAAAACTATGCCTAAGCATAGATCCAAAGTTTTTTTTTAAAATGATACTTAGTTATTCAGTATTTGAAAAGATGTATATTTTTTCAAAATCATCAACGAGTTTGATCTTTCGAATAACATTGAACACAATTTTTTAGCTCTAAATTGTTTTATTGGAATTTTTTATACGAGGGTCAATAAAATTTTCAGAAGCCGACATCGCATTAGCAACCAACCTATTGTGTTTCAAATGTCTATGGGCAGTATTCGCTCGTACGTCTGCAGATACTATAACTAAACAAATGTTCGTTTACATAATACTGCAAAAAACTGAAATCTAATTCAAAACGAGAATTCTACGAAAAGCTAAACTTATTTCTAGGAAATTAATGGGTTTCCTTACTATGTTGTTGATACATTACATAATAAGTCTGTAAAAAAATCGAGTCTGTTATCATGTAAGAATCTATGAACTTTATAACGTAGACATAATCACCATTGAAGTAAATTTCCTGTTTCAGTATATTCTAAATCTATTAGACTATGCAAACTAAAATATCAATATCAAGCGTCAAATACTACATGGCTATAAACCCACGGTTTGCCTATATGTGTAGGTTCTGTGTAATAGAACCAATAATCTATAACGTTTGAAATATAAATAAATTATTTTAATGGTCATTATTTGTTTTATTGTTATATAAATGTTCTACGCAAAAACAGATTTTCGACAAGATTTTTTTTAATGTAAATTTTACAAACCCTTAAAATACTACCTGAATGCATAAAAATATTTATATTCGACTCCACATAAGCCTTGTCCTACCGGCTAACTTAAGTCAAAAATTTTATTGCTTTTTGTATATTGTTTTTTAAAAATGACTTTAAATCTTGCGTTTAAGTTTGAATATGCAAAAACACGTTTGTGCCATAACTATTAACTTTTTAGACTGAATTAGCGACAGTATTGAGTGTCAGTTTTGTTCGGAACTGTGTATTTTGGGTATTTTATATCAATGATTTAGTCCCTTAAACATGTTTAGCAAATGTCAAAACGCCTTAAATGCTGTCACTTTAAACGTATTTAGTGACTTTAAAATGATTTAAGCATTTTGGTGCAAGCCGCCTAAATATTGTTCTATAAGCGTATTTTACCTACAAATTTGCATATGCATTTTCGAATTTTCTTTGAATGAAAATTTAGCAACGGTTTGACGTAATGACAACGACGCTGATTCCACATTCGGGCAGCATGCATCGTGAATGAGTCCGAGACGAAATTGGAACGATGTAGAAGAATAGACTTATAGTATGGGAGCCCAAGAAGGGATTTTGGCATTTACTCGAAGGCGTCAGATTAACCAACCCCGCATATAACTGTTGATATCCACCAGATGGCAGATATAAACCCTTTATACATGATTACTTTTAAAGATCCGCCCAAATTTTAAAATTAGGAACTAAATATTGAATTGAAAGTGCGTTTTCATTATTATTGAAAAATTATTACAAGATAATATAAAAATATCCGTTTAAAAATATCCCATTAAATTAATGAATTGCATGTACCGAGACTGGTGAATGAACTCTGTAAAGCTGTAAGTGTAAAATGACACACTTCATTTTACATTTACTTATGATTACGATAATAACTATTATATAACCTGTCGTTCTAAATTCATTTTTTATACTTAATTTGGTTGAAGACACTAAAATATTTTAATTCAAATTTTGTGTAATTGAAATTATATCCATGCGTTTGTTTTTTGTGTCGGATAAATTATTTTTAATTTTTTAAATTATTTTTATACACAAATCGAACACATTATTGGATCTGAACAGCCTCTGAAAATTTGGCCGGACGTTTGAAAGTAACCCTGTATAGAGGCGGGCTACCTAAGGCAGAAAAGAAAACAAAATTCCGATAACTTCGGCTCGCGGAACTTGTAAGATTATATTTGTTTCGTTACTCTTACATAATTTCCTCTACAATAAAAGAAAATTCAGACACGCTTGAAAATATGAAAACAACGTTTTCTTTGCAACTTTGATAACTTGGCCCTCCCACTATAGAAATGAAAAACATTAGATAACCTTCTATTTTTCCTATAATTTAATCTACAAAGATAATAGATCACGGCGACGCACGAGCAATTACCTATTTAGCATCCTGGGCTCTCCCACTATTATGCCGGGTTCTTATAATCAACAATCTGTCATTCGTAGCAGTAGTAACTAATTTAATAATAAAAAATAACTTGTGCAACGCCCCGTGCGTTCCACAAGTTGTTTGGACCCACAAGTTGTTTGGACAGTAATCGGTAATGTGACATATTTTATAGGATCATTTTTAGCTTAGGCCTCTAGAAAACGTAACTACTCTTTATATATATATATATATATATATATATATATATATATATATATATATATATATATATATATATATATATATATATATATATATATATATATATCATAAGATAGCAAACAAGCAGATGGGTCTCCTGATGTAAAGAGTCAACCATCGCCTATAGACACCAAAGGTGTTAATGGTGCGTTGCTATCTTGTGGCGAGGTCTAATGCCACATGCATAAGTTTACCGGCTACCTTACCCTCCAAACCGGAACACGAAGCCACAAGCACTGACGCTATTGCGGCAGGAATAGGTAAGGCGGTGGTACCAGACCCGGGCGAGACAATTCAGAACTCTACCACCTAGTAGCCACGATGGCAGTGACTGATAGCCAATCGGTCGCCTTTTACGACCTGCCAGGCAGAACGGCAGTTGGCCTATTCTTCAAAGGAGGCCGGGACCAACACGGCGGAAAAATATTCTCTTATTTTGCTTTACTTTTGGTGTACAATAAAGTGGTAAATAAATAAATTAATTGATTCTTTTTATAATGCTATTTGTACACAATAGCATTATAAAAAGAAATATAAAAAAGAAGTGATTCTGGTTTTAATCGTATCAATGTAAATATACGTAGTTTACAGGCGTAGTGTGTTTCATTCATATCGCTATCGGCCGCATAAAGCTGTCGGGGCGCGGCTGTTTGCGCGGCCGCGCTGGCTCGTGAAGGGCACTAGCATGAGATTTTTACGGATCATCCACAATTCATAGTGTTCGCTTTTCTTTAGTAAACGAATAATAAAACTGTTAGAGAGCCAATTCTATTTTCACAACATTACAATAGCAAATAGTGATTGTTTTGTTCGCATACGTCATACACGAGTATTATAATCCCGCGAAAGCTCTGCGAACAATGACATAATTGTCGGTGTACCTATTAGAGCAAGATCCCAGGACCGCCAAACGTCACGTATTTTCTGATGGGTGAAATGTGGACGATAGAGTAGTGTTAGTATGTACTATGATCGTATACCTACCTGCTAGCTTGGTCAAACGGCCAATTTCCAGGTATCAGGTAATCAAGGTACATAAAAACATTACTTACTTCATGTAAATTCTCATGGCTGATTTTCATATATGTTTTCGAGTGTATAGTTAAAAATAAATTGTCAATACTCCCAGACACTTTCCTTCGGCCATATTGCTTGGCAGACGCTTTAAAGGTCTCAAAATAATTAGTTAACTTCACGTAAATTCTGACGCTCCATTTTTATATTTGTTCATCCGACAATTTTAAAAACTTTGACAAGAAGACAGACCGATCCAAGGGGCCAATCATCCCCTAAACTAAATTTTATCAATTTATCAATTTTCTGACAAAAACGAATTGCCTGGGATTGGATTAGAGCTCGGTTGGCAACAGGATTGCCACATATCACATTGTGTGGGATTAACTATCTTCAGCTAAACATGAGTGCACTGGTCTACCTAGCATGGCAGATCACTGAATACTTATTTGGGAGTGACTTTAGCTGTTGGCCTCAAGAGGGCCTTTAAATTATAATAAAGTTAGCTGTCACCAGACCATTTTTTATTTTATTTAAAAATTATATTAATTAAAAATATTTAGTAAAAAAAAAATTAACGTAAATTAGCCGACATCTTAAAATTTTTAGAATTTTTTTTAATTGAAAAAATTATTTAAAAAAAAATTTCATTTGTAAAAAAATTAAAAAACTATAAGTGTTATTTTTAAAAATATATTTTTTAGTTCTAATTAATAAATTGAAAAAAAAAATTAAAAATGTCGGCTAACTTTAGTATTATTTATTATAGGTCAATTTTTTTTCTTATTTTTGTTGCCATAATTTACTTGTCAACAAAAGTTCTAAAAATTATAAAATATCTGTTCAAATAATTTTCATGGCCTTAACAGCGCAGTCGGCCTAACTCAGTCTCATGCGCGTAGATAATGCTCTCGCGCTCCCACTCACAGAGATATTAAAATTTAGTTTAGGGGATGATTGGCCCCTTGAATCGGTCTGTCTTCTTGTCAAAGGTTTTAAAATTGTTGTCGGATGAACATATATAAAAATGGGGCGTCAGAATTTACGTGAAGTTAACTAATTATTTTGAGACCCTTAAAGTGTCTGCCAAGCAATATGGCCGGCGGAAAGTGTCTGGGAGAATTGACAATTTATTTTTAACTATACATTCGAAAACATATATGAAAATCAGTCATGAGAATTTACGTGAAGTAAGTAATGTTTTTATGTACCTTGATTACCTGATACCTGGAAATTGGCCGTTTGACCAAGCTAGCAGGTAGGCATACGATCATAGTACATACTATCACTACGCAATCATCCACATTTCATCCGTCAGAAAATACGTGACGTCTGGCAGCTCTGGGATCTTGGACTATATGAAGGATTACAAGGATTCCAAAATAATCGCTAGATACCTACGTAACGCTAAGCTGTAGCAATATCAATTACTTGGTAACTAATAAAACAAAACATTGAAAAACCGCAATGCATTAAGTTTTCATCATGGACCTATTTAGGTTTGACTTTCTTTTGAAATGATTATAACTGATTTTTTTTAATAAATAGTAACAAATAAATTGTAAATTTCAAGACTATGGTTGTTAGTACGACGCTATGATACGATAGTATAAAGGAATCTCAACGAGCTCTATGAAATACACCAGTCGAATCACTATGAACCAACCACCAACTATTCATTCGTCAGTCTGTACAACCATCTGTTAGACTTGCTAGCTAGACTGACAACTCCCGAGTTACGACTCCGTCTTCAACAAGCTGTTGAAACAAAATATTTTTATAACAATTGATAAGTAGGGACAATAACAAAACTAAAAAGTATAAAGTTGTATATCTCGGTTTGGTCCGGGCCCTTTTTAAAGTATAGACCATCTGCTATTCTGCCAGGCAGTTCAATGGCGCACGATTACCCACCGTCGCTACCATCGTAATCGCTAAGTGGTATTTCTGCAACCTCTCGCCCCGGTTTGTAACTGTGGCGACTTCTTCCACTTCGAAGGGGTTTACTCGCTTGCAAGGACAAATTGATTGGTACCAATGATACTTTAGTATTTATTATTTAAAATTAAATGCTGATTTTAATATAACAACTATTTATTTAGCAGTGATAAAAAATATATATAGGGTCAATTCGCCTTTTTGCGTCCACTCAGTGGAGTTGGTAAATTTGAAGGAGAAAATAAAAATGTTTTAGCAATAACTTTGAATAAAAAATGTATGTAGTGTATTAAATATATAGTCTTGTTAAGTTACACATAAAGTTTTGGTCAAAACATCTACTAGTTCTTTTTTTAAAATATTGACAAATATCAGAATTAGGCCATTTATCCAGTTCGCGTCCATAAATTCCTAATTGCGTCCACTTATGGATCATTTCGCGTCCACCAACTTGGAAAAGGAATATAGTGAAGATTTATATATATTTTGTGAAGGAAAATTGGATTTTGTCTATTTTTTTTAAATATAGATACTTAAAAATCAACATTATTTTTATTGATAAAACACAAAAAATACTGTTCTCCACACCATTTATAGGACTTAAAAATTAACATTCTTAAAAATAATATCACAATGATTTTTTTAAGTCCATTCTGTGTTTGTTTTTTTTTTTTTGTAGTCTCTGATAAACTCATCTAAAACACAAAAAAAATCACATGATGTCTTATTACACCTGTTAAATTATTATTGATCGTATTTGAGCATTTGTTTAAATTTGAATACAATTGATTTTTTTATAGAAGAAGGGGCAAACGAGCAAATTGTACACCTATAATCAATCACCTCTATGATCTAGTGGTCCAGTGTCGGTGTTGACCACCTGAAGTACCGGATTCGGTTCCCGGGTCGGGTTCGCAAATAAATACTTTCTTTCTTTCTGTATTTTTTTTTTAGTTTTCTGATAGAAACAATGTTGTCCGGGATTGGATAAATGCCCGGTTGATGATAGGCTTGCCATCCATCATATTTGTGGGACTAAGTAAAATAAATAATTAATAAATATCACTGGACAAATTACACGATTTGATCTACTCCTATGTACGCAAATTATTTGCTTACTTATATATATATATATATATATATATATATATATATATATATATATATATATATATATATATATATATATATATATATATATATATATATATATATATATATATAATAAATGTATGTAGGGTGTATAGTCGATAGACAGGTGTTATTTCATTAAAATAACCATCTGCTTTTTGCTATTAAATTTTTAAAAAAATACCTACACGTCGTGGTACAATCACTATGATAGCTTTGTACTTGTTATTTAATAATACATAATGTATAAGGAAAAATACTTCTGTCCTACCTAATGTCCCATAACATCTTTCGTTTTTTATCAACCGACAAAAATATTACATGTGTGTAATGTTGTTGGATTTGGATAATATTTGAGTGTGATGAATGATAATCTATTTAGGCGTCCAAGTACGAGTAACAAATTTCGTAAGTGTATGTATGTTTGTACGATTATATGTTTGTAAAAAGGTATAAAATAGAAGGAATAAACAATGACAAATAACGTCTAAATATAAGCCAAATTATATTTTTGTGACCAGCTAAAATAATTACCAAGTGTCCGTATACGTACCTATACACTTAAAATTTCAATTACCTATAAAGGACGTACCAGAAACTGATCGATTGTCAAGAAACTGTTAATTTTGACAGTTTGTTAGATGGTTGTAGATTTAATTGGCGTTTCAGCAACCGGTCATAAGTTCCATCAAAATCGGTTCAGTAGTTTTTGAGACATGGGAATTGACAGATATTTGAACTCTGTTTAATGTCTGTTATTAAGCAAGTGCATTAATTTTATTCATCGTATCATTTACTTTCGTTAAATTATAAATGTGGTTTAAACTCAGCGTCGATGTCCATCACCGTATTTGCCATGGTAACGCCTATGGATAGTTTAAATAGCCACAACCTAGAGTTTTGGGACTCCTAATTAGTATTTTTCTATGTAAAAAAAATCCCCTTATAACTACATTTTTGTTTCGATCTGATATTCGAACCCGCTTTATATATTACTGATAATTTTCACAAACCGCTCTATAATTTATGTGTTAAGGGTAAATACAACACATACGTTTGGTAGGTTGTATAATAAATTAAAGATAATCCCTTTCCAGACCGCAAGACGTCGTCTCTTCCTGTTGCAATCTCAGGTTGACATTGTTGCTGGGGCTAATCCCTTTGCCGTGTTATGTTATGCCATCATGTTACCATTAAGCTAGTGTCTTCTTTCCAAACTTTTAGCTCCCTTTATACAATTTTAATAATAATAATATTTGTTTATAGATTCAAACACAAACATCAATTTTTAATGTGTTAGCAAAATATAAATTTTAGATCCTTGTAGACCATAATCCCAGGCACATTTTGATTTTTGATTAAGCAGATTTTTTGTAAACAGCTTTGCCAGGGCTCGCTTCAATGTCGAAATTTAGAAATTGGAACCCAAAAAATTGATAATTTAAAAAAAAATTGTTTTTGTCACGCAAAACATTCTGTAAACTCAAGGGCTTTATTGTTTTCTACTGATAGTGGAGTAGTATCATTTTGAATCAAAACTAAACTAAATTATTTGGGTTTTCGTCAACTCAAAACTTTCCTTTCTTTTGAATTAACTTTCATGGAATATTTTGAAGGGTGTTTTACTAATTAAAAGTCTAAAATGTTGCGAATTTTTATTTTATTATCCAAAAAAAACATTATCATGCTCAATTGGAATACTTTTGTAATGCCATTGGTATCTACATCAAAAATATTGAAATGGTTAATATTTAAAAGTGCTACATAATACGGAAAATGTATTAATAAACTAATTAGTAACAAAAACAGCGATAAACATAATTCAGAGAACGGACGATAAAATGTATAATGCGCAAAATAAATTGGTTTTTTCCTGTTAATCATTAACTAATGCAGTCGACCATAATTTACATCAGTTATATTGCTACAGTTGAACAGTTTTAGGAATTATAATTAGGTTTTCTGTTTGTTATTTCATAATTTTGTACAATAATACCATTTACCCTAACTAAGAATCGAACCCGAGCCGCGCGCTTGCCAGACTGATACCTAACGTCCTACGCCGTACGACCGATAGATGATTCAACATCTTATTATTCTTATAAGCTAATCCTATGGGGTGATTGAGCATAACAGCTTATTATTTATAATTTACATTATTTGTATTATTTTATGCTGTTTATTGATGAAAAGTCTAACATATACTCATTCAAATATATTGATTTCGAAATGATCGTTTGAGCATAATATTAAAATTTATAAAAGATAAATTATGCCTCTAATTTATTATTACAAATAAATAACCATAGACTAAAAATAAGTAAAAATACTCCATGGAGTACAGTACCCGGCGATAAATATTGCACATCGAACTTTGGAAAGAGACAATCGGATAATTTCGGCTTCGTAAAGCGTTATCTCTGTCCCACACTACCTATGTGACGTTTAGTCAGTCGTTGTTCAAGTACGATAGAGTGCAGTCGCGTCCCGAAAAAAATATATATTTAGAGTTGATAACACCCACAAATTTAAATAATTTAAAGTTGTAATATGGCATCTTTCGGAAAAAGAGGGAAACCTTTACGAGGTCAGTCACGTGAAATTATCTACAATGTTTATAAATACTTTGTAAGCGAAGCTGATAGATTTAAAAAAAAAGTAGATGAAAATGTTAGTTGTTATTTTAAGAAGATTCAAGAGCGAGTTGCAAATGCCACTGTAATTTTAAAAAGAACTTTGAACAATATATTAAACGAAGTCAGTACTGAAACACATTCGACTGAAATTAAGTTCAGCACTCCAAAAAAAGGGAGACCAAAAAAGCAATTTCGTTTGGATATGGACGATTTTGATTACGATGTTGTTCGAAGAATGGTGTATGATTTTCACTTACGATTTAATGAACTGCCAACAATAAAATCATTAAAAGCTAAATTATCTGAAGCTATTAATTACAATGGGTCTGAAAAAACGTTGAGAAAAATACTTCATGACATGGAATTTCAGTTCACTAAAATGGAAGATAATCGAAAAATTCTAATGGAAAAGCACGACGTTAGTCTCAAACGAATGGAATACCTTGATAAAATACGCAAATTTCGCGAAACAGGAAAAAATATCGTCTACATGGATGAGTCATATATACATGCATCCCACACTAAAGGGAAATCTTGGAGTGACGATAAGAAAAAAGGAGTAAAAAAGCCAATTTCAAAAGGTCAACGTTTGATAATAGTTCATGCGGGAAATGAAAAAGGCTTTGTACCCGGTGCTTTTTTAACGTATAAATCCACGGACACTACAGGTGACTATCACAATGAAATGAATAACGATAACTATGAGAAATGGCTGGTTAACCAATTAATCCCAAATATACCCAGTGATTCTGTTCTAGTTATCGACAACGCACCCTATCACAACAAGTATGTTGAGAGACCCCCCAACTCAAACACCATTAAACGGGAAATGATAAACTGGTTAAACAGACATAAAATTCCAGTTGATCCAAAATTAACAAAAACCCAGATTTACGCTATTATATGTCAGCACAAGGAGAGGTATACAGAGTTTTCTGTGGACAAAATACTTGCCGAACATGGGCACACTGTGTTGCGATTGCCACCATATCATCCGGATTTTAATCCAATTGAAAATATATGGTCTCAACTGAAAGGCTATGTAGCCTCTAGAAATGTGGGTATGAACTTAACTACAGTAAAAACATTATTGACTGAAAAAGTAAACATGATCGGCGCTGAAGAGTGGAAAAAGGTTTGCGATCATGCAATCAAATGTGAGAATGAATATAGAAGCATTCAACACAGTTTAGACAATTACACTGATAGATTAGTAATAAATACGGCTGATAGTGACAGTGATATTGACCTCTTTGAGAGCACAGATAGTGAAATGGAAGTAATTGAGAATTAGAATTATTATTATTTTTATTGCAATGTCTCATTTTAGCAATAGGTATAATGGTGTTTATTATGTACACTAAAGCTGTAATGTTCCAAAATAATTAAATACGTAAACATAATGTAAAAATGTTTTTTTATTTTATTTTACCCCAACCTAAAGCCATCACTTATAGAAAAATTAGTGTATTTTATACAAAGAATAAAAATATCAAAAGAAGCAAATCATACTTGTTTTAACAGCTCCTAATAGGTACCGGACTGTTTGTATTTTGTGCGACAGAGATAACGCTCTACGAAGCCGAAATTAGCCGATTGTCTCTTTCCAAAGGTCGATGTGCAATATTTATCGCCGGGTACTGTAGTTTGAGGTAGGGATGCACGATTCAAAATCGATTCTTACTAGAATCGATCTTTTCCTGTTGTCGATTCGATTATTTAGATCGATTCTTCAGAGCAAGTTGAATCGACAGATCGATTCTTCAGAGTCGAAATCGATCGTCTAAAAATAAAATGGCGACGATAACCGGGAATTTTCAAAGAAAGTATTTTTTAAGTAATTTACAAATTTGATTCTAAAATTGAGACATATAATTTTTACAAACTTTTTATTAGCTTCACCTATATGTATGTTTGTATGTTTGTATGTTTGTACGTTTGTACTTTTGTATGTTTGTATGTTTGATAAAATTATTCCATTTTTTAATTTGCAAAATATGATTTTTGTTATTTTATATAATTTTCATCTATAGTCGATAAGGTAAGAAACTTAATTTTAATTTTTTATAATTATTCCTACAGTCGATAAGACAGGACTTGATGTTAATTTTAATTTCCAATAATTATCTTTAGCCGATTTCTCCAATATTGACAAATTTTTGAATACTAAGGAGAATTTTAATTTTACAAAACAAATAATAGTTTTAAAAAACTAAAAAATCACGCTTTTATGAATAAACCAAACTAAAAAGTAAAAAATAAATAATAGTTTAAAAAAACTAAAAGCACGCTTTTTATAGAAAATCAAAGCAAAAAATAGAAAATAAATTTTAATAAATTTAAATTAAGAATAGTGTTGAAAATTTCAATAAATATAAATTAATAATAGTGTGAATAAAAAAAAATTATTTTATTTTAAAAAAAGCGTGGGGTGCTTTTTAAGATATTATCAAAATAATAATCACTCTACTCATATCTGTCAATAAAATATTTATAACTATTGACACCATGCACCCCACGCTTTTTTTAAAATAAAATAATTTTTTTTTTATTCACACTATTTATTTATTTATTTTACTTCTGATATACATTCTATAGAGGTGCATAACACCTGTGCATAGACACCAGAAAAATACAATAATATTTAATTATATATAAATCGTGTTAAAAAATTCATTAGCCAATACAATGTACAAAGTATAAGTTTCCTTACGACTAATTATACAATATTTTGCTATCTAATATAGTATCTTAATTTATAATTCAATAGATCTAATCCACTTCCCAAAATTCTCGCTTAATAAGTTCTTTTTGCATTCAAGAGCTTTTAGATTATTGGGAATTAGATTGAAATATTTTATTGCCACAAAAAACGCATTTTTGGTACTTAAAGTTTTACTAATTTTTGGTAAAGTTATCTGTCTATTACGTGTATTTATAAACCTCTCAGAGTGCATTAATTTACAATCTGTAAAATAATAAGTAAGCGCATTCACAACAAAATACTGGTTAATTTTTAAAGGTACTAACATTTCATTTTCTATTTTCATTTTACTTATCAATTTATTCTGCAAATTTATAATAGGTTTAATCGTATTATCATATGCACCACCCCAAGCAATGATTCCATAGTTTATAACACTTTAGAATAGACCATGATATATTGTTTTCAGTATAGATGGGTGTAGCCAATTACTTAATTTATAGAATAAAAAAGTGAAATACTTGACTTTTTTAATCAGCTCATTTACATGCTTGTTCCTAGTTATATGTTATTAAATCTAACGAATCTTGTCCGAAAAGA
The DNA here is from genome assembly GCA_036924255.1 of Apodemia mormo. Lineage (NCBI taxonomy): Eukaryota > Metazoa > Arthropoda > Insecta > Lepidoptera > Riodinidae > Apodemia > Apodemia mormo. Next base: position 46,840,146 of record JAUPFN010000006.1, read on the forward strand.
GCATTTGACTGTAATTCGTCAGCCTATAAAGTATCTACGCATTAAAATATTTCCACAAAATTACGATGAAAAATCTGAACAATAGTGGAATCAATGTACACAATATATAAAGATATGCAGTCTTTTGGGTTTTTTATTTTATTAATTGCAATTAAACGACACTGAGTTACATAGCCATCCGCGGTAGGGGGCCTGCAATTCCTTCAAAGAATTAAAAAAAAAAATATTTGACTGAGGTATAAATAAAAATACAGTTTTCAAAACTTTTTTTTTTTTAATTACTCTATACATTAGCTTAAGTAACTATTAATAATTAATTATATCGACTATATTTTAATAAATATTTTTCTATCGTGTTACAAAAAAAAATTAAGTTAATTAATTAATTTTAATTAATTAAGTTTGACCAACTGTAGTGATCGATAGTGTATAAGATATTACAAGAAATTTAATATTAAATTAAAGATGCTAAGAAATGTATTGTGGTATGTTTATTATTATGTTACCTGGTACATATTTACATGTCATTAAATTGTGTGCATTCATTTTATGTTGGTATCTGTAGATAGCCTAAGTACAAACAAAATGCACAAAACGTCGCTAAATAATAAAAATTTCTAAGCGGTTATATTATATTAAGATCCTAGATGTTCTCATATTTAATTATAAAAAAATATTAGACTGATAGATTGTTATGGACAAAGTCTCGGATAGCTTAACTGAAAGTGCCTTTAGTGCGCGACCAAACGAAACCGGGTTCGATTCCCGGCTCGGGCTATCCGAATTATTTTAATTATAATAGTTTATAAAATTATAGTAGTTTGAGTAATTTATTGAAGTTCAATATAATAAATAATTTTAGGTATATAAATTTCAATTAAATAGTAATGATCCTATTTAAATAGAGTAGTATACGTTGCGCGCGCAAGCGCGCACCTAACTGTTAGTATAGAATTATATATATTTTCATGCTTATGATATATTTGACCAATCACGTTACAAATATTTTATATTTTTCATCTAAATTATACTTATGGATTTTTTTAATTCAAAGAACCAGATTTCTTTTTTAATGTTTATTATTATATTTTTATCTCTTAGCATACAAAATATATTTGTTCAAAATTTTAATTCTAATTTTAAAAAGCTATATACTTCAAAATCTATTCATCAATCCTTCTACAACAATACATTTGTAATAAACCATCTGTTTACTATCTAAATTCACTCTTATCAGAACCACACAACCCCCATGAAAAAAAAATATATAAAAAATATATTTTAAAATATAAAAATTATATATTTTAAATATATGAAAAATATATAAATTATATATCAAAATATATAAATTTTATAAAAAAAAATATATTTTTAGTATACAACTTTTGGCCGTTTTAAGTATATATTGTATATATTTTGAATATAAATAAAATATTTATAGAATATATTTTGAAATATATAAAATGTATATTTATCAAAATATAAATAACATATATATCAAATATATCTTCAGACTCATGAAAAATGAAAGTACATAGATATAAAAAAAATATATTTAAAATATAACCACTATAAAATATATATTTAAAATGTAAAAAAAAATATATTTTTTTTTATATTCTAAAATATATATTTTTTATATACTTAAAGATATATTTTTATCGTGACGTCATCGACTTAGCAGCTTAATTTTTGCTAAGTCCATAAATTTCCAGATCGCTGCTATTACTGTTTGTTTTAACTAAACACGCACATTTCCACGTCTGTAAAGTTAGTATTGTCAAATGAGCAGATTCTCTGGAAACTTTGCGCAAAAAAGGTGCTTATTTAGCACTAAAAACTGATTTTTAATGCTCTGATATATTCGCAGAAAATGATTACACTGCTAGCTTGATATCAAGTTAGCAGGGTATTCCCTTATACAACGTGAACAACAGTAAAGCATTAAACTAAGTACAAAATAGCGCTAAATAAGTGCTGGCAATAGATATATGATAAGAAATCTGGCGGATATATATATATATATATATATATATATATATATATATATATATATATATATATATATATTTTAATTTTTTCTAAACAACTCTCCTACCTTGAGAGACCTAGCAAGTTCCAAGGTTGAATTTAAAGTTGAATTTAAACCCTTCGAGTTGAAGATTTAGCGCTTAATGAGTGCTGGCAGCGTGTTAAGCAGTCTTGATTAATTTTTATTTTTTATTTTAAGAAGCAATTCTGCTAGCTTGTCACATCTAGCAAGTTCCAAAGTTGAAGTAAAGGCTTCGCATTAGTAATTGCAGATTCTTTCGAGTTGATAATTTAAGACTTAATGAGTGCTGACGAGATATGGGTAGAAATTTATGCAAAAAAGTGTATTTTTTTTTATAATTAAAACTGTTATTTTGACAGACTAAGCAAATTCTAAGGTTGAATTCAAATGTTCTGGCTAAGTAATTGCTAGTTCTTTCGGGTTAAACATTTAGCGCTCAATGAGTGCAGGCAATATTTGATAAACAATTTGACAGATTTTTGTTAACCTGAAAAAAAACAATAATTATTTATGCAGAACCTTGAAATCAATCTTGGAACTAACTTAGCCTGTCATAATACATGGGGCACACTAAGAGTTATGCACTTCTAGCTAATCGGAACTATTTGAATTTCGAATGTTATATTTTTAAAACGTTGCAACCTTCTTAGTAATAAAAAAACAATTGGCGGGAAATGATTTGTCAAGTGTTTTTTTTTTTTATCACATATCAAAGTTCTATGTACGCAACGAAAATGGAATTAAGTCGAAAAGATTTTAGAGCGATGATTTTTTATGATTTTTAAAGTTCTCTTTCTCCGCAAGACTGTGCCGCTCGTCTTCAAAATGCTTTTGGGAGAGAAGCACCTTGTTTGAGCACCGTGAGGCGATGGTTTGCTGAATTTAAGAAAGGTCGAATTTCTTTACATGATGAATTTCGTGAAGGGCGGCCTTCAACTGCCGTCAACGAAAATAATGTGGCTACTGTTAAGCGGTTAATTGAAGAAAACCCCCGGATTACCTGTGAGACAATTCGAGGACTATTGGGGATTGGTATGAACCAAATTCAGAAAATTTTACATGAAGAATTGAAAGTTCGGAAACTTTGTTGTCGTTGGAGCCCTCATGAACTGACAGCGGAGCAGAAGCGGGCTCGCGTGGAATGGTGCTCACAGATGCTACTGAAGTACGACTACGGACATTCTAATGCTGTTTATGACATTGTCACAGGAGATGAAACGTGGATTTATTGTTTTCAACCCGAAAAAATAGCAATCTTGTGCATGGGTGTTTGAAAATGAGAACAGGCCAACAAAAGTGAGACAGGCGAGAAACGTTGGTAAAAAAATGATCTCGTTGTTTTTCGCAGCTACGGGTCCCATCTGTACAATTCCACTTGAAGATCAAAAGAGTGTTAATGCCGAGTTGTATTCCATTACCATTTGTTTACATTACATACCATTTGTTTACCCAGGCTGTTAGAAAAAGTTCGCGAAAAACAACCCAAAAGCCGCATTCTCCTACACCATGATAACACTTCTTCACACACGGCCAACAAAACAAAGTCATTTTTAGCTTCCGAAAAAGTACATCTCGTCACTCATCCTGCGCATAGCCCCGACCTAGCACCCTGTGATTTCTGTATTTTCCCCAAAATCAAAGATTTGATGAGTGGTTTTACTTTTACCAACTCCGAAGAGGCAGTGATAGCGTTCAATCAGCACGTAGAAAACATGCCTTCAGATCTGTGGTCCTTCTGTTTTAAAAAATGGTTCGATCGCATTAAAAAAATGTTTAAAATGTAAAGGAGATTATTTTGAAATGCAATAAACATAATATTTTGGTTATAACATGTTGTTTTTTTAAGTTACGCAAAACTTTTAAGTTACGCAGAACTGAGTATTAAAATTAAGAAAGATAAAGTCCGTCAGATTGCTTGTTATGTATCGCTAGCACTCATTATGCGCTAAAACTTCAACCTTGAAACTTGCTAGGTCTGCCAAGCTAGCAGAATTGATTACTAAAATAAAAAAAATATCCACCAGATTGCTTATCACGTATAGGCAGCACTCAAGTGCTAAATCTTCAGCCTGAAAGAACCAGTACTTACTGTTACAGAACTTTAAATTCAACCTTGGAACTTGCTAGGTGTATAAAGCTAGCAAAATATTTTTTTATTTATCCACCGGATTGCTTATCGCATATCGCCAGCACTTATTAAGCGCTAAATCATCAACCCAAAAGAACTAGCAATGATACAGAACTTTAAATTCAAACTTGGAAGTTGCTAGGTCTGTCAAGCTAGCAGAATTGATTATTATTAAACTTTAAAAGCCTTATTGCGTATTGCCAGCACTCATTTAGCGCTTAATTTTCTGTACTTTGGTTAGTGCTATGTGCTTATGGCTGAGTTATTTTCGCTATCAGTGTTATAATTTTCTGCGAATCCATGAGAGCATTAAATTGATGTTTTCGGCACTAAATAAGCACCTTTTTTGCGTTACCCTATTAGCGTTCCTTGAAACCTTCGGAAAAATGGCTACTGCGGTCTAATATTATTGTTTACTTCTCACACTAATAAAATTCTATTTTGTAGTAGGCGAATGGAATAAAACTTCAAATGACTTTTGTGCCATGCAGCCAAAAGTGGCAAGATTTTATAGAAAAAATTTTTTTCTATATTATTGCGTTTACTATTAGCAAAAGTGTTATTCATTTTGGATAGCGTAGCCCAAGCATTCATGTAGAAAAATAATAGAAAAAACCTCTGATTTAATTTGAAATGATGATGTTCTGTTTACTCGCAATCAAAAGTTACTTCGAAGCTCTTCCTGAATGACAGACCGGTGCTCAGTGGGTAAATAAATCTGCTCGCAATATAGAAGGTGTTCTACGATGTTTTGTGAAGTTGATTACCATTGACAATTATTAGATACCTACCTAGCTCTCAACAAGCGACTCACGCATTATTTTTCTTATTACTTGCTCTTAATCGTATGTTACGTATAAGTTTGGTGAATTGTTTTATTTTATACCAGTTAATGCCCGCCCGCGTCGCTATTATTAAATTCATTAACAATAAAAACATGGAAATTGAAAAAATGCTATAGTTTATGATTATACGCAATCACATGTTTTCGCAGTATAATTTTTTTTATCAGGATAGGTCAAATTATGATTGAGTTATATCGGGACAAACAAACGTAAACCCCCTGTTGGTCCGGGCCCCTTTGAAGAATAGTTTTTATCTGTCAAGCAGTTCGTCAAAGGCGAATATTGGTAAAAGGTGTGAAAGGCTATTATTGTGTTTCATGTCATTACTATTGTGTCTACTAGTTTTGCACTGTCTTTTTTTTTCAAAAATCTTCTTGTAACACTCTCTTTTATCTCTAAAACGATAATATCTGACCATTCCTATATTAGTACCCCTATTACTTGTAAAGGACCTCGATTTTATTCTAATTTTAAATTCAAGCGGAATTAAAAGAATAACACAAGACATACCTACCCTCTACCCTCTCTTTATCTTCCACATGTGACTGCGTAAATTTTACCAATGCGTCTATAGGCAATAAAAGATAATGTTATATACAACTCATATCTGATTTTACCTATTTAATATATTAATTTTCCTATTATCCATTCTTTCCATCTTCATTACGCTCACAAAAAAGCTGTTTTACACCGACGGAGACTACCTTTTCCTAGGTTCAGTAAAAGAAATCTGAGTTCGAAGTAGGTTGCTAGGTAACTGTTGAAAACGCTTCCATTATGCTCGGGATATTTTTCCCATGACAAAATATTTGCATTACTATAAGCGTATCAGATATGTGGTGCATATAACAGAAAATTATGTAAATGAATTGACAATCAGCATTCCAAGTTCAAATTTTTTTTCCAGGCCAATCAGCGATGTTAACTAGTACCTAGGTGCCTTTTATTAGACTATAGGCGTTAACGATGTCTATTACCCTATTTTTTCATTGATTTGGTATACCTAACGTCCGACTTTGTGTACCTACGTGGTGATTTGAAATATGTAACATATGCTGAACCTACACCTACAGGTACAAGAATGAAATATATTATTATCAAATTTAATTCAAATCTGATATTTTTTAAATCATAAGATAGTAATCAAGATCCTGATGGAAATATAGACACCAAAGATGGTGTGTTGCTATCCGTGTGGCGGGATCTTAATGAGACATGCATAATTTTACCGGCTACTTTACCTTCCAAACCGGAACACGACAGTGACAAACATTGACACTATTGCGACAGGAATACGCATGGCGGTGGTACCAGACCGGGCACGAAAAGCTCGATGGTTTATTTAAAAAAACGTTTATGATCGCGTAAGTGATAGCGTAAATTAATTTTGTTTGTTAAAACAAACTTCGGTGTTGTCAAGTTCACTACCTGCGCAGAACATCCCCTTACAAATAAGTACCGCCAACAATGACGTCGCCAATTATATAAAGTACGGTGTAACTCGAAGGTCGGTCGGCGAGCATGCGGCGGCCGCGGGCGGTGGGGTGCCGCTCAGGACGTGATTTATCTTTATAAATTCCTTGATGGCCCCAAGTGAATTACGAGTACTTAAATTTATTAGTCTGAGTGGGTAAATAAATATTGCATACGTTTATAGAAATTTTATAATATTTTTACACTTCCATACGATACTCCGCTACGTCGGTCACTGAACTATTATTTGCTTTCATAAAATATAGTATAAATATTTGCAATAGACTGGAGGTACGTTTTTATCAAAAAATCAGATTTATTTTTGTAACGTCGATTAACTCTACTTCGTGACCAGAGAAAACAAGACGGAATGATAAAATTAACGTTTGTTTCGTGTCGCGTCGAAGCGTCTTTATAAAAATACTAGATGTGCCCGCGAGTTTGCCCGCGTGGAAAAATTTCTAAAATAAAGTATCGGGGCTTCAGCCGTATAGCTCTCGTTCCCGTGAGATTTCCGGGGTAAAAACTATCCTATGTCCTTTCTCGGGTCTCAAACTATCTTTGTGCCAAATTTCATCCAAATCGGTTCAGTGTTTAGGTGTGAAGAAAAGACATACAGACAGACAAAGTTACTTTCGCATTTATAATATCAATATGGATTTGTAGTAGTGTGAGGTGGGGTAGTGTTACAGAGCGCACATTATAACATTCTGTATCTGTTCATCTCTGTACCTATCGTTTATTTCAATAACGTTCAAACCGCCCGGCCACACCTCGCGCGGCGCGACCGGCGACGCGAATTGCGGCGCGACGAGCGAAAACAAATGTAGGAAACTGTAATACCTACAGATTTGACAAGTACTAGAGAGGCCATGACAGGGCAGCTGTGGTCATTTTCAAAATTGTTCACCGTCGCCGCATGTTATTGGTAAAGTGTGTGTTGTGCTACGCGCAATGTAGGGTTCCGACGTTAACCATCACTATAGTGCAGACTAAAAAAAGGGATTTTATAGTTTCATACTATAAACATTAAAGCTATAATTCTATGTCAATGACAAATATATATCCGCACCAGAGGTTCATCGCCTATGGAAACTTCTCTAAGTACATTTTGTATGCTGGTCGACTATTACTCAAAAACTTGTAAAGCCTTCTAAGCCGTAATAGTTTTCCTCTTAACTTCTCTATATTAACTACTGCCACGATTTTTCCTTACCCATAAACCTAATCGTTTAGCCTGCAGAGGGGGGGGACACTTGACTCTTACAAAAATTAGCACTTAAAAGATTAATATATTACAAACGAGTGCCTTAATCGAAAACTTTTTCACAAACCTACAATATTTTTTAAAAACCTATTCAACGATACCTTACACTGTGGGGTACGTGAGAAAAAAATTAACATCCCTACTTTACATGTAGGGTAGCTACCTTAAAAAAAATAATTTTGACGGCTTTATGTTAACACTTTTTTGATGTGACTAATATGTATATTCATGCCAAGTTACAGCTTTCTAGCACTAAGGATCTCCGAGCAATCGTGCGGACGGACGGACGCAGCGAAACAATAAGGACGCGTGTCGATGAGACGGTTTCTACACGGCACGGCGCCGGCCCGGTGCCGGTCTGACTCGAAGCCGAGCCCGGCGCGCAGTCTTGTATGGCAGTCTATGAGCGTCTATACTAAATAAACAACGACAATCAACTGAATGAGGTCGGCCGGCTACGAACCGGGTTGAAACCGTATACGTAGACAAGCTTAGACGGCGGCACCGGGCCGGGTACTTCCTAGTTTACTTCGAAACCCTTAAAAAGGGAATTTCAGTGACAAAAAGTAAAAAAAATATTGATTTATTGTTTTTCATTACATTGATGCTTTTTTGATTAATGGTAAGAGGTTGCTATTTTATTATAAACTCGTGTACATTCAGCGTTACTTGCGACTGCAAAAAATCGATGCAAACATAACAAAAAATAAATTGGTAAAGTGCGTGTCGGGCCACGCGCAACGTAGGGTCCCAAGTTGCCCATCACAATAATGCGGACTATGAAGAGGGCTTTTGTAGTTTCATACCATGAACATTTAAGCTTTTCAACGTCAATGACAAATATATATCCACACCACAGCTTCACTGTCTACAAAAACTTCTCTTAGTACATTTTATAAGTTGGTCGAATATTACTCAAAAACTTGTAAGGCCTTGTAAGCCACAGAATACTGGAGACTAACAGAGTCAATGTACATACAAGTAATATTCGAGCAACGCACACATAGACACCTCTAACGGACGCGATATTTGGGAATGATTCGGGACAATCTGTTCTGAACCATTCCCAGATATCGCGTCCGTGAGAGGGGTCTATGTGTGCGTTGCTCGAATATTACTTGTATGTACATCGACTTCTAATAGTCTCCAGTATTTTGTGTCTAAGCCGTGATAGTTTTCCACCCCCAAAACTAGCTATGATAGAGTAGCTATGATATTGAGATTTTACGAGGAGGATCAACAAATTCCTTAGAAACCAGCATCGCATTGGCAACCAAGTTTGTGTTGTAAATGTCCATGGGTAGTGGTGAATGCTTTCGATCAGGTAGCCCACACGCTCGTGTGCCTGCACATTCAATAAAAAAACACACATCCACCACACCTTTTCCACGTCAATAGCAAAAGCAGTAACACACAGTTTATTTGCTCTACACGCGTTTGATTTCGTAGCCAGGTAACGTAAAAACATGCACAATTCCTAAGAAATCATACATTTCAAACTTATAAATCTGTGCATGCAACGGGATTCACAGATAACTGTCGATCACTAAGCAAATCGCGGACTCTCTTTGTGTCAAATAACAACATGAAAAACACGGTGATTTTTTTAGAAAATCTATGTGTATGTGTAATCAGTAGTTTTCATATATTTTCATATATATTCAAATCAAACAAGCAGTCTCCTGGTGGAAAGAGACAATCATTGCCTATAAGCACCACTGATGATGGTAGTGCGTTGGGATGCCACATACATGAGTTTAATACTTAATTCCAAGTCAAAAATCGAGTCGAAACCAAAGTGCCACTTACCATCCCATCAATACCCAAGATACTGCATAAAGCCGAGGTTCGCTGATTTTGTAGAGAACCCCATATGTATATTTTCACGAGTTTAAGCAACAGCAGTTTTGGACAATAAAAGTCATATAAAGCTGGTTGTAAAGAGTATACGAGGCGGGTGGCTCTTACGGACAGGAAGTGAGCGGCAAGCAGCAGGGTTGAAGGGCCGGCGCGAGGTGAACGGCCGCGGCACGCGAGCTTTTTCACTTGATACGATTAGCGGCGATGTAGGTCACCGGAGCACCCGCCCCCGCCCACCTGGTGCTTACCATTCGCCGAAATTATATACAGCCAGCCGTTCCCGCTTTGTGCGGCGGGCTTCAGACATAAACACCGCTACAATGGATGTAATCACTCGAATGTGGGACGGCCGACGACAACACGACGCGCTGCCGACTGCACGGAAATGGTATTGTTTGTCGGAAATGTAACTTTATCTCTAAAAGTAAGTCAAACCATGAATCACCACCATCGTAGCTATCGCCTAATAAGCAATAGAGTTTGTGACAACTCGCCCGGTCCATCACTATCCTAATAAATCCCTCGTCATAACGCTAGCAATTGTCGCTATCGTGATTCAGCTTGTAAGATAAAAATATCTGGTGAACGTGTACTACATCTCCGAACGGTGACACATCACACTCACTATCAGAGAGCCGTCAACTCACTGTGGTAAAAATAATTCAATACCGTTGACGACCAGGCTTTTTTCGAATCGACTTGACTCTTTGGCATTGCGCAGAGACGTAGGTTCACTCTGGGTCTTCTATTGTATTTATTATGAGTCACTCCCCGTGTTTCGACGTGTTTGGATTAATTCCTGCCGCCGAAATCCATTATCGGACATCGCGTCAAAATTTGAAGTTACCACCCTCACAATCTCGATCTCCGAAAATTCACAACTGTGCGTTTCTCTCGACACTTTTTGCTTCTCACTACTCTGTTGTGGATACAATTACGGGCAGAGGTATTTCTGAACGGATACGACTTGGGGACCTTCAAGAAAAGAGCTTGAGTGAGCTCATTTCTTGAAGGTGTTCTGTTCTTAAAAGGCCGGCAACGCAGCTGCAAGTCCTCTGGTATTGCGGATGTCCATGGGCAGCGGTGATCACTTACCATCAGATGCACCTCACCTCTCACTCCTTTGAGAGTAAGATGTCTTCCCGTCTTCTATAAAAAATACAATAAGTCTTTAATAATATTTTCAATTGTCTTGATCATGTCGTTTTGCAGTAACTGACTCACAAGACCAACCCCGAAGAAAACACAATAGTATAATTTTAATGTCGTTAGGCTAAAGTCGGACATGTTAGGCTTTTATGGGTTGTGTTCAGCCAAATATTTATATATCCGGTCTGACCACTTATTGCTAGGCTTTCAGTAAGTGAATCAACGGTTCAATACCATATATATTTGTTTAGAAGGTGGCAACCCTAAATGTGGCAGATCTTCAGAAGGTGCAGTGCATATTCGTTCTATAACTGCCCCTCACTTCCTTCACCGCTGAAACCGGAAGGGAGCTGGCTCACACTGCCGTTGAGAAAGCGATCCTATTCGCTACTCTATTCGCGGAAAACTCACGTCTAGATCCTACCAACGCACAACCTCCCAGAATTCTTGGATGCGACGTGAATGTGCGGGAAATTCGCATCCGTTAGACTGAGGTTCTTGAAACGCTGCAAAATCTGGATCTCAGGTTTTCTGAGTGGCCGATGGATTAGAGTAGTCGTCGACGGTTGCTCTTCCAACCAAATGGCCATTAATGCCAAAGTCCCTCAGGGATCAGTTCTCTCCGCAACTCATTAACAACCTGCTGAAGCCTGGTATCTATGGGTACGCAGACGATAGCACTGTTGTAGAGAGTTACGCATCTAGCGCGCGGACCAGTACAGCACAGATCCGGTCCCTCAGGGAGGCGATGGTCGATCGTATGAACCTGTCCTTAAACGCAGTCTCCGATAGGCAAAACACTCCAGAGCTTTGTTCATCGCCGCAGAGCGGCTAGTTTATTATTCTTTTATCGGAAACATCTTGGTGAGTGCGTTGCGGAATTGCACAACTTAATTCCGCCATCTCCGTTTTTCCACCGATCGTCGAGGCGCACAGTTTTTTTTATGTTATAAGATAGCAAACAAGCAGATGGGACTCCTGACGGAAAGAGTCAACTATCGCCTATAGACACCAAGAGTGTTAATAAATAAATAAACAATAAATTAAATTCATGGGACAAATTACACCTACTGATGTAACTCCAAAGTAAGCAAATTATTTGCTTGTGTTATGAGTGTTAGTCAACTATACTAATACATAGAAATACATATATAAATACAGAAATATATTTAATAAACACTACGTGTCAAACTGCTATAAATAATTAAATATCACTCACTGCACAAATCACGCAAATTAATGTAGCACCAAAGTAAGCAAATTACGAGTATTTGCTTGCAATGTAGGTGTTAGTCAAACTTATACCTATATATAGAAAAACATATAAATACCAAATACATTTAATAAACACCCGAACCCCGAAATACAAACATTTATGCTCATCACACAAATGCTTGTCCCCGTCGGGGATCGAACCCGAGCCCCGTCGATTGCGTAGTCAGGGTCGCTAACGACTCGACCAACGGGGCGGTCAATGTTGCGTTGCTATATTGTGGCGGAGTCTAATGCCGAATGCATAAGTTTACCGGGTACCTTACCCTTCAAACGGGAACACGATAGTGACAAGTACTTACGCTATTATGGCAGGAATAAGTAAGGCGGTGGTACCAAACCCGGGAGAGACAATGCAGAACTCTACCACCTAGTAGCCACGTTGGTAGTGACTCGTATAGACAATCGGACGCCTTTTACGACTTGCCTGGCACAACTGCAGTTGGCCTATTCTTCAAAGGAGCCCGGGACCGACACGAGGAAAGATTCTAGGTATCGCCATATGGTGGACGTTTCATGTACCCGGACAAAGAGGTTCGACTCGAAATTCTTCATTCGAACCACAAGGGACTGGAACATGCCTCATGAGTCTGTATTCCCTGACGAGTACAACCTGGAGATCTTTAAGAGAATAGCTTATCATCATCTCACATCTTAGCTTACCATCAGGCAAGATCGTGGTCAAGCGCTTCCCTATCGTCACTAAAAAAATATATTTTAAAACTTAAATTTGGTTATTACTATTGTTGATACTACACTTCACAATGTAAAGACTAAATTGTGTCTTAGTGATCATTGGTGACTGACGTTTGCTTGTAGTTTTAAACTCTGTCCTAGTTTAAAACTCTTACGTAGTATTGTATACACTTTGTTTAAAACTGGCTGCCTGTCCCAAGTATAGACAGTTGCTGGCATTTTCGATAGAGAATATACATTTGTGATTGCATTCATTGCAGTTCCTTCAAAAATAATAGATTCAATATATTTTCATAGACTTTCAACCAGAAATAATGGAATATAGCCGCCCTGCCCCTTGTCGTTGTAAATCTTCATAACGACCACGATATAAATTAGTATTATTCACGTCGAGTTAAGAAAATGTTAATCTGTTGATGAAAATGATCAAAGCTTAGACACAAATGAAAAAAAAAACCCTTTGTGATTTCAGTCCTATTAAAATTTCTTTGCAAACATCTGCTTCGGTAATAAAGCCTTTAATGTATTTTATCACTAACCAAAGCAGCTCATCGCTGACGTTACGATGACGGTTACATAACGGTTTACAAATTAGACTAGCTAGTAGATTGTAATATACGATTATAGGCTAAATTTGTCAATATTATCGAGGCCATAAAGTGCTTTAGACTTTTGCGACGAATTGCCTGGAATATTATTACCTACCCACCTTCTTTGTTACTTTTTCTGCTGCGATGTATTTAATTTTCTTGCTATAAATTCCTCGGAACACTCCCCGTGGTAATAGCGATAGAAGATGCAGAGAGAACCAACATCTCTTCGCAACGTCAAAGGATCAAGCCGATCGAAAAGAGCCCGGTCTTCGACAATACGATATGCTCTACGCCAGCGTTTACCATTTGCCGGGTCGCGACCGGTACCGGGCCATCAAAAAAAAAATACCGGGCCGCAACATTCCCGCCTTGCTTTTAAAATATTATTTACTATAGTACGACGCAACGCGACGCGACAAAAATTCGTAAGCGTTGAGTGATGACAAAATAGGTGACATCAAAGTATGTAGCATTAATTAAACTGTTTACTATTATTAAATATGTATTATTGCACCTAATAGAACCAGCTTGGGTTTAAAAGTATTAAGTGGGTCACGAAGGGGCAGTGTGATTTTCACACTGCCCCTTCGTGACCGTACCGGGCCATATCAAATCAATGTTTGGGAAACACTGCTCTACGCTATATGCGGCCAAGAGGAAGGAGCTGGTACTGCGAAGCCCCTGCCCAAAGATAAGAACAGTACTCCATATGAGGCCTGACTTGCGACTTATATAGCCGCAAACGGTCGGCTGGTGTGAAGTACTGTTTCGCCCTGTTCAGGACATTAATTTTCTTGGACGCCAGCTTTGCTTTACCTTCCAAATGACCACGAAACTGAATGTTACTCGATATGTCGATACCAAGAATTCCAATGCTGGCTGAGGCAATCAAAAGAGTATTCTTAAAACGAGGGGATACGGCAAAAAGTGTTCTTTGGCGGTAATCGCACAAACTTTTGTCTTCCTTTGGTTGTATTGGACTAAATTTAGTCGACCCCATTTCGAAACTCTGTTCAATAAATCCTTGACTTCAGACACAAGTTTTTTCCGGCATTCGTCGACATGTTCCAGAGAAATGTTAGCACGCCCGGAATATACTGCATCTCCTGTACTGTCGTCTGCATAACAATGAATGCCGCTAATTTGCAGCATATCATTGATATGCAGAAGAAACAATGTATGAGATAGCACGCAGCCTTGGGGAACACCAGCATTGACAGATTTTGGGTCTAAGCATACACCGTCGATAACAACCTTAATGCTACGATCTGCCAAAAAACTGGTGATCCAGTTGCATAATTTAACGGGAAGTCCATAAGATGGAAGTTTCGCAAGAAGTGCTTTATGCCACACACTATGCTATGTGCCTTCGCTATGTCCAAACTAATATCTAGCGCTTCCCCCTTGGTCTCAACTGCCTTCGCCCATCTATGAATAAAGTAGACCAAAAGGTCACCTGCTGAACGACCGCGACGGAAACCATACTGACGGTCACTTATCAGCAGATGCTCTTCTACTTTAAGAGCTGGCAGTTGACAATGGATTCCATTATCTTCGAGAACAAGGAAGTGATAGCTATGGGCCGATAATTGGACGGTTCTGAACGATCGCCTATCTTGAGCATTGGATGCATTAAAGCTGGCTTCCAGGAATTTGGTACGACGCCTGAATTATTCGAGAGCAGGAAAAGTCGCGTTAACACCGGAGCCAACTCGGGAGCCCACGTTCTTAACACGATTGGTGGAATAGCATCAGGCCCACTCGATTTATGAATATCCAAGGAAACTAAAGCTTTTCGCGCATAGGTTTAAAGGATTTTAACCTCTGACACTGAACTATCACATACTGAAATAGTTGGTGGTGAATTTTCATAGTCATCCAAAGTCGAGTTCCTTGCAAAAAGTGAGCCCAAAAGCTCGGCTTTTTCTTTTGCAGTGTGGGTCAAAAAGCCATTATTATTGTGCAGAGGTAGAAGGGAAGGCTTACAGAAATTCCATAAAACAGCTTTGGCAAGGGACCAGACACCAGAACGCACGTGTTTCCGAGGGAAGGCGAACAAATTTCTTGCCAATTCTGTTAATATGCTCTGACTTTGTCTTTGCAATGACTCCTTTGAAGGACCTAGATGCAAAATTGTACTTCTTTCTGAGTAAACTGGTTTTTTCATCACAAGCCGCTGTTGCACTGGCCCAATCTTGGTAGCACACCCGCTTATGACGTAAAGCCAATTTGCATTGGCAACCAAGCCAGGGCTGGGACTTGCCACCGATTGGTATCACAGAGGATGGAATAAAAATATTCCATACCCTGTAGCACCACATCAGCGACAGAGTCAGCAACAGCACTCATCCGCGCCCATGGGTAAGATGCAAAGAAGGAACGCATCCCGTCCCAATCCGCTAATCTGTAGTGCCACACGCGTCTACAGCCTGCAAAGCGAGGCCTTACGTGATGCATATTTGGCACTATGGTGCGGACCAAACAGTGGTCTGACGAACCAAGTGGGTCTTCGATGAAGATATGGTAGTCGTCTGGATGAGTGGTCCGTAGTAGGCCCAACAGTGAAGGTCTCTGGTCGTCAGAAGATACCAGCTGTGACAGTCCATACAATACAGTCTTTACTATAAGGGCACTCGGGGCCAGTGCCCAAGGCCCCCATCTTCAGAGGGCCCCGAAGGACAGATATTTTCTCTCACATTTAAAATCAAAATATTATGATCGGGCATTTTCGTAGCTTGAGAGAATAAAAAATGAATTGCGAACAACAATGTTACTAGAACGGCTAAGTAATTTGTCAATTATGAGCATAGAGAATAATATTCTTCAGAAAATTGGGTTTGAGGATTTAATAGATTTTGCTCAACAGACGTCTCGAAAGAAACGACGATAGTAGTATCGTATACAATAGTAGTATCTTAGTCACAATAAAAAACACCAGCATTCATACTAATATCATTAATGACATGTTGCATTGGACTAGCTGTTGCCCGCGACTTCGTCCGCGCGGACTTTGTTTAATCCGCTCCTACTAGTCGCAGCATGATGATATATAGCCTATAACCTTCCTCTATAAACAGGCTATCCAACTCAAAAAGAATTATTCAAATCGGTTCAGCAGTTTTCGAGATTAGCGCGTACAAACAAACAAACTCTACAATTTTATAATATGAGTATACATTAATTTTTTTATTTATGTCATAAGATAGCAAACAAGCAGATGGGTCTCCTGATGGAAAGAGTCAACCATCGCCTATAGACACCAAAGTTGTTAATGGTGCGTTGCTATCTTGTGGCGAGGTCTAATTCCACATGCATAAGTTAACCGTCTACCTTACCCTCCAAACAGGAACACGACAGTGACAAGCACTGACGCTATTGCGGCAGGAATAGGTAAGGCGGTGGTACTAGACCCGGGCGACACAATGCAGAACTCTACCACCTAGTAATAAACAGATCATAGCGAAAAATAATTGTATAATTTGCTTTATTTACAATTCAAAAGGGCCCCGAATTCTTGTGTGCCTAAGGGCCCCAGCATAATCTAAGACGGCCCTAAGTCCATATGCCAAGGCAAAGTCGTGAACAGATCTCCCCGCATGATCGGTGGTTCGTGACCTAAGCCAGTCGCCATGGTGGGCGTTAAAACCACCAAGAATCACGATCTCTGCGGATGGGATCTGTTGCAGCACTGAATTTGTAGCCGCTTGAACGTGCTTAATTAGTCAGTCAGTTTCGGTATTACCACTATGGGACCTGTATAGGCACGCATAGATGCGCGGATGGTCGTTGCTGTCTACGCGTAACCATAGGATAGAAAGGTCCTTGCTCTCAAGACTGCTCAGGTGACGAGAACAGATATCCTCTCTAACGTAGGTGCAAACTCCAGCCCGATTTTTTTGTTTGATTTGGGATCGAGCGCATTTTCGCGCTTTTAACTAAAGTATATAATTCTTATAGTATATACATCAGTTTATTGTCCCCTTTTTAACTACAAAACCTGCCGAACTAAATTTATTTGCTAACTTAGTGTAATTTTATCTAGAGGTATGCCTAAAAACAAGGTGGAGTCCACCAGACTTTTGTTTATATCATCAGATAGCAAACAAGCAGATGGGTTTTCTGATGGAGAGACAACCATCGCCTATAGACACCAAAGATGTTAATGGTGCATTGCTATCTTATGGCGAGGTCTAATGCCACATGCATAAGTTTACCGGCCACCTTACCCTCCAAACCGGAAAACAATAGTGACAAGCACTGACGCAATTGCATCAGGAATAAGTAAGACGGATGTACCAGACCCAGGCGACACAATGCAAAACTGTACCACCTAGTAAACGTAGTACGTAGTAGACTCAGATTATTTCCATTCATTTTTACATTGTTGTGTCATGTCATTTTTACATGTTTTTACGTGCCTTACATGAGGCAATGAGAATTTAACACTCTTGCTTTTGTTGTCATTTAATAAAATATGTCTGTGCCGAACCAGTGTGCTACTTTTGGATTCATACTTTACATATACTTATACTTTTAGCATACATATACTTTTGCACTTCGTCATACTTACCACCTCTCCTTTCACTTTGAATAAAATTGAAGTGACATCCGCAAATATAAATATGTATATATTAATAGAAATATATATGCTACTTCGAGGCACGAGTATGTTAAACCTTCCCCCTCCCCCCATCTTTGAAGAATATACCATCTACCATTCTGCCAGGCAGTTCTTAAATGTCGAACGATGGGCTCAACATATGTCACTAACATCGATATAACTAGTTGGTAGAGTTCTGCAACGTCTCGCCCGAGCTGCCACAAAAGAGCTGTCTACTGATTCATGCCGCAAAAGCGTCAATGCTTTTTACCCGACTGCAGGAGGGTATTGTGTTTATCATTACCCGACTGCAGGAGGGTATTGCGTTTGTCAGTCTATATATGTATGTACGTATGTTTGTTCCTATGTGGCATTCTAGAGGCCAAACGCGTAGACTGATTTTGATGTATAGTATGTCAATCGATTCGTCTTAACCTTGCGAGTGTCACTAAAGACATGACATTTATTAGAACTCACCATGGAAACCACCAGGCGCTATATTGTCAAAATTAAAAAAATATATATTGATGAACAATATCATGTGGGGTATCGTTGAATAGGTATTTGAAAATCATTTTGAGTTTTATTCATCATTTTTCTTTTAAAATAATAGTTTTGGATATGTTACGATTTAAATGTATTTTCCTATTTGTATTCTCGTACTTTATACATACCTATATACCTACTTCAGTATTTGTTATTCGGTCTTTATTACATTAATCAGTATTTATCATCAGTTAGACAATATTTTTAACAGACGAAAAAATGGAGGTTATCAGTTTGACATGTAGGTATGTATGTAATATTGTTGGAATTGGATAACATTTGACTATGATGATATATTGAGGCGTCCAAGCACGTGTACTAAAATTGCGTAAGTGAATGTATATTTGTATGTTTGTCCAGGAATTTGATGTGACGTGTAAAATATAAATATATTATACACGTCAATGGATGGAGTGGAGTGTGTCTCTTTCTAGTTTCTACTAAATAAAGCGCCAATCGCTCTATATGAGTGCGGCTATGCGTAGTTTGCAAATTACTACTAAGTAATTCTACACAAAAGAGTTTTTGCATTGCATAAGTAATTACGTAATAATTAAAATAAGCACATTTCAGAACTCACTGTGTTAGTTACATTACATTTTATGCTAATGTATTTATCGACGTGTATGAATAAAAGGGATTTAACGATTACCGAATATATATTATATAAATCTACCATCAGATAGTTTTATTTACACTGGCAATTGCAAGAAAGGGACAACATCCACGCTTGTCGTTGTCTTGCTCAGAACGTTTTTCCCCTGAGTTAAGTAAGAAACAAATGTCAACTTTATTTACAACGATATAAAGTAAATTTTTATTTTTCCAGTTATCCAGTTTCGTAATCCATATTATTCCAGTTATCGTACATAAGTTCCTTGTTTATGGCATAGGCCATAGGGCATAGAGCAATGACATGTAGGTATCACTACATAGTATAAAACAAAGTCGCTTTCTCTGGCTGTCCCCATGTCCCTATGTCCTATGTATGCTTAAATCTTTAAAACTACGCAACGGATTTTGATGCGGTTTTTTCTAATAGATAGATTGATTCTTGAGAAATGTTTTAGTATATAAATCTTTCCGATATTCCCACAAGAACAAAAGCGACCGCGAAATGAAACCGCGGGTAGGTCGCTAGTAATATTATATTATCTAGGTTTTTAAAAACTCGTGTGTTGATACCAGCGTGACCACTTGGACGTAGTTACACGAAAAGGATCCAATCCACACAAAATCAGTTTAGAAATATTAAAGTTTGAAGTTGGATATTTTTAATATTTTAACATGGTGACTAGTTCTAACGTTAAATAAAGTAATAAAGCGCTATTTTTGCTTAGATGTTTTTTACTGGCCAATTGTATTAATGTTTAGCATCAGTTTGATGCACTTAACTCATTTTAGACCATATTGTGGATTGGATCCTTTTCGTTTAACTACGTCCACTTTTAAGTTTTAGTAGATTTGAGGCAAATGAGAACGTCTCATTTGCCTCAAATCTACTTTTTTAGTAGATTTGAGGCAAATGAGACGTTAATTTAATAGGATAAAATGTTTCAGTAGAATTTAGTAGAAATGAGAAAGATATCGGTAGATTTTAGTTTTTATATAGGTATCAAAGAATATTAGGCTCAAAACCAAGCATACATGTCCAAAAAGTTTTAATCTTAAAGTTGGCACTACACAAAAGTGATTTGGGGGATTTCCCAATTATTGAACATAAAATAGATCTAAGTTGCTCCTATAATGATAGACAACAGTAACACACAGTGGTAGGTACTTCAATCTTGGAAACAATAAAAACAATTATACAAAAATGATAAAAAAATTCAATGACAATGATAAAATACAAAAATGTTAATCATAGAGTACGTAGGTATGTAGGTATGTATGTAGGTATGTACGTATATAAAATAATGTGGATGTTAGATATGTGAAAACGGCTCCATAAAAAGAAAAGAGAGATAAAGCTTTTTTAATCAAAGGAGCTATATCACTCTTTTAGCTCTTTAAGCTCATCTGTAGAACTAGTGTCTTCATCTCTTTGGAATCGTTCAACGTCTGGACTACGCGTGTCGCGTACGCCTCGCTAAGCCGTAAGCGACTAGTTCATTCTATGCAATACGCATCGCTAAGCGATTAGTTCATTCAATGAACTAGTCGCTTAGTGACGCGTACACGACACGCGTAGTCCGCGTTTGTTACCGTTCTCTATTCGTCGATGATCGGGGAAACTCGTGCCGGCTCGCTGTCAGCGGCGCAGCGCTCGGCCGGCTAGTAGTCGTGGAAGTTTAAACGATATAGGCTTAAAAAATTAGGCTTTTCAAAATAAGTCCATAAGCACGCTTACGGAATTAAACTGTTTTCGTTTAAACATTGATGTTTAAGATACAAAAATTTAAATACTATATTAGCACAATTGAAGAAAAGTAACCTTATTTCAATAGCGTTAAAAATCAAAATAAAATAGAATAAAGAACCTTATTTCTATACTCTAACACTCAATATAATTTTCCATTTTATTGGATTAACAACCTTATTACTTGTCCAGCGTTAAATATCGAATTTATTGTATTTAGTATTCAGTGTAAAAATTATATTCATTCAAGGAAGACGTTCGTTTTAATTCACGCCGTTCTATAAAACCTAAACTGAACCTTAAGTCAAGCAACATATGGTCGTAGTTAGCCGGATGTTATGAATAGAACGGACCGTCGGACTCGGCAAGTGAATACAATAGGAAGCCGCATTCCTTAGATAACGCGAGTAATCCTTATTTTAAAATGTGCAGTTTTAACAAAGTATTATATTGAGTGCATAAAGAATAACTGTGACTTTGCTTATTGATATTAAAACTTTATATTGTGAATTTATTATTAAATATTGAAGATGGCTGTACCTACTGCAGAACAAAATGTATATTTAACCAACTTAGAAGAGTTGGCGAGTATGTTGCATAAGGCGCAAATAAATATGAGAAAATGTCCTAAAGCTAGACTTACGGAGGGTTATGTAAGAGCAAGATTGAAATCAGTGGAAGATTATTGGGAACGGTTTAAAGAAGCACACCACGCTCTTAATAAATGTACTCCGAGAGAACAGAAGGGAGTTCTGCCATATTTTTTAAAAGAAGAATATTATTCTTGCGAAGAACTTTACCTCTGTTTACAAGGTGATTTGACTGATCTCTTATCAAAGTTGAAGGGTTCGCATTCGAGGAGTAGTACTGACACTTCAAACATGTCAACTGGTTCCGTAGATGATCAGTTAGCCTTTACTCGTCTTCCAAGGATCACACTTCCTACGTTCTCAGGTCGATATGAAGACTGGCCTACATACCAAGATTTATTTACAGCGTTGGTTCACAATACAAGTCTCAACGATGTGCAGAAATTACACTATTTAAAAACAAGTGTTTCTGGCGAAGCTGAAATGTTGTTACGTCATATCCAAATAACTGAAAACAATTATGGTAAAGCATGGGAACTACTTAAAAATCGTTTCGGAAATAAGAAAATGATCGTAACTTCTCTTCTCAAACGACTATTCTTTCAAAAGAAGATTACTATCCAGTCAGCAAATCAAATTAAATTATTAGTTGACACTACAATGGAATGCCTAAACAGCTTAAATAATTTAAACATTATCACGGACTCTTGGGATCCTGTAATTATATTTCTGGTGTCACAGAAGTTGGATACAGAGTCACTAAAAGACTGGGAGGAACATGCACAAAATAAAAATGGTATCGAGATGTGTAAATGGCAGGAAATGAAAGAATTTTTGGAATCTAAATTCAGAACCCTGGAACTTATAGCTCCACTTCCAACATCTTCCAGAGAGAAGCTACAACCACAAAAATCATATCACATAACAGCTGCACAAAATGAAGACCATGAATCTAATCATGTAAAGGTAAGGTCACAACCGTTATGTATTTATTGCAAAACTGGTCACCACATTTTTAACTGCAAAGAATTTGTAAAACTGCCTGTCGATCAAAGACGAGATTTTGTGAAGAAGAAACACTTATGTTACAATTGCCTAGTTCCGAGTCACAGTGTTTATACATGCAGACAACGAACGTCATGCCGAATCTGCAGAAGAAAACATTACTCTCTTTTACACGAATTCAGACAAACGCATCAGGAGCAAGTAGAGTCACACCCACAACCAGAACAAAATATTACAACCGCACACTTTTCAAGGGAACAACCTGGTCTTGAAGTTGTATTAGCCACAGCACAAGTAGAAATTAAGTCAAGGAATGGAGATACACATTTACTTCGTGCTTTAATAGATCAGGGATCGGAGGCTTCTTTCGTATCTGCAAGAGTAGTTGAATTATTAGGTCTAAAGAAAACCTATATCAACGGAGTAGTCTCTGGATTGGGAGAAGAAAATAGAGTGCCAATCAAATATTTAGTTGATCTGTCGGTTACATCAAGATTTAATAAACATAAGACCATACCAGTGAAAGCCTACGTTTTGAAAAGAATATCTACCATCTTACCCTCAAAACAAATCACGATTAACTGCCCACAGCTCCAAACGTTACAAGTGGCTGATCCTGTATATTACAAACCTGGTAATATTGACATATTGCTTGGTGCCGATGTTTTCGGTAAAATTATAGAAGAAGGATTATTAAAATTGACAAATGGTTTGGTAGCCCAGAAAACAAGTTTGGGATGGATTATTTCAGGTCAAAATGAAAACAAAATAATAAGCAATCAACACAACGTAATCACACTACATATCACAAGGATGGTTGCAGAAGATAACGATATGCTAAAGCGGTTCTGGGAAATAGATGCAGAGTCATACAAAAAAAGGAAACTATTTACAAAAGAAGAAGAGAGATGTGAAGAGATATATAAAAATACAACTTTACGAGATAAGAGTGGAAGATACATAGTACATTTGCCGTTAAAACAAAGCATTGAGGAAACAGTAGAATTGTGTGGAGATACAAAACAACAAGCTATAGCAAGATTCGAGCAATTGGAGAAGAAATTTCAAAGAGATGAGAAGTTAAGATTAGAGTACACTAACGTGATAAATGAGTACAAGGAGATGGGTCATATGAAAAGATCTGAAAGAGAAGGAGTAAAAAATGCAGTTTACTTACCTCACCACGCCGTAATACGAGAAGACAAAGATACAAGTAAGGTAAGGATTGTATATGACGGAAGTGCAAAGGGAACTCACGGACACTCTTTGAATGAAACTATGATGGTTGGGCCAGTACTACAGCCTGATCTTAGAAGTTTAATTATAACATGGAGAAAACATAAAATTTGTGTAGTAGGAGATATAGTTAAAATGTATAGAATGATCCTAATGACAGAAGAACACACAAATTTACAACGCATTGTCTGGCGAGATACACCGGAAGACACTCTTAAAAGCTACAACCTACAGACTGTAACGTTCGGTACAGCAGCTGCTCCGTATTTGGCGGTACGAACATTACACCAATTAGCCGATGATGAAGCACATGCGTTTCCAGATACTGCAACTGTAATAAAAAAAACATTTTATATGGACGATTTAATGACTGGTCATGATAATGAGATAAAAACAAAGAAAATGTGTGAAGAAATAAAAACTATTTTAAAAAGGGGAGGTTTTAAAATGCAAAAATGGTCCAGTAATTCAGAAGAGGTTTTAGAGTATTTACAAGGAGAAAACAGTACAAAGGAAGAAAAGGAGATTAAAATAGATAAAATAATAAGAATTTTAGGATTGACATGGGATAGAAAGGACGATACATTTAAAATCACAGTAAACTTACCAATTTTAAAATTTCCAATTACAAAGAGGTCTATTCTGTCAGATGTAGCTCGTCTTTTTGACCCGTTTGGATGGTTGGGTCCTGTAATTCTCACCGCTAAGTCAATGATACAAAAATTGTGGCTCTGTAACTTGAGTTGGGATTCTGAAGTTCCGTTGAATATAAGTGAGGAATGGATGCAATTTAGAAAGGAACTGACACAACTGCAAAACATACGGATACCAAGATGGTTTCAAACTACTACAAAAAATTGTAATAATATACAAATTCACGGTTTCGCAGATGCATCAATTCAAGGTTACGCAGCGGTGACTTACTTGAGAATTGTTGAAAATGATGTACACGTAGCATTAATTTCTTCTCGAACTAAGGTTGCACCACTGAAACAGCTTTCTATACCTAAATTAGAACTTTGCGCTGCAGTGTTGCTAGCAGAACTGCTGAAGGATTTAATAGAAATTCTGGAAATTCCTAAAAATAAAATTTTTGCGTGGACCGACTCAATGGTAGTTTTGTCGTGGCTGCAATCACAACCGAGTCGTTGGCGAACATTTGTGGCCAACAGAGTAGCAGACATTATCACAGTTCTGGATAATGATCAATGGAGGCATGTGCAATCAAGCAGTAACCCCGCTGATATCGCCACAAGGACGCTTCAAGCTAGTGATCTCGTTGGTCAAGATGCTTGGTGGAATGGACCAGAATGGTTAAGACAAAAGCATATAATTTTCGATAGGTGTGAGATTCCACAAACTGATCTTGAAATGAAAAGATCATTTCAAACAAAATTAGAAAAGAAAAATGCAATTTGGGAAAGATTTTCAACATTGTCACGGATGAAGAGAGTATTAGCTTATTGTCGTAGATTTTTTAAAAAGGAAAGGAGCGAGAAATATATAACGGTAAATGAAATGGAAAGAATATTAGAAGATTGCATAAAGTATTATCAAAATTTAGTATATGATAGAGAAATAGAAGATTTAAAGAAGCATGGAAAGGTCAAAAAAAGAAGTTCATTGATCACATTATCACCATTTTTAGATAGCAAAGGATTGTTGAGAATGGGAGGACGATTGCAAAATGCTTGTATAGCAGAAACAACAAAACATCCCATTATTATCCCTGGCAATCAACACATAACCAAATTGATAATAAATGAAGCACACATTAGGACACTTCACGGTGGGATTCAATTAATGATGGCATATGTGAGAACTAAGTACTGGGTGATAGGATTAAAATCAGCTGTGAAAAAATGTATTCACCAATGCAAAACTTGTGTTATTAATAAAGCTAAAATTAAAACGCAGTTTATGGGTCAATTGCCAGTAGCAAGAGTTAACCAAAACCGAGCATTTATTAACAGTGGAGTCGACTTTGCAGGACCTATAATGATCAGGACTTCTAAAGGACGAGGACACCATGCAGCAAAGGGATATATTTGCCTGTTTGTATGTATGTCTACACGTGCCATCCACTTGGAAGCTGTCACAGATCTTACCTCACAAGCTTTTATTGCAGCATTTCGACGATTTGTAGCTCGTAGAGGTAGATGCTTAAATTTGTGGAGTGACAATGGAACCAATTTTACTGGTGCTGCCAGAGAGTTAAGGGAAATGTTTAAGGGAGGCAAAGGTAATGTGGCCCTTGAAGTTGCAGAACTTTTAGCCAATGATGGAACGACGTGGCACTTTATACCACCAAGAATGCCAAATTGTGGTGGACTATGGGAAGCTGGAGTTCAGTCAGCTAAAAGACATCTAGTCAGAGTGAACAAGGACACCAAACTTACCTATGAAGAGCTAGCCACGTTACTGGCTCAGATAGAGGCATGCCTGAATTCACGCCCTCTGTGTCAGATGGACAATACAACAGATACACCACTAACACCAGGACATTTTCTAGTTGGCGAGTCTCTCATTAATGTCCCAGATATAAATTATGAGAACAGAAAGATCAGCCTATTAACAAGGTGGCAATTAATTCAAAGGATGATGCAAGATTTCTGGCGTCGATGGCAGATAGAGTACTTACATACCTTACAACAGAGATATAAATGGCAAGTTCAAGTTCCATCGCCTGCTGTTGGAGACATAGTAGTTATTAAAGATGAGGACATGCCTCCAACAAAATGGTTACTAGGCAGAATAAAATATCTTCACACGGGACCAGATAATTTGGCCCGAGTTGCCATAGTACAGTGCAAAGGTGATCATGAGTTAAAGCGACCTATTTCAAAATTAATTCCGCTTCCAAAAGAAACGGAAGGTGATTGAGTGATGGTGGTCGGCATGTGATAAATACTAACGATGTAATAATATGTGTTTAATGAAATATGTGTTGAATATCAAAATATGTTATAGTGAATGTATAAATGAAATAATAACAGTAGATTTACTAATTTATGAGTGATAAATAAAATTTTAAAATTAATTGTGTTAAGGTATACAGTCCATTAATGTTTAGTATTTTTTTTCTTCAGATATTTAAAAACTATTGTTTTTGGTGGGCGGTATGTCCAGCGTTAAATATCGAATTTATTGTATTTAGTATTCAGTGTAAAAATTATATTCATTCAAGGAAGACGTTCGTTTTAATTCACGCCGTTCTATAAAACCTAAACTGAACCTTAAGTCAAGCAACATTACTATTCGTATAAGAAACGATAACAATTTGGATTGGTTATCGTATTAAGCGGCTAAATTATTTTCTACTTGTTTACGCAATATTTGTGTCGGACTGACAACGCTCCGTTTTTGGTTGGTTAGTACTTTTTACAACGAATTGACAAATTACGTTTATTTAAGTTCCAGTACGCTTTTCGTTGTTAAAGAAATTCGACGAATTCATCAATTGTTTATTTTACTTAGCGCGCGTACGAATATGACATGTGGATAAAAAAAGTCATATATATATATATATATATATATATATATATATATATATATATATATATATATATATATATATATATGACATTATGGATAATGGCGCTTTGTTTAGTAGAAAGAGACACACTCCACTCATGTCGTGGTACTCTTCGGAACGATTTTGAAGCGCGTGTAAGCATTCCAGGTAGAATGTAACTTCCTTGATTAAAACACATTTGTTGATGAACCCTATATTTAATCAATCATATATGATTATCTATGATATATGATTATTAGACTTGGGTAGCTCCTGAATGAGAGATACAAATGAACTAGCTCTTGATTTCAATCTAACTCCCAATTAGCTCAATCGCTTAGTTAATAGTCCAACGGCTCAATTAGCTCTTTGAATCTCTAGCCAGTAGAGATTAGAGGTGCGCAGAATGTGTCACTGAATTGAAAAGATATGAACATATCTTTTGATCACTGCGAAGTATATCACTCTTTTAATTCAGTAGTTCATCTAGTCCAATGGCTTGAGTCACTATCATTTCTCAGTACATTGATTTTCCTTCGTTTGTTAATCGAACTAAGTAGTGTGTAATGAATCTTATGATTTCTGCGAACGAGATAAACGTTGAAGCGATAGTAAAACAATTTTAAAATAAAGTATATTTTTTATTTGTACTATTTTTTTTCGTTTTTTTATTCGTACTTTTACGAAAGATTAAAAGTTCTTACTAAAATAGTGTTTACAATTGCCGAATACAGCAAAAAGTTTCTTATGGCCTTAACTTTAAGCTGATTTTTCTAAACTTTTCACTGTAATTTGATTTTAGATAAATTCAAACAAACATTATGACATTTTATGCATTGCGTTTATACTAATTGAAGATCAAAACTACCTTCATGCGCAATAAGCAATGAACGCTTATAATTAAAGAATTCATTTTATCGCTCTTTGCAAGTATTTATCGCTCTTTGCAAGTATGTATGTGCATTGTACAAGAAAGTACGGGTGATATAGTTAACCGGTATCAAGTTAAGCCGGGCCGAGATTGTGTCTGCTACGTCACTCCCATCGGTGCGTGATCGGCAATCTTCGACTCTCGTAATCGTTTCGTTCGCGGTGAACTACGCGAACTAGAGATATAGATAAATTGAAACTGAACTAGTGAAGGATGAACTAAACGCAACTGAAGTAGTCCAATTGAAGGATTCATGGATTCATTCGCGAACTACACACGACTAATACTAATATATCAGTCACACCGGTCTCAACATTATTATTAATATGAAATCTCAAATTATAAATCAAGCATAATATTATATACTAGTCTATGTATAAATCCTTCTGGAGTTTACCTAAACACTTGCAGGTAATTTTATATACAATATTGAATATTGAATATTGGCGATTCAAATTTATTTGAACTCTATTCTGTGATATCTGTGAACAATTACAGTTTTGTTAGTACTTAGTTTTAACTAAAGATTTAACTACATAGTCTACAGTCAACTACAATGAGCTTATAAAAACATAGTAACATATAATATCATTGGTCTACTACCTATAATAGTCCTCTACAGTGTTCTAAACATATAAAGTTTAACTACATATTTACTTGCTAAATCTACATATTTTTTACAGCAACATGAAAACTGCAATTACAGTACTTCAGGAGATGATGATCAAGCGTGGGCCCATGCCAGAATACGATTGTATTTCGCAAGTATGACTCACTTTCGTTAATCATAATGTACTTTAGGACTAAATGCCCTATTTATTATAGGTTTATAGACAACACAAACAGTACCTACC
Source organism: Apodemia mormo (assembly GCA_036924255.1). Taxonomy (NCBI): domain Eukaryota; kingdom Metazoa; phylum Arthropoda; class Insecta; order Lepidoptera; family Riodinidae; genus Apodemia; species Apodemia mormo. The sequence continues at coordinate 46,869,117 of JAUPFN010000006.1, forward strand.
TGCCTCTCAACTAGAGATGAAAACTGCCGAAAGATTCCGAATGTTTCTAGTAAACTTTCCAGGGTTGCATTAGAAACGGAGCACGAATTTGGGGTTGAGGGGGGAGGGGTCGGGGTCTACTCCCCTCCAGTAAAACTCCCTCCTACGGAAATGTTTATAAAAAAGTTATAGGCCAAAAACTAGACAAACCTAACCTCAAAATGTAATGATTTAATGAATAAGATATATGTAATGATTTTATAATATAATATATATATAATATGTAATGATCCATTCTATTGATGACATACTTTATTTATTTCTCAATGTTTAATGAATGTTGTTAAATTTATCTCATTTAGTTACAAACACTAATATCAATATCTTTTAGAAATCGTATGGTTATTAGCTGGACGTGTATTCATTTGAGATTTGTATTATGGCATTGCATTTACTATAACACTTTAAATTACATATATCTTGGTATAGTCACAAAAAGCAATACGTAAATCATCATAGATAAATGGCACTATCTTGAAAAACAAAAACAAACGGTTTTCGTCTAAATCTAAGTCGTACATATCTTGCTATAATATAAAAGATTTATTTTATTTCTTACATAATTATTGTATACATAAAAAATATAAATTTAATTCAAAATAATTGTAAATGAATTTGCATGCTAACGTATAGCGGAATAGGCGAATATATAAACTAGATATAAGATCTTTGTAACCCTATTTCTTGCAAATAAATAAATTATTATTAATTATTATTATGCAAATACTTAAAAACTCTTCAAATATCAATCTTTAATTATTTTGCTCTATTTTTTGTTAAGATGTTTTTAATAAGATTATTTTAACCCCCGATGCAAAATGAGAGGTGTTATAAGTTTCTGGTGTGTATCTGTGTGTCTCTCTGTGGCATCGTAGCACCCTGGTGGATAGTCCTATTTGATTGTGGTTTTTTTAATTGAAAGCCCTGTTTTGAGAGATGGTTCTTAGCTACGATTCAAAAGAATCGGTCCAGCTGTTTCAAGATCACCAGGTCTTTTCAAATTGATAAAAGAAATTGAGCAACTTGTAAAGGCTTTATCAATACTAGATTTTTTATTCTGTTAATTTATTAATATTGCGATTACATGATAACCTTGAAGTGATATTTTAAGACCCTCATTCGAAGGTTATCAGCATGTATTTAACTGGCAATGTTCGTGTGTAAATAACGGATTTTATAAATATTGCAAGCCACTTTTTAACGACTTTCTGATATCCGTTTGTACAAAAACTTGGCAGACTTGTGAAAGCTCAGTCACAATAAAACACTATGGTACAATCCAACTGAGCTCATGATGTAGCCTGGACCTAGGGACTGGAACTCTCTGATGCAGAGTTTTAACAAGACAATCTTGTATGGACTAATTGGTCTTATTGCTATAAGTACTAAATTTGATTAGTGCTCATGGTGACGAAGATCTGAAGATGGAGCTGAAAAAGTGCTACCAAAATCCCGAATGTAGAAGAAAGAAATCAAATGCAGAAAGAGATATGATAGTCAAGTTCGGACTCGATGGATTTTTGATGACATGTACTTTCCACTACATATAATGTCGAAGAACAACCAAGGAGCTTCAATTCATTTATTATATTTTGACAAATACTCTAATGCTAGATGATTTCCAGGGTCATATAATGAAGTAGGAAGGAGGTTATGGGAACTTCGAACTAATAAGAACTCTTCTAATTCATTCTTTTAAAGTCTGGACCAGGATAACTTCTAGTGTCAGATGATAGTGCAAGAAGAAGTCCATGAGAAATCCTAAGCTGACCCAGAAAATCTCATTAAGTTTGGGTTGCTTTGGTTTGTTTTGGCATATTTTTTGGTGCTCAATGATTTGCTTGATGAATTGAATAATTGAAATTGAATGTAGCTATGGGAACCTTTAAACTAAACAAGATAAATCCATCGAGTTTGGACTCATTTGTTCTGTTTTGGGAAATACCCTGGTGCTAGATAATTACTATGGTCCTATGACGAAGCAAGAAGAAGGTTATAGGAACTTTGAATTTAAGGACTTTGGAACAGAATGATTTCCATTTTCTGAAGATAACCTGGAAAAAGTTCATGAGTTCTCGCTAAAACAGGTAAACCTATCGAGTGTGGGCTAATTGCGTTTATTTCGGCATACTGTTTGGTGCTGAATGATTTTAAGAATCTAGTAATGTAACTTCAAGGATCTTTTAAACTAAACGAGGTAAACCCATTGCATTTGTACTTATTTGTTCTGTATTGACAAATGGGACAAATGGGAAAACTGAGCAGCACCATCAATTTTTGTCTCTAGAATGAATCAAATTCATTCTTTTAAGGAACTTAAAACGGGATGTTTACCAGTGCCGGATGATGGAGCTGGAAGAAGTCCATTAGAACTTCTAAGTGAATCTAGATAAATCTATTGAATGTGGGCTAATTCGGTTTATTTTGGCAAACATTATGTGCCAGATATTTTCTAAGATATAAAATTGATGGAAATGGAAGGTAGCCATCGGAGATTGGGCTGATATAGTTACTCTTTATTACTAGGAGATTCACAGGGTTTGATAATGAAACTAGAAAGTGGCCATGGCCATGGCCATCCTGCACTAAACAAAATAAGCCAATTGAGTATGATCTCATTTTTTATATTTTTACATACACTCTGAATCAAAATGATTTCCAGGGTGACAGTGGAGCTGAAAGACATGGGAGCTTTGCAATAATACAACTCAAGCTAAACAAAATAAGCCAATTGAGTATGACCTCATTTTTTATATTTTTACATACACTCTGAATCAAAATGATTTCCAGGGTGACAGTGGAGCTGAAAGACATGGGAGCTTTGCAATAATACAACTCAAGCTCATTTAGTAAGGGACCATAGTAAGCTTAACCTGATGCTGCAAGATCTTCTTTCGAAGATGATCAGGTCCTTTCACGTTTAGCTCTTAAAATGATGATATGTAGCAGAATGGCGATCTGAGAATGTGTCTGGGGTTTTTGAAATTTTTAATTTTATCTTGTTATTGTTAACATTCAAAAAATTAATGTTCAACTCATTTTTTATTATATCATAAGATAACAAACAAGCATCCATCTGTTTATTTGCTTTGCTTATAAAAAATGTATTAGTGTCATTGAGTAACACGCATATAACAAGCAAATAGTTAGCTTATTTTAGGGTACATCATTTTATCATGAGTTTATTTTTCAATCACAACTTTAGTATGTCTAACTTAAAATTATATCACCAATTGTCATATTAATAAAAGTATTCCCAAGAAATATAGCACTTCATAAATATATAACATATTGTAGAAAATCATAAAAATTCTTTTAATTATAATTGCAATAAAATACTACCTATTTTTGTAACAAGTCGAGTAGGAGTATGTCAATGTGTGTCTTTTCCTGGGTGTGGGATCTAAAAAGAACCTAACATACCTACTTTTTTTAAGTGGCGGTGGGCTTCGACCCCCGATCCCCCCAATAGCCTCCGAATGGGTTGCACCACCCCTTCATCCTCCCCTCCGGTTGTCTTTTACATGTTTTTATATATATTTTTAGTTCTTACCTAACCTAACCTACACAGGCAGTTCACTTGCTAGTTCAGAAAAATAAGTATAAATAAAACTAAACATTTCCCCTCCAAGACATTTATCGCCTCTGTGGTCTAGTGGGCCGGTGTCGGAGTTGACCACATGAGGTGCCGGGTTCGATTCCTGGGTCGGGCAATTCAAAAATGTGTTTTTTCAGTTTTCTGATAAAAACAATGTTGCCCGGGATTAGAAAGTGCCCGGTTGGCGATAGGCTTGCCACCTCTCACATTGTGGGATCAAGTATCTTCGGCTAATCGTGAGTGCACTTGTTGTACCACTGCCCACCTCTTCAGGGATAAGGGCGTGAACTTTTTTTTAAACATTTCCGTGTGGCGGGAGTAGCATTATTAGAAAGGGGAAGCCAACCCCTATCGAACCCACCTCTCAAAATTCAAAAATTGTGTAGCCCGTTTCTAATGCCAACCCAAATTTCCAATACTGCCATTAACATTGCTCAATATTGCTTGAAACTTGCCAAAATTGAAAAATTACATAGGAGATTTGAATGTAATCTTCTATGTTTATGCCCTCACAAAGTTAATAATGTAATTTGTAATTATACTTGTTTATAGTAGACTAGCCTGTCATATACAGTAATCACTGCAGTAAATGTAAAATTAATAATAATATGAAAAAATTATAACACTGGTAACTTCACAATAGCTGACCCCATAAGTTTATTTGGCTTTTATTTGTAAAAGATATATATAAAGAGTAGGGTAATGATACTGAATGAAAGAAATATAAATCAACTAGCTGACACGCACAGCTTTATCTGCAAGTAGGTTATCATGTTGTCTATAAAGTTTGGTTGGTTTGTATTGATTTTTTTAAAGTTAGCCTCCGTTTGATCCCGGATCTCTGGATGTCAAGTTTCACCTCGCCATGAAAAGTTTCATCAAAATCGGTTCAGCGGTTTAATGGTGAAAGAGTAACAAATTACACAGACTCACATTTATATTAGTATGGAAGTATGGATATAATAAGTGAAAAAAAAAAGATGGAATAGTAATCTTATTAGCATCTACTAATTCAAGTCATTATCTAGGCTACATTTCATCCATGAAAAATGAGTTGTTCTCATGAGATTCATTAAAAACGTTTGTAATGCAGCTTGCTGCACGGTGCATCTACTCTGTATTAATATTATAAATGTGAAAGTTAGGATGTTTGGATGTATGGCTGGATGGATGGATGTCTGTTACTCAATCATGCCAAAACTACTTACGGATTTTTTGAAATTTGGCACACAGATAGATGAAGACATGGGATAGCCACTTATCACAGAAAAATGGGTAGTTCCCGCGGAATTCACCAAACATTTTATAATGCAACTAGCTGCAAGCTGCAACTAGTAGTATTACATAAAGAAAAAATATATAATGAAAAAACGGTTGCACATCAAATTTTCTGCAAGGTTTGATACTTTCATACATACAAATAGATATGTATATATACTTGCTTATGTATAATAGAAGTTCACTGTAGGAAAATAATAAAAAAAACGATGTTTTTTTAATAATAGACATGACTTCATCAGCGATAAAATGTAATAGATCACCTATTTCTTTTCTTTAGTATATCAGTAACGAAATAATTTTATAAACCCAATATTTCGTTTGAATATTGTAGGAGAGCATCAAAAGTACGTCTTGCAGGCCATTTTTTGTATCAGAATAAACAGTGCTATAAGAAAAATGTATACCGGAAAAATAAAATACCGGCAAGTTTAGAAACATTATTGGCAGTAATGGCAACTATGAGAATATTGCCGGCAATTTTCATCACTACTCTCAACTTTAACTAATTATTGTAATTACGGACCGGAATCTGTTAAATATTGATTGGAGAATGTAATTTCTGGAACTTATATCACAGTAACATCGTTACAACTGATAGTGATAAAGAAACAAATCTTATATTAGGTCATAAGTCAAACATACCTATACATATAATAAAATCGTAGGAAAGTCAATGTATGTCTGGAGTAAACTCAAAAAGTACTGCATGGATTTACTTCAAATTTTGCATGAATATTACTAACAGATCAGGTCAACATATAGGCTACATATTATCACGCTATCACCTACGGGGGAGGAGCTGTGCGGAGTAAACGAAGTCCGCGCGAATAAAGTCGCGAGCAACAGCTATTTAATAAAATATTGTCCAAAAACAAATTCGATTTAACTTATTATTATTATATTATATATATATATATATATATATATATATATATATATATATATATATATATATATATATATAATATGTACTGCCCCGTTGGTCGAGTGGTTAGCAACTCTAACTACGCAATGTAAGGGGCTTGGGTTCGACCCGAAAAGGACGAACAATTGTGTGATGAGCATAAATGTTTATTTTTCCGGGTTTGGGTGTTTTTAAATATATTCTATAACACAAACAAAAAAATTTGTAGACCATCCTTTTAAGCCTTCCCGTTAAATTGCGGTACTTGTAAGTTTAAAGCAGTGGAACTATACTTAAGCATAGAAATTTTCAGAGTTCAAAAATCTAAGTGTGTTAAAATAACAATGTGAAATTAAAATTAGGTTGTTAACATCAAACTATATGTTTTTAAAACAAGTTTAAGAGTAATTTAAAAATCAAATCTACTTAAAAACTGTGTGTGGCCGCGTTTCCGATCCGGTAGTAATTTTTAAAAAAATATGTTGACATGTCAAAATAACTTGTAAAAAGTTTTATTGAATAAAGTATTTCTGATTTCTGTGACAAACACTGTGAATCGAATCAAAATCGGTTGATTCATTAAGAATTTATCAATGATGACATTTTTTAGAAGTATTTATTGTATATGTCTTCAACCAAGTCCTGTCTAAAGATTAAATTTGAATTGATACTGGAATAGTTTAGATTCAACCGTCAGTCTGAAGATCTTTCTTAAGGCAATTTTTATAGATAAATCATAGGAAAGTCAAAACTGTACATTGAATATTTTTTTTTAAGAATACTTGGGGCGTGATTTACAATCGATATCAAAGCCAAAAATATACTTTTTAGAATTTTTGTCTGTTTGTCTGTATGTATGTCCGGGGTAAACTCAAAAAGTACTGCATGGATTTACTTCAAATTTTGCATGAATATTACTAATAGGTTGGGTCAACATATAGGCTACATATTATCACGCTATCACCTACGGGGGAGGGGCTGTGCGGAGCAAACGAAGTCCGCGCAGACGAAGTCGCTGACAACAGCTAGTTGTATAATATACACATCAATTTTTACTTTGTTAAAAAATAAGCCAGTTAGTGATTTATCCTGTACATACTGTGATATGCCCATTTTATTTTTCAGTCTGGCCCAAAACATCTTGCAACATTTGAATATCGATGTAAAGCCATGGGTACTTCAGTGACTGCTCAAGCACGCACTAAGAAAGAAGCAAAGCAGGAGGCAGCTCGCCTGATGCTGCTTGAACTGAGCGCCAGAGGGCTACCTGTACCACCCCCGTATAATTGTCAGCCAAACTCAAAACCTGAAGCTCGTCCACCGTCTCCACCATCACCTATCAATAAACCCGCATTGGTAATCTATACATATAATAAAATCGTAGGAAAGTTAATGTATGTCCAGGGTAAACTCAAAAAGTACTGCACGGATTTACTTTAAATTTGCATGAATATTACTAACAGGTCAGGTCAACATATAGGCTACATATTATCACACTATCACCTACGGGGGAGAGGCTGTGCGGAGTAAACGAAGTCCGCGCGAACAAAGTCGCGGGCAACAGCTAGTATAAACTATAATTATTTGCAATTGTTCAAATATTTTGTTATATCATAGGATAGAAAACACAACAATGAAGAGCTTTGACCACAGGAATAGGTAAGGCTGTATTACCAAAACACTTGGGTGCACAAACATTGCAAAATTATGGTAGGGACATGTATAGCCAGGCATTCGCCTCTTACGAAATGCCCTGACACAATGACAAATGGTCTACTCTTAAAGGAGGACATAGGCCAATATTGGGAAAAAGTGACAAGCACTGATCCTATTTCGACACAAAAAGATAAAGCAGTGGTAGCTAATTTTGATGAGACCAGTTATTTTTACAGCATAAAATAGCAAACAAACAAATTGGCTCCCTTGCTGGAAAGAGACAACCATCATACATTATTCAATTATTATTCAATATTATTTAGATATTCAATTATATATATTAAAAAACAATATTCGAAACTTTTTGTGATTTAAGGTTAAGGGTTAGTCACTACAAACCATTGGATGAATGGTGCATTTTTCTGGTATTAAAAGTCTGAGTATTAATTTATGTAGCGATTTACATCCATATTTCCTCTGTGTCTGGTGTCGGAATTGACCACATATGGTCCTGAGTTTGATTCCTGGGTCAGGCAATTAAAAAATGTGTTTCAGTTTTCTGCCAAAAACATGTCTGAGATTGAAAAGAGTGTCCAGTCGATGAGCTGGCCACCTATCACATTGTGGAACTGAGTATCTTCAGCTAGTTGTGGGTGCGTTTGTTGTACCTCTGCCTACCTCAATGGGGATACAGGCGTAAAGATACTTTACATTCATACCAAACATTTCAATTTGTTCAGTCGTTTCAGTATAATGGTGTAGCAAACATGCTTAAATAACAAATTAACACATACACAAACATTTATCTTTATAATGTCATGTGATGTCTACTAAAATATATTTAAATTTCATCAATTGTAGTATTGTATTTTTTTGTCAGAATTCAAATAAAGAAGTTATTAAAAATGTGTGAACCTAAAACTTAAAACATGGGATTGTTGTAATTTGATTTCTTAACTAAAGAAACTCTGAATATACAGTTTAGTATAGTTTTCAATAAACCAATAATGCCTTCTATATGGTTGTGTTTTGCTACTTATTTTTGTAATGTAAATGTGTGTTCTTATTGTTAAATGTTAGATACAAGTCACATACTGATTAGTAAACAGCTCACAAAATGTGAAGTAACACTATTATATTACCTATGGGTACCACAACTATAATTGTCAAGATGGACGTGCATGAGAGTAAATAGTTTTTAAAAATCCTTTTGTTTGTGTGTAAAATTGCATTTCCAAAATATTGTGTGTATGTAAACTTTAAAAGTAAAATCTTTGATTTCGTGTATATATTGTTGAGACTATATCTGAGATATGTCTAATAATATAACTGTTCATTGTGTACATGTATTAATAACATAAATCAAAGTATAGCTGTGTTGGTCCCGGTCTCCTTTGAAGAACCAGACCAACTGCCGTTCTGTCAGGTAGGTCGTAAAAGCGACCGATTGGCTAAGCAAGTCATTATCATCATGATTACTAGGTGGTAGAGATCAATACAATCGACGTAATCGATCATATAGCAAAGAAGAATTTCGCCACGTCAAACCTGTCGACACTAGCTCAGTGGAAGAGGCCGCAGGTCCTATCCCTGCGTGTCGATATTTTTCTTTGTCGTTTTTAAAGTTTTCCAGTAGAGTTCTGCATTGTCTCGCACGGGTCTGGTATCACCGCTTTACCTATTCCTGTCACAATGGCGTCAGTGTTTATCACTGTCGTGTTTCGGCCTGGAGGGTAAGGTAGCCAGTAAACTTATTAACATCTTGTGTGTCGCGATAGGCGATGGTTGGCTCTTTCCATCAGGAGAGCCGTCTGCTTGTTTGCTATGTTATGATATAAAAATGGGTGATCCGTGTAGATGTGCGGCGAGGAGGGTGTCGGGGTGGGTGGGGTGGGTGTGGGTGTGGGGGAGGCGCGCGGGTACGTGGCGCTGCTGAAGGAGCTGTGCGAGCAGTACCGGCTGGGCGCGGTGCAGTACTCGCTGGTGGCGGACACGGGCCCGCCGCACGCGCGCCGGTTCACGGTGGCGGCCGCGCTGGCGCGCCACGAGCGCTCCGCCACCGCCACCACCAAGAAGATGGCGCGCCAGCTCGCCGCCGAGCTACTCTACAAGTACCTGCGCCAGAACCTCGACCGACTCACCGTCGACTTTGTCGAGGTATACACTATTATGATAAATGTACAAAATCTCTACATACAAAAAGTATTCTTCGAATGCCAGCGTCCACGCTCACTCTTATTCAAAAATCTGTTATCCTTAACACTTGTCGTCTCACCCGAAAATTCTGAACTTCATCGACTTTTTAATTATTCACTTGAAACTTGAATGCAGGAATACTTTGCTTTGGCGACAGCTGCTTATTATACAATACAAGTATGTATAGATGTAGGCATTCACTAAGAAAGGATTTTTCAAAATTCAACCCCAAAGGGGGTAAATTAGGGGATAAAAGTTTGTATAAAAATTTTTGTTCCCTGGACATTTTACATGAAATTTCGTATAAATTGAGTAGAAAAAAATAATAAATAGCGTATTTAAGCGTTTATCAAAATTTGATCCCTAAGGAGGTAAAATAAGGGAAGTAGCTTATAAAGAGAGAATAAATAAGTTCTAAAGTAAATTTGCGCGAGCTAAACAGCGGGTAACAGCTAGTATCTCCTAAAATTGCTTAGAATTTTTTCACCATTTTCTACACTTAACTGTAAACATTCTTTATACACAAAATTCACAGGAAAAAAAATCAATATTAATTTTTAATAATAAATAAGTGTAAGTGATTTAATGATAAAATAAAATGTCCACATTTATGAAGGTCTTCCAATTTGATTTTTTTATTATTTTACATGATATTGTAATGGCAAATTAAGGCTATTCCTAACTCCACAAAAACACTCATTTTTTGGTTATCCTACTATATAAGTAATTGACTTGTCCTTGTTATATCAGTCATGTAACATTTGCTTATGGAATATTGAAATTTACTTTGTCATGTGAGTCTTTATACAAGTGAAAGTACAACATTAAAGTTGTTGTGTCCCACACTTTGTTAAATACTCGAGTAAGATTACAGACCCAATGATGCACAAATATTAACCTCATAGAAAACAAAATTGTGTTAGTTTCACCGAGAGTAACTACATATTTTTTATTTTCTACATCAAATCTTTAATAGACATTTTTAATAGCTTGTACGTTGGACACCACAGCCAAAAATACTCTTAGTGTTAAAGTAAGTGGTAGAAGCTAATTTTCTGTAAAATAAAAGTTATTAACTTTTATTACTTGCATATGTATATGTGTTGTGCAATGTACGATAATCTTTTATAGTTTTCCCAGTACAAAAATAGACCCCATTGCATTTCCACCTATTCTCTCTGTTCCATGCCCAACCATTTGCTTTGTTTGGTATTTATGCTTTCAAATTAATCTACTTATCAACAGATGAGACGCAAATTGAAAGGATTGCAAAAAGAGAAACTTCTGGAAATAGTCATAACTAATCAATTCCAAAACAACCCTGATGATGCAAATTTTATCGAAATCTTTGAAGCGGTTTTCAAGAATCAATATATTAGATCTGAACATTATATATAATTGTTTTTGTTTTTCACAAAGAATCCAGGGAATGCTGCAAATGTAAATATGCTTGCCGGAGTCAAGCGATTACTTCCTCCAACTGAACTCAATTTGGGGAAAAATCAAGAAAAAGATAAATACTTCTCGGGCACCTGTCACAATGAAGAACAAGAAGAATCTGCACCCAAAAAATCAAAACTAGAAATACAGGTAACAGTCAATTGAAGAATTGGCACGTTATTTTATGATTCCACAATTCTCCTGTGTGCCTGTAATGCGAGTGTGACCACTGACCACTAGTCGATGACCTGGTATTACCAATAAAATAACATGTCATATTATAACACATCCAAACAAGTGGAATAAAGAGATGCTTTAAGATATTGGCAGCCTTTTTACAATTTGGAATGCTTGCATATTATACACTGGAACTTTGGAGACTGCGTGAATATAATCTCAACTGCATAGAGCGTAACGTGGACAGTGGTTGCTTAACTTGTATTAATCTTTAAGATCCGAAATGATTTTTTAATACAAAACCTTAAAATCATTAGACACAGGCGTCAGGCAATCATTATCAAGTAAAATTCAAGTACAAACACAAAAACAAATTATCTATATCACCTTAATCAATCAGAATAGGTTTGTATCAATATATTCTATTTTACTGGCATTATAAGAGAACCTTTTGTAATGTTATGTATTTCCGTGACAAGTGTGTTTTGAAAAAATATTGAGTACTGGGTATAACAAAACGGACTATTATAATCTACACACATTTCTTTAAATGCCTTCAAAATCATGAAAGTGGAGGACAAGAACCCTATCAAATAGTCAGTCTGTTTCTATTATATTTCAGCAACTGTAAGGAAAAACATTTACTGATTGAAAATAAGAAAAACTTGTTATGATATGTGGAAATTGTTGAATATAGCAGCTGTGAAGATTTGTGTGAAAGAAAAGTCGTCGTTTTTTTTTATTAACTATTATTATTTCAGTGCCCGATGGATGTTACAACAGAATGGTATTTTTTGGATTAATCAAAGATAAAATATGTTAGGTAACAACAAATTTGACTATTAAGTATTCCACAGAATATTATTCTGTACCATAAAGTAAGTATTGTCTTTATAGTGGACACAATATGAAAAATCCCAGAAATGCTTATATAAAAATTAAAAATGATATCTTGGCTTCTATACAGAGCTCAGGGTAAATAATATCGTCAGATTATATATTGAAGCGGATATATCAAATGAGGCTCGCAAATTGGAGGCTAAATTATCATTAGATATTGGAAGATGCAGTTGTCTACTTCGCTTCACCACAGCTATCACTAGATTTGATTGGTGTTACCCTAGAGGCCCCCGATCTTAATTACGAAGCAGATGACTTGTTTAAAGTATAATATAGAGTTTGTTTGAGGGTTCAGTGTTCTGTGTACACATTAACAATGGAGTAAGTATTCACACTAGTGATGGGACTCGAGTGACTTTTTTCACTCGAGTCACTCGCCAGTGACAACTAGATCACTCGTGTGCCACTCGAGTAGAAATGATACTCGAGTGTTTTTTTTCTCACTCGAGTCACTTGCCAATCAGAACTGAATCACTCGAATGCCACGAGTGAAGATGAGACTCGAGGGTCTTTTTTCATTCAAGTGAAGAATATGATTTGATTTGCTAGAGTAAAAATTTGATTTTTTTTATAGTAGGTAAATAAAATATAAAATAGGTAAAATATTTTTAAATCAATCAAATCTTTAATTTTTGCTATCATCTGCTATGGCTTATATTCGCTATTATATATATTAATACGCTAAGGATAAAATGTTTGCCTCCCTTTTTAGAGAAAACCTCACAATTAATCTAAATAAATTCTATATCATTTTATAGATAATTGCTTGCTCTACCGGCATCAACAACTAAAAAAAATATTACTGCTTTTGTTTTTATAAATTATTAAAATTATATAACACATATTAAGACATAATACAGCAATGCTGCCTTATGACAGTTTTAATTTTGAAACAACGTCAACATGATTGACGGTCTGTAACTTTTTTGCTCAATTTCAAATCAACTAAGAAGTATTTAATAAAATTACTTAGTACGAATTATTCGCACGGGTATTGCTAGTTATTACATAAGTTTAAAAACACCTATAGTGGGTACCTATTTTTAACATTCTTTTTAGGCTCTCCCATTACTTTAACAACATAGCCAGGTATTATAAAAATAATAAAGTGAAATATTTTACTATATTTATCATCGTCCTGCATAGATTTGTGCTGAATTTCTAATGGAAAATACATCTGCTAAATCTGTCATAACTTGAATTTCTCACTCGAGTCGGTATACGCCATTAGAGTGGTCCAAGTCATTGGAGCTGACTCGAGTATTTTACTCGAGTGCGAGTAGAATAAAAGCTACTCGAGTGACTCGAGTGTAACACGGCTCGAGTCCCATCACTAATTCACACTTAGCATAAAACTTTAAAACATCTGTTAGAGCTAATGTATATGTCATGGCCCATCATAGAACTGCCCCTTTCATAAAATATTCAATAATTTCAGAAAATAATAATAATAATATTCACAGGACAAATTACACACTGATCTAACCCCAAAATAAGCAAATTATTTGCTTGTGTTATGGGTGTTAATCAACAATACTAATGCATAGAAATATATTTATAAATACTATAATATATTTAATAAACACCCAAACCCGAAAATACAAACATTTATGCTCATCACACAAATGCTTGTCCCCGTCGGGAATCGAACCCGAGCCCCGTTGATTACGTAGTCAGGGTCATTAACCACTCGATCAACGGGGCGATCAAATTGTCGCATTCCATGATAAGAACAGATACAATCACGCCACAGGCCACGACATACATGTATATAAGGTTGGGCCAAAAGTATTTTACATACATACATACAAAGGAAAATATTTTTTTAGCTATAATTTTTTATTTATTTTAATATGTATGTGCCGTTTTGATCGATGACTTGTTGCTATCTTGTGGGTAGTGCCATGATCCCATTCCTGCAGAAATTTGAGATTTTTGATTAAAAAAATCTGACAGGTAGTGTTTACAGTGTTCTTTTGAGGTTAGCTATAGCTAAAGAGTTCTGCAATGACCGAAACAGGTGGAAATCTGATGGACTCATCCCAGCCAAACACTCTCAATTTTTGCCGCGATGTCATGGTGGAATACCACGCCCTTCCTATTCACCAGCTCCGGCCGGTTTTTCCACATTGGTTTTTATACCTCATCAGTTGCTGACAGCAGAGGTCAGAGTCGATAGTTTTACTCGATGGCAAAAGCTCAAAGTGGACGATTCCTTTCCTATCGCACCATACACATGGCATCACTTTGTTCCGTATCAGGCCGGGCTTTGTCACGGTCTGTGGGGCTTGTCCATGTTTCGACCATGATCTTTGTCGCACATTTTCGTAAGTCACCCATTTTTCATCACTCGTAATCAACTGTTTAAGAAATGGTTCAGAATTGTTATGTTTCAACAAAGAATCACAAATGGAAACATGTTGCATTAGGTTTCTCTCAGTGAGATCATGTGGTACCCAAACGTTTAGTTTTTTCTTGTACCCAGACTTTCGTAAATGACGTAAAACTGTTTTATGATCAACATCCAGTTCTTCAACAATGTCGTAGCTACTAATATGTCGATCTTGCTCCACTTTCTCAAAGATAGCACTGATTTTATCTGTGACAGGGCGTCCAAAGCGAACCTCATCTTTCACACTAAAATTTCTAGACTTGAAACGCTTGAACCACATTTGTGCTACTCTTATTGATACCGCATTAGGTCCGTAAACCGCACAAATTTTATTTGCGGCGTTCGTCGCATTTTTACCTTTTTTGTAATAAAACTTTAAAATGTACCAAATTTCTTCGTCATATACGTTCATTTTGCTTGCTTGAAAAACAATTGAAAAATGGCGGGAACTAGTTTTTTTTAATACTCAATACTCAATCATTTATTGCATTATATCTTACAAACAATTTTAGGTATTACTGTAGGTTTATTTAATTTATTGCATTTTCAGAATGTGTACATTCAATGCTATTAAAATCAACCAGTTACATTCAGTACAGCCAAAGAGGTTTGATTACTAATAATACATTATGAAATGTTCGAGTATTTCATGAAAATTTGAAGTTCCACCCACACCATCTCGATGTCTGGAAATCCACAACCGTGCGGTTCTCCCGGCACTTTTTGCCTCGCATTGCTCTTTTGTGGAATCAATTACCGGTAGGGGTTTTTCCGAACAAATACGACATGTGGACCTTCAAGAAGCCTCTGGTATTGCAGATGTCCATGGGCTGCGGCGATCACTCAACATCAGGTGCACCTCCTGCTCGTTTGCCCCCTCTTCTATAAAAAAAAATTAAATGGTGGCATTCAATGAAATTGTTTATTGGCCACATCATGATATTGCTTGATCAGATCGATGACAAGAAATTATTTAACGGTCTAAACGCGCAATTACTTTATGAAATGGTCAAACTTATTTGATAATATTGTATAATAGTTACATTAACTACCAAAAGAGGTGCTAAAAGCGCTTTTCTGTGTCAATATGGCGGCTCACCTTAGCGTTCATTATTCGGTAATAAGCTGAAAACGGTGTTGAAAGGACTTTTAATATTCCCTAGCGCTCCTAGTTATGACATAATAAAATGCAACCATTTTATTAATTAATCGATCATTTCATAAAAAGCGCAATTCTATGAAGCCACGAATAAGATTTTGGATGGTGTTAAACATTTTTAAGTTAAGATCTTATGAAAAAGCAGTATAAAAACAAACGGAAGACCAAATGCTTGTTTAAATACTGACAGGGATAAGGCAAAATTATAATTAAAATGAATGCAAATTATTATTAAGTTAATAAAGCTGATTAGTAATTAACAATAGGAAACCTTGCAATAAAATACACAACTTGGGCATGTAATTACACATTTATAATAAAGCAAGAACTATCCCTGACATGCGATGGCTGGGACAACATCATCACTGTTTCGTCACCTTGTTTTTCTTTTCTGCTTTCGTCATGCGTCAAGGTAATGTTGTGCATGTAGCATGACATTTGCCACACGGATGGCAAGCACCATTAACATCTTTGGTGTCTATAAGTGAAGATTATCACTTTCCATCAGTAGATCCACCTGCTTGTATGTTACTTTCTGACATAAAAAATACGACGTTACTTAAGTGTTTTCTGAGGCATGAGGATGTCGATCCTAGAGCACCGACATTTGGCGAACACCAAATAGCTGGGCCCGGGTACAATTCCCGGCAGGGACAAATGTTTATGTGATGAGCATAGATGTTTGTATCTCTGGGTCTCTGTGTTTATTACGTATGTAACAGTATTTACATGTATATATTTCTATATATTGGTATATTACCCATAACAAGAAAATAATTTGCTTATTTTGGGGTTAGATTGATTTGTGTAATTTGTTCAGCGATATTATTATGTATTATTATTGTCTAAATCTGTAAATGGAACTCGATCACCTGCGATCTGCCGGAGCAGTTTTGACGGCTGGATTGACGAGCCACTCTAAACGAGATAATTTTACAAAACTTTAATATTACTTGATTTTCTGCAGTCTTCCGTAAAAATATAATTCTTACGAGGTGAAATCCTCCTCTAATTCAGGTCTGGGTCTCACGTCATGATGACCTGCATGAGGATTAACTGGTTGACGTGTATCGATTGCAGGAGGAAGCTCTAGCGCGAGCTCACGAGAAGGCGATGGAGAGATATGTAGAGATGCAGACAGACCAAGTGTGGCGGCCGGACCTCAGCCAGAAAGTCGCCGACTACCATTTAGGTCTGTTGACGCACATCGGTAAGTGGGCCGCATCTGCTTTGTTCACGCTGCACTCCTTCATCACATCTCACTAACAACTTATTCAACGACCTATGAAGAATGATCTTATAGAATATTGTTGGTAATTAAAAAAAACCGGCCAATTGCCAGTCGGACTCGCACACGAAAGGTTCCGTACCATCATCTTTAAAAAATACGAAAAAAAAACACGTTTATTGTATGGGGACCCCCCTTCATATTTTCATTTTTAGTATTTGTATAAATTGTTATAGCGGCAACGTAAAAAATACATAATTTGTGAAAATTTCAGCTTTCTAGCTATCACGGTTTATGAGATACAGTCTGGTGACAGACAGACAGTGGAGGCTTAGTGATAGGGTTCCGTTTTACGTTTTAGGCACGGAGCCCTAAAAAGTTAAACCGTAATTTGTGAAATCGCCAAGTGAATAGCATAATTTATGAATGAATACAATTTAACTTGGTAATTCCAGAAAACACGATTGCTATTATTAATGATTATTACATTTTCTGTAAACTACCTTTTATTCCAATTATTGAAGTTTAATCTAAGAAAAAAGCTGCGCAGTTTTTTTCACGTCGTACCCAGCTTCACGAGCGCGAGTGGCGAGCCGAGTGCCTAGCTAGAGTTTACATTTGGATTGATCTATACGCCCTAGGTTAGGGTGGGCTCGTGTTTTACGGCGGGAGGGTTTGTGGCAATTTCTTTTACCCTTCACGTTACTCTTTCGTCGGCTTTGTTAGCTAGAGTTACTGGCTTATAGGGATCCGTGAGAGAATGCTTGTTTCTACCTAATGGAGGAGGAGGAGCTGCTGGAATATAAATAGACTTTCAAAACTACTCGTGCTTGTGAAAATATGTAGATGCTTCTAGAAAACACTGACGAAACTCATACGTGTATAAATCTCAGTCGCAAGCACACATTATCTTGCTTTTGCAAATCCATTGACGTTCATTCCATAAGGATTGTAGATTCCGGCAGGAATGAACGTTAGTGGAAGGGCCGCTATTCACGAAGGACACAATATTTTTGTGATTTACAATATCTCAGTTCTGATAATGACTCACCTGTAACCAATACATAGTAACTATAAAGTAAACATTTCTATGTGAGATGAAAACACTTGAAAATGCCAATACAAAAAAAGTTATTTCTTATAACAAAAACATTAGGTTACAATATTTTTTCATATTCACCATTTTTCATTATAGATTATAGTACAGTTTGTCGATAAAACAAGTATAACTGATATGTGGAGCGGTGTATATGAGTACAATGGATGACAGTAATATTATACATTGTGCCTATATGTTGACCCGACCTGTTAGTAAAATTAATGCAAAATTTGAAGTAAATCCATGCAGTAGTACTTTTTTAATTTACCCCAGACATACATACATTTAGTATTTTTTTATTTGTTACGCCGTTTGTTGACTATAGAGCATAAACCATTTTTATCATTAATGTTGGACTAAATAGCGATAGTGTAAGCGTTAGCAGTGATTCAGAAAACTATAATGAAGGTTATGATCCCGGTGAAAGCTCAATAGCGTTTTTTTGCATTTTTAAGTTCATTGCATTCTTTTTAAGTTAATAAATATAAATAGTAATGTACCTCCGTCCACTGCTTTTTAAATTTAGTGCTTTAATACATAATATAATAACAAAACTGACTAGATAATAATACTTAATGCTACACAAAATTATACACGGTACATATTACCGTGGATATACTGGTGAGATCAATGTCCACATACCGAGAAAAATTCCTACGTACCTACCCTATTCATAACACATTTAATAGAATAGAATAGAATAGAATATTTGCATGAAAATGGGTTATACAATAGGTGTTACAACATTATTTCTAGCCCGCCATAGTCAACCGGTAGTGCCGGTTGACTATGGCGGGCTTAAACTAATAACTTATTTAATTAAATGACTATAAACTTATAAACTTATAACTTATTTAATTAAATATTATATAAAATGAGACATTATATATTATTGTTATTTAAAATTTGCTAATTCACATTTCATTATATTTTATTAAGGTAATTATATAAAAGAATGTCACATTTTATTTTATTATTGGTTAATATTTGATTATATACATTTAATTATATTTTATTAAGATAATAACGATAAAAGAGAATGTCACATTTTATTTTATAATAAAACAACTTTACCGATAAAATTCTTTCGCCACTTAATTCTTTGAAAATTAGCTACAATAATATTATATCTGACAAAACTTCCAACTCCCATTTGTCCACTTTTGAGCGAAACTCAAAAATTTGGTAAAGTGCGTGTCGGGCCACGCGCAATGTAGGATTCCGAAATTGCGCATATTGTCACAGCTTGCCTGATGAAGTTGGAATAATACAAACGAAGCGGTGCAAATTTTGAAAAATCACATGTTAATTGTTTCTTTCCAGTTTTTAAAACCAAAAATTTATGATACAAATTAAAACATGCATGAGATTCAATATAACGATTGCACCAATACGCCCCAAAAGTACTAATTGACGTACGGGTGTAACCGACGGCGATGTATTTGGTGGCTCTATGCTAATTGTGTCATGTGTGATTGTGGATTGCGCCAGCAATATGTCTTGTTCCGTGTGAAGCTTTGTGTCAGTAGCAAAAGTCTGTGGATTGCGCCAGCAATGTGTACCGTTAAGTGTGAAGCTTTGTGTCAGTAGCAAAAGTCTGTGGATTGCGCCAGCAATGTGTACCGTTAAGTGTGAAGCTTTGTGTCAGTACCAAAAGTCTGTGGATTGCGCCAGCAATGTGTATCGTTAAGTGTGAAGCTTTGTGTCAGTAGCAAAAGTCCAGTCCGACGCGAAACAGGCATCCAGGACAATGCAACGACGTAGGTAGCTCGATTGCGTTGTCAAAAAATAATATAATCATTCTATTTATAAAAATATTAAAATGCTCGTATTTATTTTTAAATTTCCCTAAATTTATATTATAATATTTTAAACTGGATAACACCACCAGCAGTCGCAGCGTCTTGATGTCGTTGCTGCATCTGGGTCTGCCGATATTTATTTGTCGTCAGAGGTTATAATATCTTTAAAGTCATCTAAAATAAAATTATTTTGATCGGGAAAATGCATCTATTTGTTTCCACATATGATTGTATTAAGTTACGAAACAACGCCTGTGACGATCGGACAGAGTTCTATCACAGGACATCAAACCAACGTTCCAGATGGGAAGAGAAAACCGTCACCCATAGACACCAAAGATGTTAATAATACACTGCCATCCGCGTAGCAGGATGTTAAGGCCATATGTGTAAGTTTCCGGACTCCGTTACCCTCTAAACCGGAACACGATAAATTCTAACATTGAAGCTTTTGCGGCAGGAATAGGTAAGGTGGTGATACCAGACCCGGGCGTAACGTCACAGAACTCTACCACCTAGTAGTCACGATAAATATGACTCGTATAGACCCCCGTTTGGTTTTGCGGACCGCCTGTCTGAACGGCAGGTAGTTTGTTCTTCAAAGAGACCAGTGCGAGAGAATTTGATAAAGCTCTGTAACGTCTCGTCCGGGTTTAATTCTACATTTTTCTGCCCTAATAGCATGCTTGTTACTTTCGAGTTCCGTTTAAGAAGGTAAGGTAGCCGCTTATTCATGTGGCATTACATCTTCGCCATACGGATAGTAACGCAACATTAACATCCTCGATGCCTATAGACGATGGTGATGTGTTTCTATCAGGATAGCCATCTGCTTGCTCGCTAGCCTATTATATAAATTAGTTAAATACAAGTGTCATAGCGTTTCAGCCGACTTAGTATCATACTGTTGCACGCGCGAAGTATTAGGATGCTATTTATTCAGCTACTTCTAATAGCTTATTGATAAAATGACTGCAAGACCGGCATGTGGGCCACAATGGACAGGACAAATGCACTCCGTTTAGGAAATTCAGTAAGTAGATGTATTTCGGTACTCTTTATATTTTGACTTAAACATTAGGCTATTTCAAACAACCCGTTTTAATAGTTTCTCTAAGCATGCAGCAATTTTATTTATGAGTTTTAAACTTAAGAAGTGATGACGCCATGAGGTAGGGTGACAGTCAAGTGTACAAGTTCAAAGTTGTGGTAATTTGTGTTATAAGTTAAAATATATATTTGCGTGAATAGATAACTTCTAAAATATGTTTTTTTTTTTTAAATTATTAAAATGCAAACGCTACTTATAGTCAAAGGCGTCTAAAACAGAAGTAAAAGATGGTAAAATGCGTGTCGGGCCACGTGCAATTAGGGTTCCAAAGTTGTCCATCACAATAACGCAGGTATTTTATTGTTTCATAATATAATTAGTAATTACACAAACCTGACTTAAGCCCAAAAAAAGCAAATTATTTGTTTGTGTTATGGGTACGAGTCAACGATACTGTTACGTACTCTAATAATACTAATACATAGAATATAGAAATACGTATTTATATACTTAATAAACACCCAAACCCAGAAGTACAAAAATCTTTGCTCATCACACAAAATATGTTTGTCTCTGTCCGGAATCAAACCTGAATCCCATCAATTCGTAAGTTAGATTCGCTGACCACTCGACCAACTGCCATACTATGAACATTTACCGTCAATGACAGATATAATATCCGCATCTTCCTCACAGGCTCACCGCCTTAAAAACTTCTCCACGTACATTTTAAAGTCAAAAACTTGTAATCTTCAGAGCCGTAATAGTTTTCCTTTTAATTTCATTACAGTTATTTACTACTACCGTGAATTTTTCTCACCCCCAAAACTTAGCAACCCCAAACTATATGTGACGTGTACCCCCAAACTATAGGGTACACGAGAAAAGAATTAACATTCCCATTTTACTTGTAAAGGGTAGCTCACCCTAAAAGAAATATTTTTTAAGTTTTTTTTTATTTTTTATTACCACTTTGTTGCCGCGACTAATATGTATATTCAAGCCAAATTATAGCTTTCTAATAATAAGGATCTCTGAGCGATCGTGCGGACGGACGGACATAATATAAGGGTTCCTAGTTTACTTCGGAAACCTAAAAATATGAACAAATAGCGGCTTTGTCAAAAACCTACACAATTTCGACTTGATAACTAGACTATAATGCTTAGGTGGGTTTATCTTGTTTAGGAGTTCCCATGACTACCTTCCAATTCCATCATCAGATCCTAGAAATCATCCAGCACCAAATTGTTTGCCAAAACAAACCAAATTAACCACCACTCGATGGGTTAACCAAGTTTAGCTTAAAAGTTTTCGAGTACTCCTTCCATCTCTTTCATCAGGCACTAGAAGCTGTCCCAAACTACAGTCCTTACAATAACGAATTAAACAACCCCAAAGTCGATGGTGTTGCTACATCTTATTCCAAAATTTCCATAATCTTCTTAAAGGGTCTAATTTCGATTCGTTTATCTTATTTAGTCTAGTAGTTCTTATGATTGCATTCCAGTTCCATCAGCAGATCCTGAAATACATTCAGCACCAAAGTGTTTGTCAATACAATTAAATGGTAATTCAAAAAAATATTTCCTCATTTAGTTTAGGAGTTCATTTCTTCGCATTTTGCATCTGGGTTCAAGAAGTTCCAATGTAACTTCGGCTCAACCTTCAGAGCCTTATCATCACGAGAAAGAACTCACTGTAACAAAAGAAACGACTCCAAACTCCACCATCACTTTCTATCTGTGAGTAACAATGGTACTCTTACGGCTCCATCTTCAAATCTTCAACGTTATATGTAATGGAAATTGATGTGTACATCAAAAAACCTTACCTCGTTCTGCATTCTACATTTGAGTTTCGGTAGCACTATTTTAGCTCCCTCTTCAGATCCTCGTCATCATACGCACTAATCAAACTTAGCACTTATAGAAACACAACCAATGAGCCCAAACATGATTGTCTCGTCGAAAATCTGCATCTGAGAGTTCCAGCCTCTACGTTTAAGCTACACCATGGGATCACTTGGATGGTACCATAATATTACATTGTCACTGAGCTTAACAAGTCTGCCTAGTACAAACGGATATCAGGAAGTCGTTAAGAAGTTGTTTGCAATATATTTTAGAAAATCTGTTATTTTCATACGAAAATTGTCAGTTAAATAGATGCTGATGATCTTCGAATGAGGATTTTACTGTATCAGGTCAAGGTCATTATGTAATTGCAATATCAATAAAGCAACAAAATACAAAATTTAGTCTCAATTAAGCCTTTAATAGTTGCAGTTGCTTAACTCCTTTCATAAATTTGGAAAGAGCTGGTGCTCTTGAAACGGCTGGACAGATTCTGTTGTATCATAGCTAAGAACCATCTGCAAAACTGGGATTCCAATTAAAAAAACCGCAACCAAATCGGAATATCTGCCTGGGCACTACGATGCCACGGTCAGACACACAGACACATGGGCGTCGCCAGGATTACTTTCAGGGGGGGTGCATAGCATCTACACATCATACCATTCACTAAAAAATAAAAAATAATACATATATTGTAATTATTTTATACGTATTTATCCTGCTCACTGAAAGGAACCTACTGATTGTGCACTCATTTGTGATTGTCTGTCGGAACGTAATGAAACCAAAATGGTTTTGAAAATGTTGATTAGTGATGATGAAAAATGGACTATCTAAGACAAGAACGAGCGAAACAGATAGTCCGATAGTCCAAAGGGCAGTCAAGCTCCACAGACCATAGCGAAACCTGATTTATCTCGCAATAAGGTGATGGTGAGTGTGCTGTAGGATGGAAAGATATCGTTCATTATGTACTTTTATCGTAGGGCAAACACAGATTTAAATCTCGACAGCCAACAGCTGCTGACACGTAAGAAATGGAGAAATATCGGCGGAAATTGATCAACAGTAATAGTGTGGTTTTCATCATCAGATAACGCCAGAGCACAGGTACATCTCGAGCCACTCAACAAATATATTGAAAGAGCTTTTTTAGAAGTGTTAATACATCCACCAAATAACCCTGACCTGTTTCTTCTTTATGTAGTGTTATGTTAACATCAAAAGGGGATTGTCAAACTAATTGTTACAATAGTTTTGACAGCCCTCTCTTGTCACAGTTTGTTATCAGAAGTCCTTAAATTTCCACAGCATTGGGATTATACCACTACCAACAAAATGACACATCTGTATTATAATTGAACGTAAACAAAATTATGATAAAAATATCTTAAATTTGTGTATAAGATACGAAAACATCCTCGACCTATTATTATTTAGTGAAACTATTAAAACGAATTGTTTAAAATCGGTTAATGTTTAAAGTTAAAATATAAAAAAAGAGGACAAAAAAGCACTAATGCACCCTATTACACATTCCTTGCATGCCTGCTCGCATGTGTTTCGCTTGCTCGCATCTGTACTTACCTGTATTTAGATTTAAATTTATAATTTAGGTATGAAGTTAAGAGTAGCTAGAGTGAACCGAATCTTAACAAATGCTTAAATGCAGTAGTTTATTGCATTGTTCCTTTTGTCGCATCTGCCTTCCATCAATGATGACTACCGCTGCTAATTGAACCAACACACCACCAATTGACTTTGAGCTGCTACAGTGATTTAGATGAAAAAAAAAATTCAATAGATTATACCAATCAATCAGTGTACAAATAGATTCAAAGTTTTACAGAAAACCTTTTTTAAAACGAAATATTTTTTATTTTCAATGAACTTGAACTGAAGATCAATATTGAGCCCGATACTGTTACAACAATGAGGGGACTTGCAAAATGTATTAGTAGTACAGCTAAGTTTAGACTATGTTAGTGTTTTAATTAAGGATATTTTAGGAGCCAAAAAATCATTCACATTTTAACCGAGAACACTCCACAAGTAGATCGTGTTCCGCAAGATAAACAGCCTACAACGCGATAGAAAAAACAATTATTACGCAGTAAAACTGCAACTGAAGGCTTAAATTCTTATTTGTCTCTAGAACTTGGCATTTAAGTCTTAATCACTCTCCTTTGTTGTAAGTCCTGGCTACTTTTGAAGAACAGACCATCTGCCTCCTGCCACAAAACGATTACAGTCAGAAAAGATACAATTAACTTCTTAACGGCTAATTGTAAAAGTGTATTATATACCTTTACAGTTAGCCATTAGAAGTTGCATTGGTCATTGTCAAGTTTACAATAATTTCAACAATGTAGAAGATATATTATAAGAACTCAAATATTTCAATAATGTAGACTAATGTAGACAGGGGTCTCCAAACTAAGGCCCGCGGGCCAAATCCGGCCCGCGACAGCTTAAGACTAGTATCATTAATCTGGCCCCCAACAGCCAATGTTTTACTGTTGTTACTATTGCTGTGATAAGTTGAATGGAAGATAATGAAAACACAGAATGATAATTACTCGGTTTTATTTACTTACAAGGTAAAACTTTTCGCCAGAAATTATGACGCAGAAAACTCAATTTAAGTATCTAAGCTTAAGCTTATTAATAACTAACAAATAACAAATTTGAAATTAATCCCACTAATAAAACAAAAAAACACTAATGAGATCAATGTAATTGTGATTTTCACCGACTATTGTTTGTAGTTCTGGATTAATTTTCGTTGTATCAATTATTAAAATAGATAAAATACTCATCAGTTAATTTAGATCTGTAAACATTCTTTGTGTACTTCATCTTGGAAAACGTTTTCTCACACAATACAAAAACAGAAAACAACCGACAAGCAAATTTATGCGAATTATCAAATTTTACCAGTGGAAGACTAATAAAATTCCAACAAAGATGAATTTTGATATTTGTTCTTAAACATATGCACTGTAAATCAATAATTTCCATTTGGACTTCCGAAGCCAGGGTTTCAATATCAGAACCAAAAGGATTTTGAAAAAGCTTAATTTAATTCGCAATGACATCAAAGTCTGAGAAACGAGTATCGAAATTTATTTTTAAAGCAATGTTTTGAATGTAAAATCGAATGGAAATTCAATCTCTATACCCACTTGAACGTCCACGTCGCGAGTTGTCAAATGCCTCAAACGTCTGAGCGCAACCGACTTTTAGCGCGATTAAAAACCCCATTACATTCCTCTGTAAAAACTTTCGTAAAAACGAAATTATTTATATACGATTTAAAATGCTATAATTATAATTACAAATTCTCCTTCAAATTACAGAATATTAAACATTTTGCAATTATACCAAATATTTAGGGTGGGAAAATAGAACGTATTAACAGCATACATTTTACAGCTTGGATATAAATTAAATTAAGTAAAGTAAAAATTATTACAAACTAATATAAGCTATAAGTTGAAATACTATACTAAATGTTAACACTGCTTTGAAACCTAAAACTATTAAAGATAAATAACTGAATACCGTTGAAAGAAAAATACAAAACTCAATAGAATTAACTCATTTGACTCCATTTAAATCAGATATAAATTCAACCTAACATACTCACTCTATCCTTATTCAACCACAGAAAAACTAAAATATACAGCGTTCATATAGGCCTTTTTATTACAATTTAAGCTGACAACACGGGCAACATTGTTGATACCCGGATTGTTATCAGTTGTTATGTTATAGAGCCATTTCATTTTTTTTTCTTTTTGTTCGCTGCATTTGATTTTGATAGTTCTTTAATGTTGTCTTGAAAATACTTGGTCGGGCAATATTTTATATAAATACTAGCTGTGCCCGCGACTTCGTTCGCGTGGAAAACATTCTTAAATAAAAACCCGCATAGTTCCCGTTCCCGTGGGATTTCCGGGATAAGAACTATCCTATGTCCTTTCTTGGGTCTCAAACTATATTTGTACCAAATTTTATCCAAATCGATTCGGTGGTTTGGCCGTGAAAGCGTAACAGACAGACAGACAGAGTTACTTTCGCATTTATAATATTAAGTATGGATTTAGAGCGTCTTTTAATTCCATGCTAGTCAACCAAGATGTTATTTTAATTTTATTATTATTCACTCGATGTAATACTAATAACCATCTCCTAACCCACGAAATCACTCGTTTTGATCTTTTAAAGGACGAGAATCTACTCCATAAGTCATCTTCTACATTAGTTCCTACGTGACATACTTTCTTTGACTTCTCTAGCCTTGTTCCTGTTCCTTTTGGTCTACTGTAATCGATATCTTTCTTTTTTAATCAGTGTGGACCTTCCTTCCATAACCTTAACCTGATGAGATCTGACGCTTTGATACCTCTGGAAGCACTGTCTGCAGAATTATCCTTTAAGGCTAAACTAGCCTTCAAAAAGTTTGGTGTACTCAGTAGAGCACAGCAGTACTTCATGAAAGCCCATCGCCTCCAACATTACAAGGCCCAAAATCGACCTCACATGTTCTTACGTCTGGGCTGAAGCTCCTCAGTACCAGCTTCTTCCTCTCGATCGCAATTAACGTAGAGCGGTTCGAATTGTCGACGACCAGGCTATTTCTAATCAGCTTGGCTCTTTGGCGTTACACAGAGATGTAGGTTCGCACTGCATCTTTTACCGTATTGATCATGGGGAGTGTTCCGACGAGTTGTTCGGATTCCTGCCGCTAAATTCCATCATTGGACATCGTGTCAAAATTTAAAGTTCTCTCCACCTCGATGTCTGGAAATCCACAACCGTGCGCTTTTATTTATTTATTTTACGTACATTTTGTCGCCACTTTTTGCCTCGCACTACTTTTTTGTGGAATCAATTACCCTCGGGGGCGTTTTTCACTAGGTGGTAGAGTTCTGCATTGTCTCGCCCGGGTCAGGTACCACCGCCTTGCCTATTCCTGCCGCAATAGCGTCAGTGCTTGTCGCTGTCGTGTTCCGGTTTGGAGGGTAAGGTAGCCGGTAAACTTATGCATGTGGCATTAGACCTCGCCACAAGATAGCAACGCACCATTAACATCTTTGGTGTCTATAGGCGATGGTTGACTCTTTCCATCAGGAGACCCATCTGCTTGTTTGCTATCTTATGATATATAAAAAAAAAAAAAAACACGACTTTCGGACCTTCAAGAAACGAGTTTATTCATTCTTAAAAGGCCGGCAACGCAGCTGCAAGACTCCCGGTTTTGCAGATGTTCATGGGCGGCGATGATCACTTACCATCAGGTGCACCTGCTCGTTTGCCCCCTCTGCTATAAAAAAAAAAAATATTAGCGTAGTCAGAACTGGTCTTAGGTTAAGTTTAATTTTGTCGAGTCGACCCATTTAGTTTATTTTTATCGGGTCAATGGTGCCCTCACCACGCGTTTCGCTTGTTGGGTCATTTAATCAAGTCATGTTGCCTGAATTGAATGGTTATTATTATTGTTATTATTATTATTAGTCAAGCTTATTAGTTGTATTACACTGTGTTTTTTATAAACACACCATTAGATAGCCAACAAGCAGGTGATTCTGTTAGTAAAGACAACTATTATAGATGTCCGTGTGGCTTGATGCCACATGCATAACTCTACTGGATACTTTATCCTTCAAATCTGAATACGACAATGACAAGCATTGGTGCTATTGCGACAGGATTAGGCAAGGAAGTGGTATTCAGAGATGTCGAATTCTATCATTTACTAGTCACGATGGAATTGACACGTATAACCAATCGCTCGTCTTTTACAAACCGCCTCGCAGAACGGCAGACGGTCTATTCTTCAAGGGGGTTCCGGACAAACACGGAGGAGAACTGTGCCGAGAGTTTCGCGCGCGTTTATCACGTTGTAGAATTTTCTTCTTGCGAAACACGCTATACTCGATCGATGTGCGGACAATTTTTGGCTAGGATGAGCGTTTTAGCTGCTACTTCGAACTCGATTAAAATGTTAGGGTAATGCGGAGTAGAGTTTAAGGTGTGTGTCCCGCAGAGGAGGAGGCGCGCACGCGCGCGATCTTGGTGCTGTGCGCGGCCGGCGCCGTGAGCGAGGAGCGCGCCGAGCAGGTGCTGGAGAGCGTGGCGGGCGCGCTGGGGCTGCGCGTGGAGCGGCCGCCGCTGCCGGGGCTGGCCGCCGTGGCGCTGGCGCCCGCCTGCCCGCCGCTCGTGCTGGCCGCGCCCACCGCGCCGCGCGCCGCCGCCGCCGCGCTGCGGTACCTGCGCCGCGCGCTGCAGCACCGGTCAGTGACACACACACAGCCGCGCCGCCGGGGCTGGCCGCCGTGGCGCTGGCGCCCGCCTGCCCGCCGCTCGTGCTGGCCGCGCCCACCGCGCCGCGCGCCGCCGCCGCCGCGCTGCGGTACCTGCGCCGCGCGCTGCAGCACCGGTCAGTGACACACACACGGCTGTGGCACCGGTCAGTGACACACACAGCCGCGCCCGCCGCTCGTGCTGGCCGCGCCCACCGCGCCGCGCGCCGCCGCCGCCGCGCTGCGGTACCTGCGCCGCGCGCTGCAGCACCGGTCAGTGACACACACACAGCCGCGCCGCCGGGGCTGGCCGCCGTGGCGCTGGCGCCCGCCTGCCCGCCGCTCGTGCTGGCCGCGCCCACCGCGCCGCGCGCCGCCGCCGCCGCGCTGCGGTACCTGCGCCGCGCGCTGCAGCACCGGTCAGTGACACACACACGGCTGCGGCACCGGTCAGTGACACACACAGCCGCGCCCGCCGCTCGTGCTGGCCGCGCCCACCGCGCCGCGCGCCGCCGCCGCCGCGCTGCGGTACCTGCGCCGCGCGCCGCCGCCGCCGCGCTGCGGTACCTGCGCCGCGCGCCGCCGCCGCCGCGCTGCGGTACCTGCGCCGCGCGCCGCCGCCGCCGCGCTGCGGTACCTGCGCCGCGCGCTGCAGCACCGGTCAGTGACACACACACAGCCGCGCCGCCGGGGCTGGCCGCCGTGGCGCTGGCACCCGCCTGCCCGCCGCTCGTGCTGGCCGCGCCCACCGCGCCGCGCGCCGCCGCCGCCGCGCTGCGGTACCTGCGCCGCGCGCTGCAGCACCGGTCAGTGACACACACACGGCTGCGGCACCGGTCAGTGACACACACAGCCGCGCCCGCCGCTCGTGCTGGCCGCGCCCACCGCGCCGCGCGCCGCCGCCGCCGCGCTGCGGTACCTGCGCCGCGCGCTGCAGCACCGGTCAGTGACACACACACAGCCGCGCCCGCCGCTCGTGCTGGCCGCGCCCACCGCGCCGCGCGCCGCCGCCGCCGCGCTGCGGTACCTGCGCCGCGCGCCGCCGCCGCCGCGCTGCGGTACCTGCGCCGCGCGCTGCAGCACCGGTCAGTGACACACACACGGCTGCGGCACCGGTCAGTGACACACACAGCCGCGCCCGCCGCTCGTGCTGGCCGCGCCCACCGCGCCGCGCGCCGCCGCCGCCGCGCTGCGGTACCTGCGCCGCGCGCCGCCGCCGCCGCGCTGCGGTACCTGCGCCGCGCGCTGCAGCACCGGTCAGTGACACACACACAGCCGCGCCGCCGGGGCTGGCCGCCGTGGCGCTGGCGCCCGCCTGCCCGCCGCTCGTGCTGGCCGCGCCCACCGCGCCGCGCGCCGCCGCCGCCGCGCTGCGGTACCTGCGCCGCGCGCTGCAGCACCGGTCAGTGACACACACACGGCTGCGGCACCGGTCAGTGACACACACAGCCGCGCCCGCCGCTCGTGCTGGCCGCGCCCACCGCGCCGCGCGCCGCCGCCGCCGCGCTGCGGTACCTGCGCCGCGCGCCGCCGCCGCCGCGCTGCGGTACCTGCGCCGCGCGCCGCCGCCGCCGCGCTGCGGTACCTGCGCCGCGCGCTGCAGCACCGGTCAGTGACACACACACGGCTGCGGCACCGGTCAGTGACACACACAGCCGCGCCCGCCGCTCGTGCTGGCCGCGCCCACCGCGCCGCGCGCCGCCGCCGCCGCGCTGCGGTACCTGCGCCGCGCGCCGCCGCCGCCGCGCTGCGGTACCTGCGCCGCGCGCTGCAGCACCGGTCAGTGACACACACACACGGCTGCGGCACCGGTCAGTGACACACACAGCCGCGCCCGCCGCTCGTGCTGGCCGCGCCCACCGCGCCGCGCGCCGCCGCCGCCGCGCTGCGGTACCTGCGCCGCGCGCCGCCGCCGCCGCGCTGCGGTACCTGCGCCGCGCGCTGCAGCACCGGTCAGTGACACACACACGGCTGCGGCACCGGTCAGTGACACACACAGCCGCGCCCGCCGCTCGTGCTGGCCGCGCCCACCGCGCCGCGCGCCGCCGCCGCCGCGCTGCGGTACCTGCGCCGCGCGCCGCCGCCGCCGCGCTGCGGTACCTGCGCCGCGCGCTGCAGCACCGGTCAGTGACACACACACAGCCGCACCGCGCGCTGCAGCACCGGTCAGAGACACACAAAGCTGCGCCGTGCGCTGCAGCACCGGTCAGTGACACACACACACACACACACACACACACACACACACACACACACACACAAGCCACGCCCAACTATGAACAACACATAATAATTATACTTTATGATTTCTTACAATGTAAACAGAAAACATGTCCGCACTGTTACCAAAACTACACACAGCCTAAAGCTTATACTCATCAAACCCGACAATCAGTACCTGATTACACGACCTCGCCATTTACGGACGAAACATCGCTATTCGCGAAACCTCATATTCACCAAACATTACAATATCCTTCCTAGTAATTACTGGAAACCTAGTCCAGGATTCGTATACTGCGCTCCTACAACACTTACACTCCGCTAACAATGTTAAACTCCCCATAAAAATACCTAAATTTCACACCTACAACTTAAAGCCGAGCTACACGACTGGAAACAAGCCCTCCCCACCGCGCCGGCGGTTCACAACAGCGTAAACACTTGTTTGCAATAAAAATTCATCTAAACTCCACAAGCCTCCCACCAAGGTCACCCGTGTTGGAAGCTTGCTTCCAACAGTTTGGCTCAGCAATTATTACCTATGTAAGGCAATATTTTAGTGACAACACTTGGCTCTCCTCATGTTGATCTGAGGCCCTTGGAAATAGACCATCTGCCATTTTACCAGGCAATCATAAAGCACAAACGATTTGATAAACTGTCACTACCGTCCGTCGTCACTGCTACACTAACTTACCAATGACTAAACCATAACATTTGGACGAAGTGATTGTTAACATTACAAGACACCTCCACGAGGACCACCGCCTGCTCTTGCATACACGAGAGCCTTCTGTTTGTGTCCTGTTTGTCATTAATAACAGGAACCACAGCATGGTGCACCTCGGATGAGAGCGGTTAAACACTTTCTCTGCAATTTAGTAATGCTCGCTACATACACCCTCGACGGAATTGTTCAATAGTCCACACATAACACCATAAACATCAATAACCACCTTCTTATGTCAGAAGTGTTGATGTTCCATTGATTGTTCCAGGACTAGCCCCAAAACTGCCTGAGCCACCGAGTAGCAACCACAGAGGAGAAATACAGGGATTCTTCAAATGTGTTCTGGCATTTGTACAAAATTGATACATAATCCAGGAATTTATTTTATAAACACTATTGTGTACAACATTTTATATCATTTGAAATAATTCTTTATTACACTTGGACTGCCCCGTGGGTGTAGTGTGAATGAGTGACCTGTTCGGCTAAGCACGTGAAGCCAGGCGTATCGCGCTTATCGCGGAGCTTTAAGCCAATATTTTCCTTCATGTTTGGTACACCGTCGTGCTACGCCGAGTACCCAAACTCTAATGCAGCGGCCGCACTGCGTCTATCGTCACAAAGCTTCGCGCATAACGCGATCCATTCAGATGTGACCGGATATTATCGGCTATCGTCGCAAACATTCCGATTGTGTGTGCTTTATCTTTTGCGTTGGTGGTACGTCAAAAGATTTTAGCGCGCTAATATCTTCGGGACGATACACGCAGGGCGGCCGAAGGGTAATTGAAACTAGTTGTCGGGCAGAGGGCGAGCACAGGCTGGCCGCGAGCACTGCCCACCACCACGCCTTGGCCTCTCGCCAAGGCTGTCTCAAGGAACTTCTAGCCTTCATTTCCATCCTTGCACAGAGACGATGACTCTCTGGCCCACACCGCAAAGGGAAAAGCCGATCTTCTGGGCTCGTTCTTTGCGGCCAACACGACTCTGGGTGAAGAGAACGCACTGCCTACCATCCCGCAGTGTGATAGTTCCATGCCAGAACCACAATTTCGGCAGTCATCTGTGCGTAAAGCACTACTTCCTTGGACGTCCACAAGTCGAGCGGGCCTGATAGCATCTTTCCGATTATGCTCAAAGTATGTGCTCCAGAATTGGTGCCAGTATTGATGCAC
The DNA here is from genome assembly GCA_036924255.1 of Apodemia mormo. Taxonomy (NCBI): domain Eukaryota; kingdom Metazoa; phylum Arthropoda; class Insecta; order Lepidoptera; family Riodinidae; genus Apodemia; species Apodemia mormo. The sequence continues at coordinate 46,902,334 of JAUPFN010000006.1, forward strand.
CTACTCCGGCTTTCCTGTTCATTAGGCGTGGTATCGAGTTCATGGATGACAGCTTTAATCCAAATCGAATGTTTATTAATGTCTGATATTGCATGTCAACATTGTCAATGATTAAGAATATATTATGATTTTCCTGCTACCTATCTATTATTAAGTTGAAAATTGTTATTTTTTCTAATTTAGTTATAAGTAAGTACGTAATAAAAGTTGTATATTAAATGGATTAAATATGTTTTTAATTGGATATCATTTTCTCTTTTTGTATAAAATAGTTATTTACATTCCAGAAAAATAAAGAACATTTAACGATACCCATCAGCGACTTAGCAGGAAGTCAGTATAGAGTGGTATAGAGTTTAAGAGGGGATTTTGGGATTTACTCGAGCGCGTCAGATTAAAATTGGGAGGGTTCCTCGCATACTGTTGAGGCTGTCCACCGAACATCCAGCCCAGAAAAAAAACAAAATTCCGATAACTTCGGCTTGTCATGTTAGATTATATTTTTATAGTTATTACATTATTTCCTCTAAATTAAAAGAAAATTTAGATGCGCTCGAGAATGTCAAGACGTTTTCTTTGCAGCTTTGTGACCCTCCCACTCTTTTACGCTATACTTAAATCGTCAGATTTTCAAAATTTTACCTGGCAATTAACCCACCAAACCTTAATCTGTCGCGCTTTAGTGTTTCCATGTCAATGTTTTCTATTTCATATTTTTTTGTCTGCAGATTTCTGCCCCACCATAGAAATTAAAAACATTATATAATCCTTTATTTTTACAATAATTTAATCTATAAACCCAATCGGCACCTACAACGCTCGACCTTTTATCATCTTGGGCTCCCCTACTAGTAGGTACAGATGTTTACAATTTAAATAACATTTAATATGTATGTTACATTCAGTCTAAAAAGTATCTGGAATGGATGATTTGTCTATGGTTCCAGATTCTGTTTTTTGTTGTTAGATTGGCTCAACTGTTATCCATTTTGACGCGGAGTTTGAGCTGTAAACAGTATTTTTTTAAATGTAACTTCCAAATGTTATCCATTTTGGCGCGGAGTTTGAGCTGTAAACAGTATTTTTTTAATATAACTTCCAGATTAACGTATACCAATTGAGCACATAAGCTCTATTCCTGAAAAACTACGTCTAATACAAAATTGCATCAAAATCGGTTCATCCGTTTGGGAGTATCATTGACGAAATTTTTTGAAAAAGTGTTTTTTCGACATTACTTTGAAATTTTTCGACCAATCATTTTATCGTAGGTATTCTTCGATATTTTAGTAGGTACTAAAAAACTACGTCGAATACCGTTTCAAAAACAAAAATCGAATCTTATTTTCAAAAGTTATAGCTTTTCAAATATTAAAACAACGTTGTTTTTAGCAAACCTATTTAATATATGACACTTGCTAAAATAACTTTCAGGCGCGACGCGAATTGTCTTAACAATCTTATCAGTTTTTTTTCGTTAAAAACTGCGACAAACATTGTTACATTACATTAAATACATTACTGCCGCATAAAAAATGCTTTTTGACATTGCTTTGAAAATTTTCAACCTATCGATTATTTTGCTAAAGCAATATTTTAGTTATCAAAAATTGAGTTAAATGCCATTCGAAAGATCAAAATCGATCATGGTTTCCACAATATACAGCTTTCAAAAATCTTAATGTTGCCATTTTTAACAAAATGAATGCTAACAAAAAATAATCTATGCTTTAATTTTTTTCCCTTTCGAGCTTAAAATACCTTAATTTAGCGGGAAGTTTCAGGGATGGCCTGCAGGGTTAACCGTTTTCACATTTTTTTTTGTTTAAGTGGATTAAAAATTGTGTTTTTAAAATATGAATTCAAACACAATATTTGAAGTAGTTTAAAGCTAATTTAATTTAAAAAACGTAAAAAGGTATTCTGTGTAGTAAATTATTACGTAACTGAGTGAGACAAATTAAAAGAATTTTACAGTATTATTGACAATCATTTTGATTTACATTTCAAGAGTTCTAGAATATCTAGACTAGACTGATTAATATTAAACAACCACATGTCGGTTAAAAATTGTTTTATTTAGAAAATAATTAACTATTCGCCCCTTCACATCCCGCAAATACCGAAAAAACCGGAATACCGGGATTTATCTGGGGTCAGTAGGTACCTACCGAAAATACCAGTTTTGCTTAAATGGTACGGTATTACCACCCTTAGCAACAACCCTATTTGCGATAACCTTAGATATGCCTCCAGCCTACTTCTATCTTTTTCCTGAACTCAAATCACCACTTCGGGACAATTCAATCAGTAGAAGATATAAAAGAGAATTTAGAGCGAGTACAGATCTCTATTCCGGAAAAGCGTTTAAAAATGTTTTGATGATTGGAATATGCGTGGCGTACCCTTAGGTACGCGTGTATCATTTCTGAATGAACACACTTTGAGAGCGATAAAATAAATTTGGGTGAATAACTAACACTTTGTGTATTGATCGGTTCGCGATACTTTTTGATGGAGTAGTATTTACTGCTCAAAATAATAAAAAAATACATTTTTCACCGGCGCGCTTTTCTTAAATTTTCGCTAACTTTGGTACAAGATACGTGAAATCTAAAACATATTTTTAATTTCCCGCTAAAGGAAGTCAATTTTGATTTCACCCCGATTTCTGAAAACCAGATTGAAACAGTTTTCAACAAATCTGTTTGGATTTTTGAGGTTCTAAGGAACCCTTTCTGGACTAATTTCACGATGACGCCAGTATGTCTATGTGATCGAACGGACAGGGACAGCTTTCAATTACGTTCCATCAAATTTAGATTTTCTGAAAACTTAAGCTCATTCGGCCTCGGCTATTTTGATACATTTTGAAAAATCTCAAAAAAATATCGGAGACACAATGTTTTTTAATAACTTCCAGATTAATGTACCTACCGATTGATCCAAATCTACAGTAGATACACACTTTATGATTTAAATCTAATCAGCTCTTTTCCCTAAAAACTGCCCTCAATTTTTAGAGAAAATAGCTGATTAGATTTGGATTAATCGATTATGAATTTATCATTCATCAATTAGTCTAACTGTTGGGGTTATTGTTAAAAAAAATTTGAAAAAACTGTTTCAGCTCTTAATTTTGAGATTTTTCGACCAATCGATTTTGCCTTTCTACGCCTGGGTATTTGGTACCATCGCCTTACCTATTCCTGCCACAACAGCGTTAATGCTTGTCATTTGTCGTGTTCCGGTTTGGAGGGTAAGGTAGCCGGTAGACTTATGCATACGGACACGGATAGCAACGTGCCATTACAATCCTTGGTGTTCTGGCGGTAGCCAACACTACTATCATCATTTACATCAGCCTATTCGTCTAACCACGATGGTCATCTCTTGCTAACCACGATGGTTATCTCTTAGCGACCATGACGGTCGTTCCTGATGTTCTAACCACAATGGTTATCTCTTTCATTTTAAATCCCTAACCGTTTAACCATAATGGTTATCTTTCATAATAATTTCTAAACATGATTACCACAACCAGATACCAAAAACAGTTACCTCCTGAAGATGGAACCTGAACACCACCAGGGGAAGACAAACAAACATCACAACGAAAGTAACTACGCGCTACGGGCAAAAATAGAACATAAAAATCACTTTATTCAAAAGAAAGCGGGCGAACGATGAGCGGCGATCCGATCACCGTTATAAACAAGCACTGTCACAATCACTTTGAAGAATTGAAGATTGCAGCCCGAACTGGATCCAATGGGCTCTCGATCTGGAGATGGTGAAACCGGCGAAGGTTCCAAAAGCTTCAACGCCCGGCCAGCAGTCAGCATAGAGAACCAAGCCCGGGTGGACGATTACACTGACACTGTTCACCAGCACTTAAAGGGACTATTGCTGATGAAGACCTGATCACCGTGCCGTTCATAGAAGAACGCAATACAGCGACCGTTGCAACCGATCGAACGCTCCAGAAGGAAATGCCCGAACGTAACGAAACATGTCTTACGCCCAGCGTCGCCGCAGCGTGAACGCAGACTGAGGTGGAGGCTCTTGATCTTCTCTTCCCCGAGAAGGGGGAATGGCTTCTGGGCTGGTGGCCCCCTGACCGTGGTGTTAAGCGCTGGTCGTCATACGGTCAGGTCCTTGTGATGACGATTTTTCGACTCGTATAACCAATCGGTCGCCTTTTACGACCTGCCTGGTAGAACGGCAGTTCGCCTATTCTTCAAAGAAACCCGGTGGTCATTTTCAAACAAAGTGACTGATTTTGTTTTAAGAGTCAGTGAATGATAGCTTTAGGCAACGTACCTTTTTTGTCTTTCCTGTTATAAAGTATTCACTCTGTATCAAAATATACCTCTAGCTCCATCTATGTTGCAATATGTGTACTATACTGTCATTGTAATAATGTCCTATGTGAGAGGGTAGTAAAATAAATACAGTCTGCACTGAATAACCGACGCGTTTACTTCAGGTTATGGGCTTTTCCCAGTTTTCTTAAAGTTTTATAGTGTTTAAAACGTTAGAAGTTAGTTACAGTCGTGTTGTGCAAGATGTCAACAAACTATTTAGCCAGTGTGCCTAAATTAAAGGGCAGGGAAAATTACGATGAGTGGACTTTCGCGTTCGAAAATTTACTCGTGTTGGAAGGTACGCTACATTGTGTGAAGCCAATGGCGGGAAGTGAAATTAAACCCGATGAAGATGCTAAGACGCGGGCCAAATTATCCCTAACCATCGATCCTGCTTTGTACGTACACATCAAGAGGACGACAACTTCGAAAGAGTTATGGGACAAACTAAAATCCCTGTTTGATGACTCAGGTTTTTCGAGAAAGATTTCGTTGCTACGTCACTTGATTTCAATAAGACGGGAAAATTGTGAAAGTATGACCACTTATGTGACTCAAATTGTGGATACATCACAAAGATTGAGTGGAACAGGTTTTGAAATAACGGATCAGTGGATCGGATCGTTAATGCTGGCAGGTTTACCAGATAGATTTTCACCTATGATTATGGCCATAGAACATTCTGGTATTCAAATCACCGCTGACGTCATCAAGACAAAATTGATGGATACAGAACCTATAGAGATTCAGACAGCGACATCTAGTGATGGACAGAATTCTGAATCGGCGTTTACTTCAAAATGGTCGAAACAAAAACCCAGACCTGGCAACACTAATGTCACTAATAAGAGCGGGAAGTCAATGTCAAATGTTAAAATGACAGGAGGAAATAAAAATATAACCTGTTATAAATGTAAAACTCCGGGTCATTATCGAAATCAGTGTCCAATGGTGGAAAAATCGTGTAAAAATAAAATTACAAATGCTTTTAGTGCAGTTTTCCTGAGTGCCACATATGGAAAAGATGAATGGTACGTTGATTCAGGGGCTAGCGCTCATATGACTGCCGTGGAAAGTTGGTTACAAAACGTTTCAATTGAAAATACATTCCCTGATATTATAGTGGCAAACCAAGAAAAACTTCAAGTCTCAAGCAAAGGAAATGTCAGAATATCAACGAAGCAAGGTTATGATATAACAATTAAGGACGTTTTGTGGGTTCCAAAACTTACGACAAATTTATTGTCAGTGAGTCAATTAATCAAAAACAATAACAGTGTTTCTTTCTCGGATAGTAAGTGTACCATATACAATGCTAAGAAAGAACTGGTGGCTGTTGCTAATTTAATTGACGGTGTGTACAAGTTGGAATTAAGTACTACACCAGTGACAAATTGTTTAATGGCTAAAAGCAATGCATTATTATGGCATAGAAGGTTGGGACACATAAACTCGCATGACTTGAATAAAATGAAGAACGGCGCCGTGGAAGGTGTCAGCTATGAAGGCAGCTCAGATATGTCAAAATCAAACTGTATAGTTTGCTGTGAGGGAAAACAGTCACGCCTACCATTCTCTGCAGGTACAAGAGCGACAGAAGTGCTAGAAATAGTGCACTCTGATGTATGCGGACCTATGGAAACAAAATCTATAGGGTCAGCAAGATATTTCTTACTTTTTGTAGATGATTACACCCGCATGACATTTGTGTTCTTCATGAAAGAAAAGAGTGAGGTGTTTAAATTTTTTAAAGAATTCAAATCTATGGTGGAGAAGCAAAAGAATACCAATATTAAAATGCTACGGACAGATAATGGTGGAGAGTTTTGCTCGAAAGTGATGGAAGAATATTTAAAAAGATCTGGTATCATACACCAAAGGACAAACCCCTACACTCCCCAACAGAATGGTATGTCCGAAAGAAACAATAGAACTATTGTTGATAAAGCGAGATGCTTGTTATTTGATGCAAATTTAGATAAAAAGTTTTGGGCAGAGGCGGTATCCTCAGCTGTCTACTTAAAAAATCGTTCTATAGCATCAGGCCTAAGTGACAAGACGCCTTATGAAATGTGGTATGGAAAGAAACCAAAGCTGAACCATATACGCATTTTTGGTAGCCCGGTGATGGTGCATATTCCCCAAGAAAGGAGAACCAAGTGGGACAAGAAAGCGCAGCAGCACATTCTTGTTGGTTACTCAGAACACGTCAAAGGATACAGAGTATATGACATCATCAAAAACCAAGTAACTACCAGCCGAGATGTAGTGGTGATGGAAAGAGCAGTGTCAGAAGGAGAGCCTGCAACTTGTGAGGCAACTTGGCATGTGGAAGAAGAGTTTCCAGTTCCTAGAGATGATGATGATGGCGATCGTTCAGTGGGGGCTTGTAGCAATGCGGAACGATCTCAATCAAAATTGGAGACTCACTACAGCTCAGATAGTGAATCATCACATCAGACATTTTATGAAGTGGATGAGACCTATGTTCCAGGAAGCCCTTCATCAAGCAGCAGTCCCATCAGAATGTTGGATTTAGATTCTGATACTTTCAATAGACCCAAGAGGGAGCGACGAAAACCAGATAGATACAAACCCGGCTTGTTGGCCACCTCAGATCCTGAACAGACTCTGGCACAGGCCCTGAGAGGTCCCGAGAGTGTTCAATGGAGAAAGGCAATGGATGAAGAATTGGAGTCATTCCGAGAAAATGAAGTGTATGAACTTGTTGATGCCCCACAGGGAGCTACAATAGTGCAATGTAGGTGGGTGTTAAAGAAAAAATTTAAAAGTGATAGTGAAGTGCAATATCGTGCGCGACTAGTGGCTAAGGGTTTTACACAGAAACGTGGAATTGACTATGATGAGACCTTTTCCCCGGTTGTGCGGCACTCTACTTTAAGGTTATTATTTGCGCTAAGTGTAAAGCTAGGACTAGACATTACACAGTTAGATGTTAAGACTGCTTATCTTAATGGTAACTTGAAAGAGGATATTTACATGTGTGTGCCTGAGGGCTTTACATCCCAAAAGGATGGAAAAGTGTTAAAGCTGAAAAAGGCAATATATGGACTAAAACAGTCCGCCTTGGCTTGGTATGACAGAGTACGAGATGTTTTGTCTAAAAATAATTTTAAAATATGTACACATGAACCATGTATATTTGTAAAGATGAGTAAAGATGTAAAGGTCATATTAGCTTTGTATGTAGACGATTTCCTCATTTTTTCTAATAATAAGGTTGAAACTGCAAAGTTAAAAAGTATTTTAAATTCTGAATTTAAGATTAAAGATTTAGGTGAGGTTAATCAATACTTAGGCATGAATATTAATGTAAAGAGAGACTGTAATAATTATGAGATAACTGTAGATCAGCAACAGTACATAGAAGAATTATTGCAGAAATTTAAACTGACTGATTGTAGGACAGCTGATACACCTATAGAAAATAAATTGAATGTGGCAAAAGCAGAATCTTGTGCGCCAGGAATTTGCTATCAAAAACTTATAGGATGTCTTATGTATTTAGCAATTATGACAAGACCTGATATAACCTATGCCGTTAGTTATTTAAGTCAATTTAATACTAGTTACAGTACCAAACATTAGAGTTATGCCAAAAGAGTACTGAAGTATTTAAAGAAAACTAAATCATATTGTTTAAAATTTAGTAGTAAGGGAGAAAGCTTAGTAGGTTATGTGGATGCTGACTGGGCCAGTGACAGCTTAGACAGAAAATCTTACACTGGGTTCTGTTTTGTAATGTCTGGCTCAGCTATTTCTTGGCAGAGCAGAAAACAGAGAGTCACAGCCTTATCAAGCACTGAGGCTGAATATGTAGCGCTTTCTGAAGCTTGTAGGGAAGCTATATACCTAAGAGAGCTATTGTATGAGCTAACTGGATCTTTGGTAGTAATTAAATTAAATTGTGACAATCAAAGTGCATTGAAGATGGCCACAAACCATCAATTCCATAGTAGATCAAAGCATATTGATGTTAGGCATCATTTTGTAAGAGAGACGATCAAAAGTGGAAAGATAGAGATCAGTTATTTACCTAGTAATGAAATGCCTGCTGATTTATTAACCAAAGGTCTAGGTAGTGTTAAACATTACAAGTTTATGGAAAAGTTAGGTATTGTAAAAACAATATAACTTTTTGTGTAGTTTTAGTTTTTGTTGTTTAACACTTAGTTTATTTTGATAAGTGGGGGTGTTATAAAGTATTCACTCTGTATCAAAATATACCTCTAGCTCCATCTATGTTGCAATATGTGTACTATACTGTCATTGTAATAATGTCCTATGTGAGAGGGTAGTAAAATAAATACAGTCTGCACTGAATAACCGACGCGTTTACTTCATTTCCTACCTAGTTCTTGTCGGTCATTGGTGCCACTACGGTAAGTCCGAACCAACACGGGAGGAAAATAGAGAATGTTTTTTTAAAGGACACTACATATTTTAATTTTTGAAAATCTGAACTAACAATTTCTCTCGTTCAAATGGCATTCAATGCAGTTTCTTGAACTCTAAATATATTGTATTGGAAACAAAATCATTAACTGTTTAAAAACCTTAAAGTCATGGCGAAATTAAATATTTTTTCGAAATTTATCGTCAACGATAAGTCTCAGAACGAATCAACTGATTTTGATCCGATTTGCGGCATTCGAAGTATTTTTAAGAATAAGTCCTATAGTATAGATTCTAGAAGTTACTTAAAAAAACAGTAATGTGTGTCGGGCCACGCGCAATTACAGGGGTTCCGATGTTACCCATCACGATAATCAATAATGCAGAGTGCGGACAAAGAGGAGAACTTTTTTGTTTCATTCTATGAACATAAAACCTATTCAAAGTTTAACGTCAATGACGGATATATCGGCAGCACAGGTTCACCGCCTATAGTACCTAAGTTCTCCAAATATACATAGTAGATGTGAGGTATAAATATTGGATTAGGCACAGGGATCAGGTATTTTACGAAATTAGTAGCCGGTTTCCGAAACGCTAATTAATTTTAACAAGCAATTAATCTATGTTTAACAAATCATTTGCTTGTAAAAACTATGTTAAACACAGATTAATTGCTTGAATTTTCGTGTCGGAAACCGGCTGTAAGTCATACCTAATCTAAAAAATATCACGTGCCACGGATTTCACGTAATCCCAGTTCCACAGACTACAAATACTATGTACCTATCAGTGCCTAATGTAAATATAATCTGTGCTATGTACCTATATCAAATTATTTATTTTTAGTTAGGTTTATAGTATGGGGTTGCCGTCGCGTTGTTAGTAGTTGTATTGATGAACATACAGTTGGACGTTTTATCATCACCACGCCATACCCTTGCGAGGTTGGCAGAGTAACAGAACGTCTATAGACCTTCCAGTTCACCACGGTTCACCGATTTGTCGGTTGGCGAGATGAGTAGTGATCCTCATTGCCGGATTTAACGGTAACATTTCAATAACTTTTTGAGTTACATTTATGAAACTTGTGGGATAGTTTTCAGAGTTGTGAAGGGGTCAAAAGAAGCTCAAGATGGTTAATATAATATTAAACACGACTGCTGCGTCGTCAATTACTTTTTTCTGAATTTGGCTGGACACGCTGCCGCGTGTCTGATTTTTAACAAGAATGTATTATAGTATTGTGTCAATACTTAAAACGCTAAATTATAAATTGTACATAGTAGTAATCTAACAAAAAAATTAAGCAGACTTCAATATCTGTCATTATGCCCTTATCTCAGAAACTACTGAACCGATTTTGATTAAACTTCGACTGTTCCCTTGATAAAAATATAGGTACCTGATTGAGATTCGCCACATTAAAAATGAAAATGGGCCACATATATGTCCTTTAGTTTCCAAGTAATTTATTTTGTCCAGACAAACATACAAACACTTGCGAAATTTCATATACGTGCTTGGACATCTAAATAGAAAATTATACTGAAATATTATTATCTAATTCCAATAAAAATACATACATATATTTCAAATTGATAACCTCCGTTTTCTTCTAGTGAGTAATGGCGATTACTCGCGACTTCGCCTGCTCCAAAAACTTCCTTTGCTCAATATACGGGTGAAAATAGCCTAGCTATGTCCTGCCCCGTAAAATCTTCTATCTTTCTCTGATAGGTCCGCCGTTCCAGAGATTACCCCCGAACAAAAAGAATAACTAACGGATAAGACAAATATTTTAAACATACTTGTTTGGATATTAGTTGCCCTTGTGGAAAAATTTCTCGGATAAAAGTAGGTAAATAACTTACAAAGTGAAAGTAACAGTTTATGAATGTTTATTTTTATTTAAAAAGTCGAAAAAAGTCTTACAAAGTCGGAAAAACTCTGAATTTGATATAAAAATTCGGAGTAATTCCAAAATTTCGGACTCTTCCAGAAGAGTTATTCAGTGTTAATAAATCTTTCTGCCGTGCAACGTTTATGGGTACTAAAAGAAATATATTAAAAGTTATTAATACTACGAAAGTGTAATAAAGGGGAAAAAAATATAACTAATACTTCCCCGGTTTTCCGTTTAAGAATTTGAAACTTTCTTCTTTGTTTAAAAAAAGGTTACCGTTACTGTCGATCAATATTATAAACTTTGTTTCTTCAATTTTTGATAATTATTATTAAAATCTATTATATCACAACGTTATTTGCCAATTTTTATTTTATTGTACTTTTATTACATAAATATATTTATAAATTAAGTAAAAATTAAAACAGCTGATCTAATTAGCTTTTGACAGGTTGAGTCAGTGTTGCCAGAGAAAAAGTCAATCTTTCGTCCTTAAGAGCATGTGTCAGAGGCCTAGTAGCATATCAAAGCAGTCAAGAATAACGACGTTAATAAGTCGGCGATTGCTAAACATCTACAGCTGTAGTCGGGCCGTAATCACTGGATGGAATTTCATAGGCCACGCGTATTTTCGACAGAACGCCATATTACATTCCACGGCTAGTGAAAGAAGCCATTGAAATCAAAAAACATCCAAATTTCAACCGGGAAGACGCACGTAGTACGTCCTTGATAAGTTTTCTTGGCACGTATTGATTTTTGAAAAGCTGTATATTTTGGAAACGATGATCGATTTGATCTTTCAAATGGCATTCAACTCAATTTAAATATTGCTTTAGCTAAAAAATCGGTAGGTTCAAAAATTTCGAAGCAATGTCAAAAAAACATTTTCGTCTATGATAGATCCCAAACAAATTTACCGATTTTTATCCAATTAACGGTACTTGGCGCAGTTTTTAAAGGAGAAACGATGATAAGATTTTGAAGTCAATCGGTATATTAGCCTGAAAGTTATTTCCAAAATATTAAATAACTTTGCTAAAGAAAACGTAATTTTAATATTTGAAAAGTTGTAACCTTTGAAAATAAGGTTCGGTTTTGATTTTTAAAAGGGCATTCGACGTAATTTTTATAGTATTAAAATATCGTAGAATACCAAAAAATAATTGGTTGAAATATTTCGAAGTTATGTCGAAAAAACACTTTTTTCAAAATTTTCGTCAACGATTACTTCCAAACGAATAAACTGATTTTGAGGCAATTTATGCATTAGATGTATTTTTTTGAGGAATAGTTTTTGTACTCAATCGGTACATTAATCTGGAAGTTATTAAAAAAAATTGTTTCGTCACAATTTGTTTAGGGTATTTTCAAAATTTCTCAAAATCTCTTAGGCCCATTTGGTACAAAATTTCAGGAAGTATAAGTTGAGCGGAATCCAATCGAATGCCACCAACCGCGTTTCAATCGGTCCAGGCGTTCAAAACTTATGAGTTGTTGACACACACACACACACATACATACAGACATACTGACGTCATCGCGAAAATAGTCGAAAATGGTTCCTAAGCCCACAAAACGCGGACATATGGTAAAAAATCCATTTTTGAAAATCGGAGCAAAATCAGTAACCTTCCTATCTACATACGTAGTGGGAAGTTAAAAAGTACAAGTGTTTTAATAGATTAATATTGTATTAAACTGGAGTGAATGAAAATGAATTAAACAAAATAAAACTACTACGCCAAAGCTTAAACCTAAAAGTGCGATATTTTTTTAGTAAAATGTACCACTAAAGGGCACAGATCGTCGCCTAGTGTAGCTTTGTAGCATTTTTACTCGTTATTTGACCCTCCCGTTGGTCGAGTGGTTAGCGACCCTGACTACGCAATCAACGGGGCTCGGGTTCGATCCCCGACGGGGACAAGCATTTGTGTGATGAGCGTAAATGTTTGTATTTCTGGGTTTAGGTGTTTATTATATATATTCTGGTATTTATATATTATGTATTTCTATGTATTAGTATCGTTGACTAACACCCATAACACAAGCAAATATTTGCTTACTTTGGGGTTAGATCAGTAAGTGTAGTTTGTCCCGTGAATATTTATTTATTATTATTATTTATTTATTTTTATAATAGATGGCGTTAGCAGTAATGAAATTCTAATACAAAATGTATTTTCTATTTTTTTAATGTTTATGAAATAGCATTTTAATGGTAGATAATATATCTAGACATGAATTTAAACCACCACGTCAAAGCCCAAACCTTAAAGTGGGATACTTTTTCAGGAAAATGTACCACAAAAGTGCATAGAAAGTCGCCTAGTGTAGGGCTCGCTTCGCTCGCCATAATTATACTGGCTGTTGCCCAAGACTTCGTCCGCGCGGACTTCGTTTACTCCGCACAGCACCTCCCCCGTAGGTGACAGCTTGATAATATGTAGCCTATATGTTGACCCGACCTGTTAGTAATAGTCATGCAAAATTTGAAATAAATCCATGTAGTACTTTTTGAGTTTACCCCGGACATACATACAGACAAACAGACAGACATAAATTCTAAAAACTATATTTTTGGCTTCGATATCGAGTATTCTTTTAAAAAAAATTCAGTACAGTTTTGACTTTCCTACAATTTATTGTATGTATAGATAATTTTTCATAGTACGGTCAATTACCTTAGTAAAAGACTATCTAATTACAACATTTCATTAAAACCAATAGAGCTGTTTTGGAGAAACAATTCAATAATACATGAATTACTCGTTTGGATGGAAATGGAGTTTTCACCATATGTCCGCGATTTGTGGGCTTAGGAACCATTTTCGACTATTTTCGCGATGACGTCAGTATGTCTGTATGTATGTGTGTGTGTGAGTGTGTGTGTGTGAGTGTGTGTGTGTGAGTGTGTGTGTGTGAGTGTGTGTGTGTGAGTGTGTGTGAGTGTGTGTGTGTGTGAGTGTGTGTGTGTCAACAACTCATAAGTTTTGAACGCCTGGACCGATTGAAACGCGGTTGGTGGCATTCGATTGGATTCCGCCCAACTTATACTTCCTGAAATTTTGTACCAAATGGGCCTAAGAGATTTTGAGAAATTTTGAAAATACCCTAAACAAATTGTGACGAAATAATTTTTTTTTAATAACTTCCAGATTAATGTACCGATTGAGTACAAAAACTATTCCTCAAAAAAATACATCTAATGCATAAATTGCCTCAAAATCAGTTTATTCGTTTGGAAGTAATCGTTGACGAAAATTTTGAAAAAAGTGTTTTTTCGACATAACTTCGAAATATTTCAACCAATTATTTTTTGGTATTCTACGATATTTTAATACTATAAAAATTACGTCGAATGCCCTTTTAAAAATCAAAACCGAACCTTATTTTCAAAGGTTATAACTTTTCAAATATTAAAATTACGTTTTCTTTAGCAAAGTTACTTAATATTTTGGAAATAACTTTCAGGCTAATATACCGATTGACTTCAAAATCTTATCATCGTTTCTCCTTTAAAAACTGCGCCAAGTACCGTTAATTGGATAAAAATCGGTAAATTTGTTTGGGATCTATCATAGACGAAAATGTTTTTTTGACATTGCTTCGAAATTTTTGAACCTACCGATTTTTTAGCTAAAGCAATATTTAAATTGAGTTGAATGCCATTTGAAAGATCAAATCGATCATCGTTTCCAAAATATACAGCTTTTCAAAAATCAATACGTGCCAAGAAAACTTATCAAGGACGTACTACGTGCGTCTTCCCGGTTGAAATTTGGATGTTTTTTGATTTCAATGGCTTCTTTCACTAGCCGTGGAATGTAATATGGCGTTCTGTCGAAAATACGCGTGGCCTATGAAATTCCATCCAGTGATTACGGCCCGACTACAGCTGTAGATGTTTAGCAATCGCCGACTTATTAACGTCGTTATTCTTGACTGCTTTGATATGCTACTAGGCCTCTGACACATGCTCTTAAGGACGAAAGATTGACTTTTTCTCTGGCAACACTGACTCAACCTGTCAAAAGCTAATTAGATCAGCTGTTTTAATTTTTACTTAATTTATAAATATATTTATGTAATAAAAGTACAATAAAATAAAAATTGGCAAATAACGTTGTGATATAATAGATTTTAATAATAATTATCAAAAATTGAAGAAACAAAGTTTATAATATTGATCGACAGTAACGGTAACCTTTTTTTAAACAAAGAAGAAAGTTTCAAATTCTTAAACGGAAAACCGGGGAAGTATTAGTTATATTTTTTTCCCCTTTATTACACTTTCGTAGTATTAATAACTTTTAATATATTTCTTTTAGTACCCATAAACGTTGCACGGCAGAAAGATTTATTAACACTGAATAACTCTTCTGGAAGAGTCCGAAATTTTGGAATTACTCCGAATTTTTATATCAAATTCAGAGTTTTTCCGACTTTGTAAGACTTTTTTCGACTTTTTAAATAAAAATAAACATTCATAAACTGTTACTTTCACTTTGTAAGTTATTTACCTACTTTTATCCGAGAAATTTTTCCACAAGGGCAACTAATATCCAAACAAGTATGTTTAAAATATTTGTCTTATCCGTTAGTTATTCTTTTTGTTCGGGGGTAATCTCTGGAACGGCGGACCTATCAGAGAAAGATAGAAGATTTTACGGGGCAGGACATTTCTTCTAACTCTTCTCTTGGAATTACTCCGAATTTTTATATCAAATTCAGAGTTTTTCCGACTTTGTAAGACTTTTTTCGACTTTTTAAATAAAAATAAACATTCATAAACTGTTACTTTCACTTTGTAAGTTATTTACCTACTTTTATCCGAGAAATTTTTCCACAAGGGTTGTGTAATTACCCAGTGTATTAGAAAAAGTTCGCGAAAGACGACCCAAAAGCCGCATTCTCCTACACCATGATAACGCTTCTTCACACACGGCCAACAAAACAAAGTCATTTTTAGCTTCCGAAAAAGTACATCTCGTCACTCATCCTGCGCATAGCCCCGACCTGTGATTTCTGTATTTTCCCCAAAATCAAAGATTTGATGAGAGGTCTTACTTTTACCAATTCCGAAGAGGCAGTGATAGCGTTCAATCAGCACGTAGAAAACATGCCTTCAGATGTGGTCCTCCTGTTTTAAAAAATGGTTCGATCGCATGAAAAAATGTTTAAAATGTAAAGGAGATTATTTTGAAAAGCAATAAACATAATATTTTGGTTACATGTTATTTTTTTAAGTTACGCAAAACTTATAGTGTGACCTACGTATATATTTTACGTTTAGTATCTTAAGATAGGTACCTACCCAACGATATGGAAATATATATTACATATCTTAAGATATGATCATATAAAATATATATTTCTTCGCATCTTAATATAAATACACGATGTTTTTATTTCCGGATATGGGCGATAGCAGTGCCTCATAATCTATAATATTATTGTTACGAATAATCTAGAAACGTGTAGAGTTGGAACGCTAGAGAGATCTAAAAATAAAAGAAAGAGATAGCTACTCCTATCGACAAACAAATAGTTGATCTAAGCTATACCATAATGTACTTTGTGGTATAGAGCATAAGGTTGAAAGTAGCGTGTACTAGGATTGATGAGTCACTTGTTTATCATAAGTTGATTACAATAAGAAATGATTCATCGTTTCCCGATACATTTAGATTTTTCTGGATTCAGGTAGAACTTTACCCTGGCTATAAATAGAGATGTTTTGACAAATACAGGGCAGTTTTTATCAAGCGACCGAGAGCGAAACTTGAAGCGACCCGTGCGAAGTGAGAAATGATATTGTGTAGTGTTCTAAGTCTTTTAGTACAGTGAGTGACTAGTGTTAATCTGAGTATTTAGTATTACATTGTGTCTTGTCTTGACTTGTGTGTATTTGTGTTGTAAATACACCGATTTAATATAAGTGGCGTTTTCTTAGAATTACGAACCCGAAGTACGTAACAACTGATGTCGGAAGTGAGATTGTGAAATGCCACTTATTCCGAAGGAAGGTGTTACCACCAGGTCTCAAGCCGAGACACAGAGGGTGTCAGAGGACACCGAGATGCGTGCAGGTGAGGAAACCGCAAGTGTTGCCAACACATCATTGTCATCAAGTACAGCCCCTACCGATCTTTCTGTCATACTGGCAGCTATTCAGCAACTTCAGCAGCATCAACAGCTTCAGGAACAGAAACAACTAAAGCTACAGGAACAACAACAAGAAAAGTTATGGGAACAACTACACGAGCAACAGCAACAGCTCAAGGAACATTTATCTGGTTTTGACGATAAATTGATTGTTATCTTGGCACAGCAAGACCAGCTAAAAAGCGATGTGGGCCTCGTTAAGCGCGACATGAAAGGTGTTGAGAAGAGGGTTGACCACTTGGAGGCCAGCTGCGATAAGATAATTGAAAACGTGGACCAACTGGAGAGGGAAGTCACGAAAATGAAGGTCACTGGAGTTAAGTTGGGTGCTACCATTACCAGTTGTTCTCACCAGGTAGGTCCTCGGGTAAAGGTACCCACTTATGACGGTCTTACTTCATGGAGTGCCTACCGGACCCAGTTTGAAATAGCAGCGAAGGCCAGTGGATGGACAGATAAACATTGCCTAACGGCTCTGAGTACGGCGTTACGGGGACAGGCGCTTGCTGTGTTGGATGCTAAACAGTATCAGTTCGCTGATTTGATGGAGGCATTGGAAGCTCGCTACGGTGAGCGTCACTTGGAGCATGTTTTCCGTGCCCAATTAAAGGACCGTGTACAGAGGAGCGGCGAGGAACTTCAAAAATGGGCCGTGGAAATTGAGAAGCTTGTGAGGAAGGCGTATCCTTCAGCCGACGCTAACACAGTGAATAACACCATCGTCCAGGCTTTTATAGATGGAATTCGAGACCTGGAAGTGCGTGTTGCTGTTCGCCTTCAGCATCATGTGACGATGAAGGAGGCTTTGGCTCAAGCGCTGGAGGTTGAAGCTGTTCGCCACTAACCTCGAGCATATAAGGGACACGAGGTTACAGAATCAGTGGCTCGATCAAATGTGGTGGAACCTAGGAGACTGGGCCCCATGTGCTACGCTTGCGGTGAACGTGGGCACATTAGAATTAGCTGCCCAGCCAAACCTATGCCTACAGTTTCAGTGAATTGGCGACAGCAAGTGGCAGGAAATTCAGCAGCTGAAGAGACCAGGCAGGTTAAACAGACTGTTGAACCAGCAGGGAACCGAGTAACAGCCAGGAGCAAACGGCAGGTGCTGGCTGGACGAGAAACAACCCCAAAAGCTGTCGCACCTCAGGTGAGCGAACGCAACAGTTTATCCATTAAGGGATTGGTTAATGGCAAGAACTGCAGCTCAACGCGGGACAGCAGAGCCACACGAGTTGTAGTGCAATCAGAAGCGGCTAGCAATGGTAACCTGAGAGCGAGGAATATAGTACAGCGTAGTGGAAAGTCTCACTCAAATGAAAATGCATTATCACGACGTACATGTTGATGTACATGGACGTACATGGATGATGCCAAACATTGTGTAAGCATAGGAAAGGGTTCAAGTACTGCGAGCTAAGCCTACGTATGACAGGTGGGAAACTGATGAGATGCGTAAGGCCCAGTATGAAGAAAGAGTTTTGCGGCCTCTAATAGATTGGATGAAGCAAGACACGGGAAAACCGGAATGGCAAGAGCTGGCTCCTTTCAGCGCCATTACGAAAAGTTATTGGGCGCAGTGGGAAAGCCTTGTGTTGCAAAACGGTTTACTATACCGCAAATGGGAAAAACCTTCAGGAAGAGAACATGCCAAGAAAATTAATCAAGGACGTACTACGCGAGTTGCATGATGAGGTTTCTGGGGGACATCTTGGAGTACGACGAACATTGGTAAAGGTGCGGGAGCGTTTTTACTAGCTGAATTGCCGAGATGTCGAGAATTGGTGCCGAAAATGTACGTCATGCTCAGCAGTGAAAGGTCCGCAGGTCAGAAGCCGAGGAAACCTTAGATTATGGGAGCCTCCCAAAGCCCTCCTGGGAAAGAATAGCGATTGACGTGTCTGGGCCATTTCCTAAGACAGATAACGGAAACAAGTATTTTATGGTCGTGATGGATTACTTCACGAAATGGCCAGAGGTGTTTGCAATTCCTGATCAGGAAGCCACGACTGTTGCTGAGAAATTGGTCAGTGAGGTGATATGCAGATTCGGTGTTCCACTGGATTACAATCGGGGTACTCTACTCTTTTGAGAGATCTATCACCAGATTCGGACAAGCTTAGGCATTGGTATGAGTCAAGTGCACAAAATCCTCCATTGACAATTAGCGGTCAGAAAGCTTTGTGCCCGGTGGATGCTTCATATTAACTGAAACGCAAAGACTCCGTCGTGTTGATTAGTACCGTGAAACGCTTCAAAGATTTAACGGAGTTGATTCAAATGCAGTGTTCGACATACTTACGGGTGACGAAAGCTGGATTTACTATCATGATCCGGAATCTAAATGACAGTCAGCTCAGTGGGTGTTTCTTCCGAGGAGTTGCCAACCAAAGTGAAAAGAGGTCGAAGTGTGGGAAAAAAGATGGTAGCCCCGTCTTCGGAAGGACAGGACATTACGCGACAATTGTTTGATGATCAAAAAACAGTTAGGTACTGTAGAGTGGTACACTGACTATTGTTTGCCACTTGTTTTGGAAAATCGACCTTGCAGTAGAATCTTCCTTTACCACGACAAACTCCTCATCGCACACCGCCGGGCGAACAATCAACTATTTGGCGGTCAGACGTGGAATTACTGGGTCACTCTCACCTTGTTTTTTATTTATTCCCGAAAATAAAATGAAAACTTTGAGGTAAACGTTTTATGGACGCCAATGAAGCAGTGGCTGCGTTTCAAAAGGCCGTCGAAAAGATCCCTAAGGAAGAGTGGCAAAATGTTTTTCTCAGTGGTTCCATCGGATGCAGCGATGTATTGATGTGAATGGACACTATTTTGAAAAGATATAATAAAATTAATAACTTGCTAATTTGCTCAGTTTTTGATTTTCTAAGAACTTTTAGTTTGACCCTCGTACTATCAGTAAAATACGTAAACCCACCAACATATTACATAACGTATATTGCATCTATATGTTGCTCAATGTCTTTTCAGGACTTAAAAAAAAAGTCTTAGTTAAGCGGAATCCAACTGAATGCCATCAACTGCGTTTCGATCAGTCAATCCGTTCAAGAGCTATGAAATATTTGCATACACACATACACACATACTGACGTCAAGGTTCATAGGACCTCAAAACGTGGAGATATGGTGAAAACTCGATTTTCACCATATCTCCATGTAGTTGTGAACTTATGCAAATAGTAATGTACCTACAATGAACATCCTTGGTATCCACAGGCGATGGTTATGTTGTATTATAAGATAATATGTTATATGGATATGTTTTTTCTATCCAGACTGCCATCTACCTACTTCAGACAAATAAAAGTAATTATTTAGCAAATTTTAGAATTTCCACAAAGTAACGCCTGAAATGCCATCTACTTATTTGCTATACCATCTTTTTAAAATGTAGAGATGATAAATTAAATAGAGAAGTTCATAGTAAGTTACAACTTTTGTTACTTGTTAAAATAAAGCCACGTTAAGTTAGGTTTTCATGTGAAGGAAACTTGGCACCAGCTACTTTACAAAAAGGTATTTCATTGATTAAAAAAGTCTATTTATTTAGTTTTAGTATTTCTAACAGTTTCAATCTTACATAAACCTTAACAGTTAATACTATTATTAAACTGTATTTTCATATTAAATGTGACTCCAATGTCATACAACCATTCTTTATACTTAAAACTATTACTTGAATGATGATGACATTTAACGTTAGCATAGAAAACATAGGGTCCACCCATTTTCAGATCATTTATTGACATTTTCTTATATAATAGCACAATAGTCAAACAAAAAGATTTCAACTACCTGTCATTAATTATTCAAAATTAAAAATATATAACTCCTATAAATATAATGTTATACTTATTTCTCGCTATGCTTAAATAAATTGTTGCTAAGCAAGACACAATATAATGTTTTAAGGAAATTATACATTATACTTACAATTATACTTATAATCAATCAAGCAAATCACTTTCTAGAACACTGAGTAGAAAATCAACTAATAACTTTTTGGGTAAAACCATGTTTTCTCACTGTGATGTAACAAATACTTTGTTCATAATGTCATTTAATCAATGAACAAAAATGATGAATAAGTTTCATAAAATATCACTATTATTCGTTATATATATCTATAAAGCATTTGGATACTATTTTCTCTGGACTTCTAGGCTATATATTGAGGGACTAAGCTGTGGCCAAGAGCCACTAATAGTAGGTATATAATCTATTAAAATAATACCTGTACCAATTCTATTGTGATGCTGTGGACAATATATCAGGCAGGGATTTTTTTTGAGTACTTAAATGTTTCATTTCAGTTGGGTTTTTGTTTATCATTGCATTGCCAAAGGTTAAAATAAAAATGTTATTTTAGGTATTTTAAGAGTTTATTATTAAAAAAAAGCTAAAATAGGAGAATGAAGGACGAAAACAATTGTGTAAAGCAAAAAATTATAAAAAAATAAACAAAATACGTAGTTGTTGGGCATAAAAAAACTCTTGTTTTATTTAGAATACTAAATTAATTATTACTGCAAAGGCAATTAAAAGTATACCAAAGATAACAACTATAACTTTTTTGTGACTTTAGGGTAAAAATGGTTACTTGATTGTTACATAACATTTAGAAAGGGGGGGGGGGGGGGGGGGGGGCATCAGAAATACGTTATGGTGCGTTACAAGGGGAGGAAAGGGGGTGAAAAATCTTCAATTGTGATGCTGTGGACAATATATCAGGCAGGGATTTTTTTTGAGTACTTAAATGTTTCATTTCAGTTGGGTTTTTGTTTATCATTGCATTGCCAAAGGTTAAAATAAAAATGTTATTTTAGGTATTTTAAGAGTTTATTATTAAAAAAAAAGCTAAAATAGGAGAATGAAGGACGAAAACAATTGTGTAAAGCAAAAAATTATAAAAAAATAAACAAAATACGTAGTTGTTGGGCATAAAAAAACTCTTGTTTTATTTAGAATACTAAATTAATTATTACTGCAAAGGCAATTAAAAGTATACCAAAGATAACAACTATAACTTTTTTGTGACTTTAGGGTAAAAATGGTTACTTGATTGTTACATAACATTTAGAAAGGGGGGGGGGGGGGGGGCATCAGAAATACGTTATGGTGCGTTACAAGGGGAGGAAAGGGGGTGAAAAATCTTCAAAACTTGCGTTACATAATACTTGAACGCTCCTTAAGCATGGAATTGTACTGTTTGCGGATGACACTTGACTTTTATTCAAAATCAAAAGACAAATTGGCAAGTATGATGAAGTAAATAATGAGATTTCAAAAGTTGTACACTGGTTCAGAACGAACAATCTTTTATTAAATGGTAACAAAACTGTGTTAAATTTTCATTGCCTAATGAAGGCATGTAGATACCAGTGTACAACTGGATGGAAACAACCTGGATCTGGTGGATATCACTGTGTTTTTAGGTATTACTTTAGATAAGAAATTACAATGGGAACCGCACATTAATGATTTAGCAAATAGACTTAATTCAGCAACTTATGCAGTTAAAAAAATGAGACAGTTAACTGACGTCGACACAGCAAGAATTGTATACTTTAGTTACTTCCACAGCATTATGTCATATGGAATTCTCTGGGGAAATTCTGCTGAAATAATATATTTGTATTGCAGAAAAGAACTCTTAGGGCAATTACAATCTTAGCCTGAGGGTTTGCCTGAGAGAAAAATTCAAAGAAATCAATATTCTAACTGTTATATCTCAATATATATATTTGAGAATTTGATGTATGTTAGTAAAAATATTTGCTTGTTTAAAAAAAAAAGATGATGTACACTCACTAAATACAAAGAATAAAAACAATCTTGTTCTGCATGCATCTCCTCTCCACAGAATAATTAACTCTTTTATGGGGCAATGTATACGCTATTACAATAAACTTCCCGAAACTATATCTCGCAGTCAATAAATTTAAAAAACAAAACTGTAAAACAGGATATTATAAAATCTCAGATTATTTAGAAGACAAAAAAGCCTGGGAATAGTTGCTCCTCATACCAATCTCATATATGTATATATTTTGTAATATTGTGATATTGTAAAATAATAGATATGAAAAAAAGACAAGCCCGTCAAGTTTCTTCCGCAAGATCTTCTGAGTTTGGCTGCATTTCCTATCTAATAGTAGTTTTAAAAATATGTTGACGTGTCAAAATAACTTATAAAAAGTTTTATTGAATACTTATTACTATTGAGTACTTCTTGATTTCTGATTTCCAGCAGCATCAAGGCTTGCAACAGATTTTAAAAAATACAAGTTAATAGAGAATTTTAGCAGTTTTTATAAAAGACTTTGCTCGGAGCGTAGCTGAGATAAGAGTGCTTCAGAAACGTATATAAACTAGTTAAATCCAAAGCCGTGGAATTGTACATTACACATAGTTCAGACAAAAATTGGGAGCAGCAAACATCAGACACGTTTCTTAAAATCACTATAAACTGGTTTATTGATTCAAAACCCATATAATTTTTCTCCATAAGGAAACCAGTACTTTTGAGGTTAAAGTAGAGCGAAAAGTTTACAAAATGCTCCTTATATATACATGCACTGATTTGTTGTTTAAAAAATGAACCAGCTAACAAGATCAGCCACAAATTAAATTTTCTCAATGGTTATTTTGTCTACAAAAATAATTATTTACCTGTGTTGCTTTCTGACCTTCTATGACCAATAACTTTATTATTTAAGGATACAGTCAAATCATCTATTCGTAATATTTGCAAATTGTATATAAGAGTATTTGTTGCATCACTATTGCCAATTTAAGATTATGAAACTTTTGGTCTGTTTACTAAAAAGTAGTCAAATCAATAGTAATGTACTTAATCTAATGTCACAATTTGATACCATTTACTTACGAACCATAAAACAAAAGTATAATGCAAAATAGCTGTTAATATATAATTGAAGTCTGAGTTGTTCGAAATGCAGAGTTGTGTAGATGCACAATCATTAAACACATTATTAAAAATAAAATTGTAATAAGACCAAGAATTAATCATTTATATTGTTAGCTAAACATTCACATATTACCTAAAACAAGTCCTAAATTTACCATTATCTCACATAAAATCAAATGGGAACTAATCTGATATTTCAATATCAGAGGAGACACGACGGCTACGTGAAGAACGATCATTTGTAAGACTTTGTAACCATGAAGGTGCTTTGGCAGCGGAGCGACGTGGTGTGCGGCGTTCGACAGGCGGTGGCGGGGATGCACGACGAGTCGGAGCACGGCGTTCAGAAGGTGGTGGCGGCGAGGCGCGCCCACGTCCGCGACCTCTTGGCCGTCCACCACGCGCTCCACGTCCGCGGCCCCGCCCCGTCGCTGGAGATACTTCTGGCTCAGGTGTCTCCTCATCGCTCGACACCACAATTGACTGCCGTTTTGTTGCTGCTACTGAATTAGCTTTGATCGCTTTGGTAGTCGCATCCTCAATAATGCTCCGTAGACCATCTACATCTGCAGTGTCTAAAGTTTCCTTACAAGCTTTCATTCTCTCTGCTATTTCTTCTGGAGTTTCAGCAGTTGACTCTAGGAGAAAATCTACACACCTCCGTCTGTGAGCATCAAGTACCCGGCGAAATATGTCATCATCATGTTTCAGTGTGAAATCCCTAACAGCTTCTGTAACAGCTCTCACTGAAAGTACTGTTAAACGTCTTTCAGGAGGCTGATTTTGATAATAAGTACGAATTAAATCTTCAACATCAGTTGCATCTTTGGCCACTCCACCAATTTCCACCTCCTGCGATTCATCTCCATCTCGGTCAATACGATCTCTTATCTTTTTCTCTTTTTTCATGATCAGTACATCATTATCAGCAACTAAACTGTTGAAGTTTTGACCAAATCTTATACGATTAAAATCTTGACTCTCTCTTTCATAATAAACATTCAGCCTAACAAGTGGTATCTTTGGCTGTCTTGGATGGCCACTGAGTTGTTTTTCCGCTTCCTTTATTGCATCTTCAACTTTGCTTTTTAAAAAATTCTGTACTTTAACACTTTCATTAACACCCTCATCACCTAAATTTTCTTCAGAAAGTACTACAGTTTTGAAGATAAAGGGTCTGACAGTCTGTAATTTGATTGGCTTAACTATGTACTCTTTCCTATTTAATTGTAACAGGACGCAGTGCTTAGGTAAAGCCTCACCAGAAGCTAAAGATGTAGCCACAGTACTACCAGGCTGTATCACAAAGAAGCTTTCGTTTTCTCTCTTCACATCTTTCATATCAAACACTTGGCTGTCATGTTCATGTCCCCACACAACAAGGTCTAAAAATTTTGGTAAAACACTCTCAGAGATATAATTCCCGGGTCCTCTGTCTGCTCTATTCTGATGTAAAACAAACATATTAAACCAATCATTCCCATCTTCAGGGAGCTGCATTTCAACTTTTTTTTCTGCAAACAATCTTGCTAGACGTTTATCTTTGAGGTGACTCAATCCATAAAGTGCTAACTTGGTATCTCCTTTCTGGATGAGCACAGGTGATATTTTAACATGCGTATAATCACTCCATTTACCAAAATAGTTGACGAGTCCCGTTATTGACAAAATATCGAGAGAGCTTACACTTCCTTGTCCCACTGGATCGTCGTGATTGCCGTGAATAGAAAGTATTGGGTACGAAACATTTAAATTAGGGTCTTCATAATTCACATTACGATTGAAATTTTCAAATTGGTCAGACAACAATTCAATGTTAATAGGTTTGTCGCCAAAACAGTACTTACGGATTGCTTGTGTACATTTGAACATACAACTCGGCGTCGGTTTAGCTTGATGAAAAAGATCACCTCCCAGTAATATAAAATCAACGTCATACTGAACTGCCAGAGAAAGAACTTCTTCAAAAGCAATAAAACTATCTTCTCCTCTAATAGCATCATTTTCGAGATAACCTAAATGAATGTCCGAAGCAATCAAAACTCTTAACGTTTCATTTGGTGACCAAGCCTCAGCGCCGTTTTGCACCATGATTAAAATAGCAGATGATGTTTTTAAGCTATTTTTTTTGCAATTAACTTTTGTATTTGCAATAAAAATTATTATGTACCGGAATTTGCTAATCCACAACCCGCCACTTTTGTTTTGAGTTTAATGCTTTTTCAATAAACAAACATTCTTCTACGCAACAATCTTAAACCATACAGCCACAGGCTAGGAAAAGCAGTATTTAAAGAAAAATACTACTTTTTTGCAAAATGAACTTTTTATCAATATCGATGAAGGAACGAGCATCTCCAATTGCGTTTCTAAGAAAACAATCGCTTTCCCAAGACCGCTGCCAATCCATTTTCGCTTTCAATTCTACTTTTTGACAAGTTAAATTGAATTTTATTTTGAATCGTTTAAAATAATTTTTATATTGTATATTGATTTTTATATTTAAAATCTTGAAAACATGAAATAATCATAAATATTTGGCAAATCGCGCATATTGATGATATAATACACCTATGATACTAATATAATTTATCTGACGATGGGTTTGGTATTCAAGTATAGCGCAGTGAGGCATATTTTCAAATGATAGGAAGAGCACACCCGTTACGGTACGGGTCGAGATCGTTTTAGCATTGGCTCAGTGAATTTGGCCCCACTTTTTTTGATTTTCAGATTTTTGATATTTTTAATTACTTGTTCGTCGTTCGTTCTTTAACGTTCGATTGTAAAAATTGTTTGTTCGTCTTTTATTTATTTATAATTAATTAAACAAATGATCACCCTTAAGTTGCCCCCCCTTACTAGATATCTTTATTTTTATCACTTAGATTAATTAATTTTGATTAATTATCGTTTGTTCGACGACTATTGGTGATTGTTCGATCATAAAAACAATTAAATTCCCAATTATTATTTATTTTATATCTAAAATGCAAACCATTACCTCACGCCTACATTGCGCATGCGCCAGCAGTCTAATGGCGACTGAGCGATGCGTAGTGCATGTCATGTAAAAAAATGACATTATAAATAATGCTCCATTTCGAATGTTTAGTTGTAAAAGAATCATTATTAATAAATTATGTACTTATTAATAATCATCGAAAAACATCTAATGTCTATATAGTCCATTTACATGCATTACGTCCAATATATGTACTTAACTCATAAAGCCACATAAAGCTGTTTGTTGAGTAAACAAAAAGAGTAATTACTGTAATTCAATATGAATTTCTTATATATGTACATATGTGTGTGGGTGTGTATATCATACAACTGTTTTTAATTTGTTTCTTTGCTAAAATGATAGGCCTATTTATAATTCTGTTAAAGATGTATATATTAGATGTACTATTAACCTCAAAAATAATATAATCAAATAAGTTAACCTCAAAAAATGTGCAGATTTTTTTTTATGTATCGTGTTAAATTTACCACTATCGGAACTACCTACAATATTTCCTAATAAGAATTAAATACCTTTATATTTAATCGAGGTACTCACACTGTTGAATAAATACTTCATTCAAATCGTATAATTTGATGATATTCGAAATGGAGCATTATTTATAATGTCATTTTTTTACATGACATGCACTACGCATCGCTCAGTCGCCATTAGACTGCTGGCTAATGGTGTGACTGATACATTAGTATTCGCTAAGATATTAGTAATATTGAAAGGATTCGTGGATTAGTAATCCGGCAAACTGTAATATGGTAATATTTCATATTCGCCTAATATCTGTAACGGATATCCAAAATGAATAGGATAATATCATTCGGTATTCGGAATAGTTCGGATTCACTAGATTGGCGCCCGCCAGATTCGTGAAAGTATTAAAATATTTTCACGATACGCCGTGTCGTACGTACGAATGAGACGGACGTATTTTCTGCAGTATCAGATCTTATTAAAGTTGTTTTAAGGTCCAAATTACAGTGAAATATTAGTTAATACTGATATATTAGTTAAGATTTTTTCCTGCCATATCAGTATAAGATCTTATTTCTGTTACTTTAAGGTCCAAATTTCAGTGAAATATTAGTTAAGATATTTTCCTGCCGTATCAGTATCAGATCTTATTACTGTTACTTTAAGGTCCAAATTACAGTGAAATATTAGTTAATACTGACATATTAGTTAAGACATTATAATATTTCAAAGTGAATATATTAGTATCACCTAATCTTGAGAAATATCGGTATTAACCCATCTCTACTGCTGGCGCATGCGCAATGTAGGCGTGAGGTAATGGTTTGCATATTAGATATAAAATAAATAATAATTGGGAATTTAATTGTTTTTATGATCGAACAATCACCAATAGTCGTCGAACAAACGATAATTAATCAAAATTAATTAATCTAAGTGATAAAAATAAAGATATCTAGTAAGGGGGGCCAACTTAAGGGTGATCATTTGTTTAATTAATTATAAATAAATAAAAGACGAACAAACAATTTTTACAATCGAACGTTAAAGAACGAACGACGAACAAATAATTAAAAATATCAAAAATCGGAAAATCAAAAAAAGTGGGGCCAAATTCACTGAGCCTTTAGCATTGCATAAATATACTGTCAGCGTTAGTCACGTACCCCTGGGCCCTGTACTTAATTATGTCACACGCAAGGAAGTTACATTCTACCCGGAATGCTTACACGCGCTTCAAAGTCGTTCCGAAGAGTACCACGACATGAGTGGAGTGTGTCTCTTTCTACTAAATAAAACGCCAATCGCCATATATATAAGTGTGGCCATGCGTAGTTTGCAAATTACTACTAAGTAATTCTACTAATTTCAGAAACAGTTTTTGCATTGTATAAGTAATTACGTAATAATTAAAATAAGCACATTTTAGGACTCACTGTGTTAATTAAAATACATTTTATGCTAATGTATCTATCGACTTGTATGAATAAAAGGGATTTAACGATTAACGAATATATAAAAATCTACCATCCGAAAGTTTTATTTACACTGGCAATTACAAGAAAGGGAGAACATCCACTCATGTCGTTGTCTTGCTCAGAACGTTTTTCCCCTCTGTCATGTAAGAAACAAATGTCAACTTTATTAGGAATGAAAAATAGTACATTTTTATTTTTCAAATATTACTTTGTAGTAATTCCAGTTATCGTATATAAGTTCCTTGATTGTATATAAGTTCCTTGAGGTTTCCTTATTCAGAGGTTGTCAGTTGTTATTAATTGTCAATTGTCATTTGTCAAATGTCAATCACATTAGTATTTTTTTTTGGTTTTTGTCTTGATTATTGTTCAATGTCGATGATAGATAGGTCACACAAGTATTTACTTAAATTATTTTACTCTTAACTACTGTTTATTTTGTAAAATGCACTGATATGAAGAATAATAAAAGAATTAAAGTATATGAACGATGTTTTCGTGGTGTGATAAATTTAAATGCTTGGAAGAGAAAGTGTCATGTGAAATCAGTCGAGAATCGCCTTCAATGATGTGGAAGAGGTCGATTGTGCAAGCGCAGGTTCGGTGTGTGCGCGCCTACGCTGCCCTAGCACTCACTTTATTTACCGTAAGTTAAAGTGGTTTTGTATATCAATGGCCTAACATACCAGAACGTTTTCATGTAGTCAAAACCTATGCTATTGTACCATGCAACTTTATGACTGAAGTTTAAAAATGCAATAATAATATGAAAACAACTCGTCATTGCTTCTAAATTCTACCTTTTTCCTGGCCGATTATCTAAATTCTTTGTGATGTGACTTGGAATTATTTTATCAAGTGCTTTGACTTATTTATTATATTAGACTTATGCAGCTATAGTCCCTAACATAATTTTGAAGTTTGATTAGTGTACACTGTACATTGTCTGTATCATGGTATTGAATCAGTTTTTAGGAATATATATAACATTTCAGTTAAAAGTCGTTTAATATATTAATTTCCTTTATATTCGTATTTCATTTTCATTAGGTCCTAGAGCTTTGTTACTTTTAAGTGCTGACTGCTTGTTCTGTTGCTAAAATGATCTAGCAGTATATGCTTCAATATACATATAGGCATGTGATACAAATTGTGTTGAGAAATTTCTCATAAATAAGTAGCCAACCAACAAAAATTCGGGCATATATAACAATTCTGCCCAGTTAAGTTTTTTAGTAAAAGTAAGAAACTTAGAATGTATTGGGATTCAAACTCAGGATCTTATGATTCTACCAAAGTAGGACTGGTAGACCACTGAGGTGATTTAACTTGACAAGTGCTAATAATTAATATCTACAAAGAATTGCTATGAATGGTGAATATTAATCAATTTCGATTGTCTATTCTATTAGGGTTAGATCAGGTCCAACATCTGCTTTTTTATTAATAGTCAACATAAATATTTAATACTAATTATTTTGAAGTAGCTGTTGCCAGCAACTTTGTCCGCGTGGATTTCATTTACTCCGCACTGCCCCTCCCCTGTAGGTGATAGCGTGATAATATGTAGCCTATATGTTGACCCGAACTATTAGTAATATTCATACAAAATTTGAAGTAAATCTGTGCAGTACTTGTTGTGTTTACCCTGGACATACATACAGACAAACAGATAAACAGACAAACAGACAAAAATTCTAAAAACTATATTTTTGGCTTCGATATCGATTGTAGATCACGCACCAAGTATTCTTTTAAAAAAATATTCAATGTACAGTTTTGACTTTTCTATGATTTTATTATATGTATAGATATGAATGTTTTCATTAGTTAAAAATTTTCTATTGATTTTGTGCACTACAGCCGGGGGAGCCAGCGGACTGTAGATCTGTTTCTTCTTCGATGCCCCACCAGCCGTAGTGCCTTGATGAGCCGGACGTCGGAAGAAATAAACCGTGACCACAAATTTCGTTTACAAAGGTGCTTTATTGTAACGAAATACAATATGGCAAATAAAGCCAGCACCGTTGCAAATTCCGTAATATTCTTGTAATCTTATCAAGATAATTTTATGTTAGGTGGCTTCTCCTACCTCTAATTATCTAATGTGGCCCTCTAGTGAGTGCAATGGTTACTTTCTTCTTACAAATATAAGCAAAACAAAGTACGTTATGCCCTAAGACCTATTGAAACCTAATTACATAGTGTTATTTATTATCTATATACAATGATCTAATACATACAAACTTATATAATAACAAACAAGAGAGTTATGTACATTACAGTTCTTTGTGGACCTCGGAAACTCTTACAATCATAAAGTTGTTCGCCTTTTCAGGTCGTATTATCCTGTTATCTGTCTTTATTTCCCGGATGTGTGTGTAAACATATGCCTAAGATTTATACTTACATCGTACATATTATTTACATTCGAAAAACATTCATTTTCACATGAATTTTACACTTTTTGGGGTTTTTGTATGTCTGGGTTCCCGCATATAAATATATTCTTGCAAGAGTCGACTTGTAAGTTAGTCGACTGTGTGGAACCCTTTTGTTCATAATATGCCTATAAGCAATCATCTCAACTACATAAAGCTTTCTTATTTTTATACAACAAAGCTGTATATAGGTCTTAGGGCAAGTAAAAGACGAAAACAAACATTATTTATTATAAAAAACTTACAAATGAAATATACTATATACCTATCCTGCCTTACTTAACTATTTACATTTAATATTTACATTAAACAAATCTGTGCTGCATATTCTTTTTGCATAATTTTTTTAATGTATATATATTTTTTGAATGTAATAAGGATGATCCTTAAGTTTTAGTGAAGTTCTTGCAAATTCAAATTGTGAAGAGGCATTTAATAATTTCCATGACGTATATGTTTTTTGAACTATGCTTTCCAAAAATTCGTACTAAGGTATCAAATAAACCAATAAAAAATAAATGGCTGTCAAAAGGACTTCTTAAATGTTGTAAAGTCAAATGCTAGCTATATTTAAATTATTGTTATGGTAAATCTAATAAGAATGAAAATAAAAATAATTACTTGCGTTACAAAAAAAATTTATCAAAATATATACTAGAATTGCAAAAGCAATAATCTCTGAAATTTATTGAAAAATCTTCCAATAAATGCAAAGCATCATGGGATTTAATTAAAAACACATTCCAGAATAAAACAAATATAAAAGAAATTGAGAAAATTAGAGTGAACAATACAGAGTATACAAAATCTCAAACAATTTGTAAACTATTTAATGGTTTGTTTTGTTTATAAATAATTTATATAAATTATTTATAAACCAAACAAAAACAAGTATTAACAATGACAAAGGACATTGCCAAATTTGTATAGAGGTGTGCCCTACTTCACTTAATTGGTGGCCAACTGCTCTAGAGTACTCATTGCAAAGATTTTTAAGTCTAGATTCTGTTGCAATATCATTTATTCTATACAAGTATTTAATTCTTCTATAATTCGTTGAGAACGAAAAATTCAATAAAACAAAAAACAAAATGTCCATCGAGTTGACATTTTAAAAACATGCTGCAGATAAATACATAAGTGTTTGTAACATTAATATTATAACTGATGTTTTAGTTTCTTTCTCAATTTTAACCATCTACGCCAAGAGTAAGTTGTAGCAAATGATCTATAGTTGTATATACCTACCTAGTTTAAATTTTTCCGAGCAACAATAACAAAATATAATACACCACATTTTTAAAAATACTAATTCTGATTATTTTTCCGAGCAACAATAACAAAATATAATACACCACATTTTTAAAAATACTAATTCTGATTATTTACCATCCAATCCAATCATATTAAGTATTTGTTTGGGATGGGAAGAAGGGATTAGCTGTAAAAATCACAACACTGTAATCCAAATCAAAACTTCAACACACAGCAAATGTAAACACTAAACGTTTGACGTTACACAACATGTATTTGCAAGGAGAATCTAGGGTAGGAATCGGATATCGATTTATTGCAGAATCGGTACTCGAATTTATATCAATACATGCACCGATAAAAACATGGAGATAATTACATTGGAGTTTTATTATAATAAGCAAAATACAATAATATAACTTTACATAATAAGATTAATTCTTAGTATTACTAATAACACAATTTAATGAATTACTATTTTTTAAATGTGATAATAAAATACTAAATAATCGAGTATGTTTTTAGTAGTCTGTATAGATATTCAGACAAATATTCCACTAAAACGTCACTAATAATGTACTGGATTTTAATATGTGACAACTATTAAATGTCCAATGGTAATGTTTGTTTTTTATATAATTTGTCAATATTTTAGTATCAGACTTAATATATTAATATTTTAAGACTTATTATATTTATATAGTACAGACTCAGTAATCAGTATCAGACCTCATAAAATAAGTGTCTAACAAGAGTAAAAACTGTTTCAGGAAAGTACCATATTACCTATACCCAAAATCAGTAGTACTACATATTAAACTACATATACGAGGAAAAATAATTAATACCTATTGTTAATATACCAGAAAAAAAAAATTAGAAACATTTTTAACATAAATATATATTATCTATACATATAATAAAATCGTAGGAAAGTCAAAACTGTACATTGAATATTTTTTTAAAAGAATACTTGGGGCGTGATCTACAATCGATATCAAATCTAAAAATATAGTTTTTAGAATTTTTGACTGTCTGTATGTATGTCCGGGATAAACTCAAAAAGTACTGCATAGATTTACTTCAAATTTTGCATGAATATTACTAACAGGTCGGGTCAACATATAGGCTACATATTATCATGCTATCACCTGCAGGGGAGGAGCAGTGCGTAGTAAACGAAGTCCGCACAGACAAAGTTGCAGGCATCAGCTAGTTATAAAGAAATCGACCTAAATTCAAATGTTTGCACTCCATATTATGGTAGAATATGATGGTAATTTAATTTATTTTAATAACTTGTGACACCCATATTTTTGCAAATCATTATTTTTCATTTTCAATTCATTTCGTGACCTTATGAATGAATTCAACCGGTTGTCTCTTGCTATCGCGCTCCCGCCCGTAATAGCTTCTATTTCACTAGCAAAACTTTCTTGTTGCGACGCTCGTATTAACAATTTTTCGGCGCGATCGATTTCAATGCCCTCTACCGGCAAGTAGCGTCGTTTTTCTTCCGAACTTCGTGGCTTCTTAATTTTCTCTGTTTTTCTCGAGCTTTTCGTGTTCTTTTTTCCCCAATCTTCATCATTGGAGGCATTCGAAGCTGTGTGCTTACGCACAACGGCGACACACCCCTTGTTTCGTTTGCAGAGCGCGGTGAATTACACTCGGTTATTCACAATATAATACACTATTTACAGCTGTCGATGTTTTTTCTTCGCCAGTTATTTCGCTACTGGTAGCGACATCTTGTGGCCAATTGTCCTCTTCTGAGTATAGGAAGGCCGGGTCGACGAACCACCTATGTCGGTCACCAAATTCTTCCGAGATATAGCGAGTAGCATCATCAGCTACATTGTTGCGAGACGGTACCCATCGCCACTCTGCGACTTTCGTAATATCTTCAATTTCAGCTACTCGATGGGCAACAAACGGCTTGAATGCTCGCGAGCCTGTGCGTAGCCACGATAGAACTGTGCGGCTGTGTGTCCAGTACACCCTGCGGCTTGGCTGATACTCGTACTCCTCCATGCCGTACTGAGCTAGGCGTGCGCCTAGTAAAGCTGCTTGAATTTCTAACCTTGGTATGGAGGTAAACTTGAGCGGGCTGACTCTTCCTTTGGGCTGCTGCTAGGCTGACGCTGACTTCGCCGTCCTCGTTGACTATGCGCCAGTAGACCGCCGCTGTATAGGTAGACTCACTGGCATCCGTCAAGATGTGCAGCTGCCGATATCGTGTTCGCGCCAGGTTAGAATGCGCGCGAGGTATTTCCAGATTTTCCATTCTTCTCACGTCCTGAAGCCAGCTTCTCCATATCTTCTCCAAGTTCGCAGGTAAAGGCTCGTCCCATGGTAGTCCGATTCGCCACGTTTCTTGAAGTAGATGTTTCGCGTGAATAGTTACAGGTGTAATCAAACCTAAAGAATCGAAAATAGACATAGCTACCTGTAACGCGTGTATCTTCGTAGGCGTCGTTTTTTCATCGTACACCGCTTTAACATTGAAGCCCAGCTTATCGTTGTGAGGTTTCCATTTTAAACCCAATTCTTTCTCGCTTTCTTTGTTTAGTTCCCAATCGCCGCTCAGAGATGGCGCTGCTAGTAGCGTTTTAGCTACGCGCGGCCGAGTTGTTTGTTTTCCATCCGCGCAGTTGGAAATGCGCCTGTTGATGAATGAAGCTAACCTGCGGGGCTATTCTTATGGCATCTCCCTCGTTGTCGAAACTCTGCAGGTAATCGTCCGTGTAATGGTTTCTTACCACGGTTGTAGCAGCGTTGTGATACAGATGGGCGTACTCTTGTGCGTTCTTATTTTTAACGAAGATAGCGGTGCTTGGTGATGACGCAGCTACAAATACGACGCTGGTCATCCGATACTCACGTGGCGAATCTATTCTATCGCTTCCCCGCCATAGGAAACGTAATGCGTCCCGGTCTTGTTGTCGTACACGTATTTGCAGAAACATTTCTTTTATGTCTGCTGTCACGGCGATAGGCAGCTGTCGAAATCTCATTAGCACTCCGGGTAGGTTCTGCAGAAGGTCTGGACCAGCTAATAATATGTCGTTGAGACTCACTCCACGGACCCGCGCAGCTGCGTCGTACAATATTCGCGGCTTGGGTTTAGCAGGATTTACTACTGCAAAGTGAGGCAGGTACCAGCTAGCTTGGCTAAGTGACTCGTTGGCAGATTCGGCGTAACCTGTACGGGCTACCACATACATACCACTATTAAATAAATGCTGTACCTGTTTCTCATATGCCTCCTTTAGCACGGGGTCCGCGTCCAGACGTCTCTCCATATTTTGCAATCTTTACATAGCCAGGCCGCGGCTATCAGGAAACTCGCGGCTATCTTCTTTCCATAATAGTCCTGCCTTGTAGCGCCCGTCAGGTAAGCACGTACTTTCTGAAATCTGCAGGGCTCGCTGTTCGTTCTTGTTGATGGGCTGGCGCGGAGTGATGCCGACACTGTCCGAATCGAAATAATTACGTATTACTTTTTCTATATCTTCATCCTGTTCGACATAGGCAGCTAGGTGGACCTAGGTGGACCCGTTGCTTGTGGCGGTAGTCCACACTATGTAGCACCCAGCCAAGGTGCGTGAGCGATGCTACTGCTTGTTTCACAGCCCTCGTCACGATCAGGTGCCAGTTGTCTTGGCCGATGAGAACGGTAGGCACGGCGCGCTCCATGATGACATCTTCTTCTATATCATCCAGATGTCTGCAGTTGTTGACGATGGATCTGCTAACAGACTGTGGCGATAGGTTAAGGTTACCTATGACTCTTCCTATTATCCGATGTCGCCGATGGTGATGAGGCCCTTGATGGTAACTGCGATGCCGCGCGACCTCTCCGCGTTGAGTCGCGTGCCGCCAACTGTTTCAATGCGGAACGGCTCCAACGGCCGCAAGCTCCTATCTGTGCAGCCACCTTCTCTTCTATCAGTGTGACCGTAGAACCATCCAGCAACGCATAGATGTTGACGGTGCCTCCGGAATCTGTCAGGACAATCGGAATTACTTTAAGGTAGGCGCGTGGCGCGCTTGACAGCATTGACATCACCACGGCGTCACTGTCTTTTATTTGATCTTCAGGTCTTCTCTTCGTATAGTTGTTGCGGCTATTGTGTAGCCGCCGATGGTGCGAGCTTTTGCACCCGCCCTTCTTGCACTCGTGGTTTGGCCTTCTTTTTTGCAGACACCTGAAACATAATAATAATAATAATAATAAATTTATTTATTTGCGTTAACCATAACTATTAAATTACAAAAGTAGGCTGGAGTCCACTTTTAGGCAACTATATGCCGGTTCCAGAGGACTCCGCTCTTCTATCTTACAATACACACAAAACACAGTATTTGTGCCTATACATTACAACTTAAATATAATAAAGAAATACGCCGGTTCCAGAGGACTCCGCTCTTCTATCTTACAATACACACAAAACACAATATTTGTGCCTATACATTACAACTTAAATATAATAAAGAAATACGCCGGTTCCAGAGGACTCCGCTCTTCTATCTTACAATACACACAAAACACAATATTTGTGCCTATACATTACAACGTAAATATAATAAAGAAATACATTATTATTATAAAAACAATAAGTAAATTAAATTAATATAAAACCAATCAAGCAAACTAAAATGTGATACATACTCTACACGCTCACGCAGCAAAGTTTATCGTTAATTTAAATGATGTGTGGTCTAAGTATAAGAGTTGAGCATGTGAACAAATAAACATGGTCGATCTCGGGTAAGTAGTATTTTACAACGCTTTTGTAAATGCAACTTGCAGTATATTTACGCTTATTTGAGGTAAAAAAAGTATTACATTTATTCCTTAAGTAATAGTTTGTAAAAGTTTTTCCGTACAGTTATAGGACAATTGTTTTAACCAATTATAAACAATTGTTTTACAGTCAAAATTATGTTTTCCATAAATAATTAATTCTTTATTTACTCTATTATATAAATCAGCCAAGCGCATTACATATTGATTATGAGCAAACTTAGTTCTAACAATTGGTAAAGTAACCACATTACTGGTGCACGTCTGCCTTTCTGTATATCCATTTTTGAGAGATGAAATTTTCTGTGAGCTTTTAAAATAATATTTAGTATATATAACTTCCTGACCGTCAGTAAATCACAATCTTTGTAGAGATTTTCCGTAGGGTATCATATTTTTTTAAAACACATAACTTTAAGTAACACACGTTGTGCACGCTCAACTTGAAGAAATTTAGTTTTAGCGGCACCTCCCCAAACGCTAATGCAATACGATAATATTGACTGCGCTAGAGCAATATAAATATTATTTAGAATGCCTTTTCCATTTGCTAATCGTATGCTAACTGGTATGACATATCTCAATATCCTAAATATACAAATAACTTTTCTGATTCTATTGGCGACTTGTTCAAGGTGAGGGTACCAATTTAATTTGTCGTCTATTATTACACCAAGGTACTTGATATTTTTAACTTTTTTAATTACAGGGCAATTACAGACACTACTTGGATCTGGGTTACAACTATGTATTTTAATAAGAAGATCTTCTTTGGGTTGAGTGCTTTCATTTATACTAAATGTATTTATACATAATTATTATGTATAACAAAGCGTAATAATTATGTATTTATACATAATTATTACGCTTTGCCATAGCCCACCTATCGTCAACACTCGCTTTCGTAAACTGTTCATATTGTTACGTACTCGGGTTCGTAATTGTAAGAAAACACCACTTATATTAAATCACGTTTCTAGATTATTCGTAACTATATATTGAGCTAGTATGTGCATCTTGGCATATCGCACATTTATCTCTCTTCGCTTATGGTTCGTATTTCTGCGTGTGTGTTCGCTGTATTTTCTTAATAACGCAGCACACACCTCGGCTTCTTTCATTAAAAAATCACTAATCATTTGTAGATCGGGTTTTCTTTCTTCCCTTGCGTACTGGAAATAATTGTGCTGCAACGTATAATTAAACTTCGCTAATAAATTATTTACTGCCACCGTATCGTGTAGATCTAGCTAGTAGCTCTCTCTGTTGAGAGCTCAAATCGTAGCGAGGATGTTATTAACTTTGTGTGCGAACACGCACGTTTCCCGCGCACTCTCTTTCACTCGCGGTATCGACTTAATATTTTCTAGTTCTGAGTTCACTAGAGCGTCGAGCCGACCAAACTGTATTTCCAAATGGTTGACAATCTCACTTGGGTCGGTTTCCTCGTAACACATACAAGCGACGGTTTCTTAGGCCTTCCCACGTAAACATCTTGGAATTCTTGCCCGATTTTCCGTCTTGCTAAAATATTTCTTCGTATCTCGATACGCCGCTTTAAACTGCACCATTCTTCACCAGCGCCGTCGAAACTTGGTAACTCCATACTGTAGCGCGCCGCCCCGCGTGATGCTTCAGCCAGGGCGGACGCGAGCGCGGTGATATCTGCGGCTTTCAATGCACCAGTCTCTTGTTTTGGTGCCGTAATTTCAGTAGGCGTCGAAATCTTCACCTTTTCTACGGCGGACACATCATATTCCGCCGGACGTACAGCGCGCGTTGAAATACCCGCCGACTGCGCGGGCGACGTAGCTCGATGACATTGTGGCGCCTAGAGCGCCGCGTGCGCCGCCTCTGCGTATTGCGGCTTAGGTACCGCCTCTCGTAGGGGGTGTGGCGTGAGCGCCACCGAACTAGTGATTGCCAGCGGTTCTGGTGCCGGCAGGCAATCCGTATGGGTTGGCCGAGCGAAGTCCAATCTTCGACCCACGTAATGGCAGTTGCTTGCCCTTCTTCATAAACAGCGCGCCTCTTCTGCTCGTAAACGCGCTTCTTCTAATTTGGCGCGTAGGTAAACGATACGCGGTAACTCAACTGTGGATGGTACCGGCGTGTCGTTATTTGCAACGGTGCTAGTTGTGGTCTCG
The DNA here is from genome assembly GCA_036924255.1 of Apodemia mormo. Lineage (NCBI taxonomy): Eukaryota > Metazoa > Arthropoda > Insecta > Lepidoptera > Riodinidae > Apodemia > Apodemia mormo. The sequence continues at coordinate 46,941,770 of JAUPFN010000006.1, forward strand.
GTCGCCTCAGTGTTTTCCGTTGTTGTTGTGCCGCTAGTCTCCGTAGCGGACGTGGTGGTACCGCTAGTCTCCTCCTCGTGACTAGCGGCCTCTTCTTCCCGGAGACTTGATGTGCTCCTTGTTTCAATCGACATGGTTCAGCAATTCGGCTCGAATGCGACCAAAAAATGTGCACTACAGTCGGGGGAGCCAGCGGCCTGTAGATCTGGTTCTTCTTCGATGCCCCACCACCTGTAGTGCGCTGGTGAGCCGGACGTCGGAAGAAATAAACCGAGACCACAAATTTCGTTTACAAAGGTACTTTATTGTAACGAAACAATATGGCAAAGAAAGCAAATTCCTATTCTAGAGAGAGCCACTACTTCCCCTATCACTGCCCTACTCTAACACCGGTACCCTTTAGGTATAACGAGGCCCAGAAACTTGTCTGGGAAACTTTTTATTTCTTAAGACGTAACGAAACTGAACTGGAACGGAACGGAACTGATTGTATGGCCGCGCTCTGCCGTATTTGTGCCCGTGGCCAGACACGCCGACAAAGACGGCTGGCGCCACAATGTCTGGGATTTGTTAAAATCTTACTTCTCGTAATCTTATCCAGATAACTTTATGTTAGGTAGCTTCTCCTACCTCTAATTATCTAATGTGTCCCTCTAGTGAATGCAACGGTACTTTCTTCTTACAAATATAAGCAAAATAAAATATGTTATGCCCTAAGAATAAAAAATTAGTTTTCGATAGGAAAACTAATTACATCGTGTTATTTATTATCTATATACAATGACCTAATACATACAAACTTACATAATGACAAACAAGAGGGTTATATACATTAAAGTTCTTTCAGGACCTCGGAAACTCTTACAATCATAGCATTGTACGCCTTTTCAGGTCGTACTATCCTGTTATCTGTCTTTATTTGCCGGAAAAGTACGTGAACATATGCCTAAGATTTATACTTACATCGTACATATTATTTACATTCGAAAAACATTCATTTTCACATGAATTTTGCACTTTTCGGGGTTTTCGTATGTCTGGGTTCCCGCATATAAATAAAATCTTGCAAGAGTCGACTCGTAAGTTAGTCGACTGTGTGGAACCCTTTTGTTCGTAATATGCCTATAGGCAATCATCTCAACTACATAAAGCTTTCTTACTTTTATACAACAAAGCTGTATATTGGTCTTAGGGCAAGTAAAAGACGAAAACAAACATTATTTATTATAAAAAACTTACAAACTAAACGAAATATATAATATACCTGCCTTACTTAACTATTTACATTTAATATTTACATTAAATGTGTCTGTGCTGCATAATTTAATTGATTAAACAGACTAGATACCTAATTAATAACAGGCCAATTTTTTTGTCAGCACATAAAACTAATAGATCCAATGAGCTGTAAACACATGCAACAAAATACTGATTTTGAATTAGCAAACAGGAACACTGTGTTCCTTTTTCCCGTGCCTCAGATTATTGACGGATTCAATTTTGTGCAAGAAATCAAACATTATTTGTTTGTGTTGGTTGTCAATAATTGATTTCCACCATTCCACATAATATCTTCTTCCTGCTTGTGATAAAATTACAATATGGAATTGGTTGTTAAAGATAATAGGATTACAGTGATTGCTTGCAAAAAGAGAGTATGGAGTTATCGATCACATTTAACATACTTCAAAATGAATTTTAACCGATTCAATGTGGTGGTCCTTTTAGCAAACTTTTGTGCCTGGCGGCGAACAAATATTTCGTGGCGCCTCTGAGGCGCCAAGCGCCAGGGACTTTGATGGCTCCTCTGGGGTGCCATGCGCCATAAATTGTAATTTATCGCCTTTTTTTGTTACCTTTGTTACTTTTGTTGTTATTTGTTTAGTTGCCTGAACGTGAGCGGTTTAACCGCTTGTTTAGTGTGTTTAAAAGTGACCACTACTTCTATTAACGGAAATAGAAGATAATTGACTTATTTCTATCATGTGTTGTAAACCTTTTTGTAGGTTTTGATAGATAAATTGATTTAAAGTGTCATAATAGACCAACATATTAGCTTTCAAATTATATACAGAACTATGGTACTTATTTTATAGTGTTTTGTTTGAAAACTATGTTAAAATTATAAAAGCTTTTGAATAAAATGCCCGTTTTGTATAAATAAAAAAGGCATCTATACAAATAGGTATCGAAACATCCTAGATGAAATGATTTAAATCAAGTAAGTAGCTACTTGGTCTAGTTTCCACTGATGTTTTATAAAATTTGATTTTATTATGATATCATGAATCTTTTTGAACATTAGTGTTATGATGATTTTGTTTAAGACAGACTTGGTTTGAGACATATTCTGCTTAAGACAGAATCCAAACTATTCCATACTAATATTATAAATGCGAAAGTCTGTCTGTCTGTCGGTCTGTCTGTTAGGCTTTCACGGCTAAACCGCTGGACCGATTTTCCTGAAATTTGGCATGGAAGTAGTTGAAGAGCCGATTTTTTTTTTCAAAAATCAACCCTTAAAGGTTTGAATAGGGGATGAAATTTGTATGAAAAGCTATCTCGACGACATACTAATCTACTCGCGGGCGAAGTGTGTTAATAGAGTTAAGAAAACATGTTAATAGAGCGTTGTTATCCGTGGGGCGGGGTGGTAATGCCACGTGCATAAAGAACACAGGCGATTTTGGTTTTGTACATCCCTTTTGTGTCTTTCGGAGTGACGAATATTTGATAACTAGAATAATTTTCTACGTTTTTAAATTGATTAAATAAAATATATCGCTAGGAAGAATTATATAAAAAATATTGAGACTTTAATTTGATTGACTTCTATCATCATATTTAAGTGTTACCATTGTATAAAACTGAATTACATTGGCATTAAAACAACAATAAGTTTATATGTCATAATTTTCATTATAAGTATCAAATAAAAATTCTCCCTGCTTTTGTACTAAGGAATAGTTTATAGGTAATTTATTTTTTGTTATTATGAAGTATGTATAAAGTGTAATTACAAAATATGAGCTCAGAATTCTGTCAATCTAACTTAGATTTCTGAGATTAGCAGTTGTACTTACGATACCAAATGACAAGATAAATATCCGCCCCGTTGGTCGAGTGGTTAGAGACCCTGACTACGCAATCAACGGGGCTCGGGTTCGATCCCCGACGGGGACAAGCATTTGTGTGACGAGCATAAATGTTTGTATTTCCGGGTTTGGGTGTTTATTATGTATGTAAAAGTATTTATATATGTATTTCTATGTATTAGTATCGCTGACTGACACCCATAACACAAGCAAATAATTTGCTTACTTTGGGGTTAGAACAGTAAGTGTAATTTGTCCCGTGAATATTTATTTATTTATTTATTTATCTAAGTATAGACTACTAATGAGAGAGAGTTGCTTGTTTACGTTAACCTAACCTAAATTCCAACTTTATTTAGCTAATATTCCCCAAGTTTAGAAAATATTTATTAAATGTGGATAAGTTAAGGAGTTAATACAAAATCTTACGGAATATATTAAACTTTAAGGTATTAACTACAAAAAACGATGTATGGAGTCTTATCCAAGTTCTTTACCGGCTACCTTCATTTCTAAACTGGAACACAACAGTGACAAGCATTGACGCCATTTCGGCAGGAATAGGTAAGGCGGTGGTACCAAAGTCTGGGTAAGACGTTGCAGAACTCCACCACCTCTTTCGTAATTACGATGGTATTGCCACGTATAATCGGTCGCCGTTTACGAAGGGCACGCCTAGCAGAATGGCAGATGATGTATTCTAGCGATGTTCGAAAGAACATTCGCGGAATCCTAGGCCTCCGTAGAAAGGTCACAGGAGCTCCGCGTTCAGTCCGAAAGTTAAATAAAACATTCGAAAAAAGTGTCAGTTCACTTAAATCCTTATATATCTATATTAATATTATAAATGCGAAAGTTTGGATGGACGGATGGATGGATGCTTGTTACTCTATCACGCAAAAACGACTGAACGAATTTGAATGAAATTTTGCACACAGGTAGACGATGACCTGGAATAGCACATAGGCTACTTTTTATCCCGGAAAAATTATATGATAAACTTTTATAATGCAGCGGGCTGCACGCGGCAGCTAGTGTAATATATGTATGTAATCAATATTTTGTAATGCTTACAATATTATATTACATTTATAATCTGTTCATACTTTTCAAGTCTCATATTTATCTATCTATCTATCTATCTATATCTTTTATATATAAAAATCAATTGCTGTTCGTTAGTCTCGCTAAAACTCGAGAACAGCTGAACCGATTTGGCCAATTTTGGTTTTGAATTAATTGTTGAAGTCCAGGGAAGTTTTAAAAGGTGAGAAAATATAGAAAAAATAAGAGTAGTTAAAAAGGCAGAACAACGTTTTCCGGGTCAGCTAGTCTATATATATATTCCTTAGTCTCGCTAAAACTCGAGAACGGCTTGACCGATTTGGCTAATTTTGGTTTTAAAATATACATAGAGGTTCAGGTTAGGTTTAAAAGGTGAAAAAATGTAGAAAAAAAATTAACGATAAAGTAGAGACAAAGCTGACAGAACAACGTTCACGGGTCAGCTAGTGAAAATATTCAAACTGCAAGGTGATTTCTTTACTTATCAAAATAGGGTATCGCCAAAATGGTGACCCCTGGTGTATTGTTCCGTATTTGTTTATTGGTGGTGTTTAATAGCAAGGAGTGTAAGTGGCCATTAGAATTTGATTAGTGTGTACGATGCACCAGGCCTCGCTGAGCGGCGCGCGCGGCGCGGACCTGGTGATCGAGATCCCGGGGTGGGCGGGCGCGGCGGAGGGCGCACACTACCGGCTGGACTACACGCCGCCCAAGGGCGAGCCGCCGCCCAACTTCACCGTGCCCGCGCGCGCCTCCACCATCAACTTCCAGGGCCAGCCCGGCACCAAGTACCACTTCATGCTGTACTACTCCAACGCCACATTCGCCGATCTCCTCACCTGGAACCAGACTATCATCACAGGTACAACACGTCCTCCGTATTAACTAAAGTATATGAAATCAATCATGGTACAAAATATACTTTTAGTTCAATCATATGTATGTGACTTCTGCCTGAAAAGTTTTCCTGGAGTTTTGAAAATTGGTATTCTTATAGGTTTTGATTTGCCCATTCCGAATTTCAAGTTACCTCTTCGTATCTTTTCCACTCGCGCCGCCATATTGAAAAAAGAGCGCCTTATGACAATTTTTCGACGATATCCCTCATTTATATGTAAACTTAATAGTTTTTTTGGAATTCAAGCGCCACAAATGTACCTACTTACAAGCGTTTCGGCTAAAAACTCATTAAGTACCATACTACCTTCAGGTAGAACATTTATGCATGTTACAATCCAACACCGCTATACAGATAGCAATGTACCATTAACATCTGTGGTGTTTATGGTAATGGTTATCTCTTTCCATTGGGAAAACCATCTGCTCTTTGCTTTTGAGTTTTTTTTAGTTTCCTCCGCCCGATCTTCTCAATGTGTGGCCGCGTTTCTGATCCAGTAGTAGTTAAAAAAATGTCGACGCGTCAAAATAACTTGTGAAAAGTTTTATTGGATACTTAAAGTACTTCTGATTTATGTTTTTTTTGTGTCGTGATTTTTATGGTTGTTGTCTCCAGCTGTCCTTATGGAAATCCATATTTGATATACTTGCTGCACCCTGCAGCCCAGCAGCATTCTAAAGTTTTAGTGAATCGTGCGAGTATCATTTGTTCTATTCGAGGTCATCATCTACTGATATACTACTATTATAAATCAGTTCTGCCGTTTTTGTTCTACCGTATTGTGGCGTGGAAGTGAGTTTTTAGGCGAAACGCATGTCAAAGGACACTTTGGTGCAGTTGTATTTCAAAACTTTTTATCTTACAAAAATTGTCATGATATTAATTGTCGAAAATTTTTACACGTTAAACTTTCTATATAAGTCTTATATCATAAAATGAATTAGAAAGGAGATATTGTCGAAAAACTTCTATTAGGTGCAACTTTTCTGATGCGGTGTCGCGAGCGGTTATGATACGAAATGACGAAATTTGGAAAGAGCACATCAAAATCTACAACAATATTAATTTTCAAAACTCCCGAACAACATTCCATGTAACCCCTTATTTTCGAACCAAATTACCTCACCATATTCTTATGAAATCCATAGTAACGTTATAATTGCGAAACTAACTCTGCTTGATACGTTATCACTTCTTCCCGGTTAAGCCTGTAATTTAACTTATCATCTGAGGATTTATGTTTCGATAATAATCAATGTAATATGTATCGAGGGAGTACGAGGTAAGGCGTGAGCAAAGCCGCGGGCAGCAGCTAGTGTATAGTGACGCCGCCTCTGCCGAGGCGAGGTGTCCCGCCCGGGGACCGAACTTCGTTGGTGACGCGTTAACACTTGTGTATTATAATGTTACAACATTAATATGTAAATGTTAGCTATTTAGGCTTTGCTTGGAACTTCTGTGAATGTTATAGCGGTGACGGGTGAAGGTCGCTCGACCGCTACAATATGAAACAACCAATATGCTATCCTTGAAACTGATTTTCTTCGGTATGTAGTCGCCATCGCTCAGATTCATTTCTCGATATAGCCATATATTTGCATAATCAATATAATATTTTGGACATGTTCTTATTATCGCTTATATAGGAATGCTCGTAATTTTAATTTAGGTATTTTGTTGTACGACTTTATATTACGAATTTCCGTATTTTGGTAGCCCCATGGAATAACTGTAAATAAAAACTAACATAAAAGTAAATAATCTCCTAGAAACGCAAACAGAGACCAATTTTTGTCGCAAAATCGATGCCAATGTAAGTGACGCAATCCAGCAGCTTCAGTCGATGATGATATCACAATCTATCAAGTAAATTTCAATTTTTGTACTTATAACATTTTTAAATCGTGTTGTAGATCGCTCGGTGTGCTGAGGAAGTTTGTTAATGATATGGTTAGCGAATTTAATAATGTGTAGGTTAATATTGTAGCAAGGACGTCAAACTCGTCTCCCGCTTCTCATGATGGCCGACTGCCGAGCTGTGTGTTGACACCCAGAAATCAATGAATCTTTGAATACCGTTCATTTATTTACTCTTGAGTCAATAAGTTTATGCCGGAAAAAAGTACCGTGTTTCCCTCGTGTTGGTCCGGGCCCCTTTGAAGATAATACTAACTGCCGTTCTACCAGGCAGTTTGTAAAAGCCGATCGATTGGATATACGTGTCACTACCATCGTGATTACAAGATGGCAGAGTTCCGAACCGTCTCGCCCGGGTATTTGATTCACCGATGATCCAGACAAAAGAGAAAACTGAGCGTCACAATTATCCACCCACATCCACCACACTTTCACCCACGTTGACAGAAAGCACAAAAGCACGCAATTTGCGTACTCGACGCAAGTTTTACTTCGCAACCGAAGCATCTTCAGGGGAAACGAACACTACCTCACTCAACGCTAGCTAAGTTGTATTATACGCGTAGTAGTATTACTTATGCTCGCGTCCTTTGTAGAGACTATTTGAATTTTAACAGTTTAACCTACTCTGAGCTATTGAAAATAAATAATCATTTTAACAGTCACCATAATGACACCTTAAACGCGAACATTTCATCCCAAATTATTAGCACAAATACCCGTATCTACAACAATTTAAAAATTATATTGAAACTCATGTTCAAAGCTTCTACTCTGTTAATGATTTTATAAGTGACTAGCTGGTGCCCGCTATTTCGTCTGCGTGATTTTTTTAGAATTTCTAACAATACTTTTGTGTTATACCATATTTAATTTATACCTAAGTAGAAAGTTAAAGGTGTCAGAATGTTACATTTACGGTATTTAATTAAGAGTAATACAGCGCTGTTAACGCTAGTTACGAAAAAAATAAAAAAATAAAATGTTGAAAAAAATAGCATTATTGGACCCGCCAGTATAAATTGAGCTAAGCTCAATTTATACTGGTGAGTTGAGTTGCGATATTTTTTTATATATAAATTGAATAAATGTAAATCTAAATGTTAAGTGAAGCCTACAGCTACACTTTATTGAAAGCCGCATCTACATCGGTTCAGCCGTTTCCGAGATTGGCGTGCACAAACATACAAACAGAAAAAAATAAAAAATATATTGTTTTCGATTCTATTGTGCTTAAAAAGGTCCCCCATAATTTTTTTTTTCATTAATTTTTAATGCACCGACACCGATTAGCTACATTTTTATTATGTGTGTAGATTTATAAACTCAAATAATTATATTAATTAAATAATTACACAAAATTACGTTTTAACTTTTAATAATTGTGACTATAATTTTTTATATGATCCTTAATAATGTTTTATTGTTTTTTTAAATATATGCAATAAACAGTAAATTATTAAATATTAATTAATAATTTCATATAAAATGATGTTCTTTTATACTGATTTTTTAATATGAATTTAATATTTTCTGTTAATATGTTCCCTAATAAATAGATAAGTTCATTCCATAGTAGGTGAAAATATTTTAACCCAGCACTCGGTACGTCTAATCAAAGATATCCAGCTAAAACAGATGTCATTCAAGGGTTTAAAACTTTTTGATTTGTACGAGTAACATTTCATATACGAATAAAATATATATAAATCAAAAAGTTTTAAACCCTTGAACGAAGATTGTTTTTAGCTGGATATCTTTGGTTAGATGTACCGAGTGCTTGGTTAAGATATTTTCACCTATTATGGAACAACCTTATATAAATTAAGGTACATACCACTATCACTACACAGTATAAATCAAAGTCGCTTTCCGCTGTCTGTCCCTATGTATGCTTAGATCTTTCAAACTACACAACGGATTTTGATGCGGTTTTTTAATAGATAGAGTAATTTAAGAGAAAAGTTTATATTTATAATAACATCCATTACGAGGAATGCTGTTATAAATATATTTAGCAAAACAATGTTTGTTGGGTCAGCTAATTCAAATAAAAATTAATAATAATATATAATATGATATAATGTACCATTCTTTGATATTGATTTTTTATACTTCATGAGTTTAACTTATATAGTTGATTCTTCATTAGTATTAACTTTTATATATTTGCACAGCGGCATTGTTGGAAGATGGTGGCTATCTAAAAATTTGTAACGCCCATTTATTTTAACCGTGTACATTCTATTCAATTCTATGATGATACTTAATTTATAATTTAAATTAAGTATTTATCATCATGCTAAATACTTTACTGGGCAGTTAGAGATTTTATCGCGTTATTTTAGAAAATAATTAACGTATTCCTATAATAATTATACCCTTCATACCAATAAATCCTCTTGCGATGGAGCCGAAGTTAGTTGTAGAAAAATGTTTGTTTTATTTCATAGGAAAGAAAACAAGTAGATCGTTCGTATGATGGAAAAAGAACCATTGGCTATAGACACCAAAGATGTTAATGATGCGTTGCTATCTGTGTAGCGTATTAGCCTTCGATCGCCTTTTACGGAATGCCTAGGTGTAAGGTGGTTGATCTATATTTCAAAAGTGGAGTGAATATGTACCAGCAGCGTAGTCCCCCTAAGGAGTGTTTACCAATGTCTGACGACAAGCACAATATTTGAAATAATTTAGAATGTCTAATTATGTGTCATATTACAATTCCAACCATTAAGTTTGGTTCCGCTCATTTCAACATGCACGCACATACATATTATACTCGTTAATGATAAACGTTTAATTAAAATTTTAAAACGTTCTGATTTAGCTCTGCAACCATTGTATTGTTGTGACGTAATGTTATATTTAATATATCAATCGGTTTAATTTCCTTTCACCTGTCGGTTAGAGTAACCGACTACGTATAATTTAATCTAACCCAGCAGCCTGGAAGACAAATTATGGTTTATGTCTTCCAATTATAATTACTAATTGATAACGTTGTTTATGTTGATCTGCAGTATTTTCTTTAAACCTCTTTCAAATGTTGATAATATAATATAGTGTAATATGTGTGTGTATATAAGCTGTTAATGCTATGTATTTAGTTTTCTGCTAAATCTTGAGATATGAAGCGAGACCTAATCAAAGTTGGTCATTTATAGTCACTGAACTTTATTATAGGAAGATTTTTTATAACATAGCAAACAAGCAGGTGGATCTCTGATAGAAAGAGGCAACCGTCGCCTAGACATCAAAGAAGTTAATGGTGCTTTGCTACGATACGTATAATAACGATACGTTTACCGGCTATCTTATTCTCTAAACCGGAACCAACAGTGACAGAGGATTAAGTAATGCGAAGGCACGAGACCTGGGCGCGACAATCCAGAACTCTACCAACTAGTTAGCCGCGAACTATACCGGGATATCAGCCGGAGTGGCAATAAATATGAATAGAGCACTCTGCCTACTTCGCAGCCATGTACAATTTACAATCGTAAAAAATAATCTCCTTTACTGTGTGTTTCGTTTTGTACAGCTCCTGACCCGCCTACAAATCTGACGGTGACGCTCGGCCGCAACAAACAGGCGACCATCTCGTGGTCGCCGCCCGCCAACGGGGACTACACCGGCTTCCGGTTTAAGGTAACGTTTATGTTTCATACCGTTTCGTTCTAAATAATGTCACAATATCTTATACATATTAAAAAATATAAAATTAATTAAATTTGCTATGATCTCCGAACTATGTGTTTTTCGCGATGGCACCAAAAAGAAAGATGGCACCAAAAATGATCCGTATAAAAAGAAGACCATAAACCCTTGACACTAGAGAATAAACTATCTTATACATGTACTTGCATGTATTTCATTTATAACGCATAACATAATTATGACACACTAGCTATTTCCCGCGATTTCGTTCGCGTGAGTCATACAATTTCTTTTACTCAGTCGGGTTAAAAGTAGCCTTTATTACTCAGTGTTACCATTGGTGAAAGTATTTTTTAAATCCAATGTCTAAAGGTTTTTGATTTTATCTATACTATAATATTATCGAGAGAAAACATTTGTATTTACCGAATAAATGAAAATGAAAAAATATTTATTTGCAAGAATATGGCTGTCACAGGTTATAAAAAATTAATTACCAACATTTCTACCATGATATGGTGTGTAATCATTTAAATTTCGGTCGATTTATTTATAATTACAACCGGGTCGGAACGCGGCGCCATCGCCTTACCTATTTCTGCCCCAATAGCGACTATGATGGCGTCAATTTATACTGTTTTGGTTTGGAGAGTCTAGCCGTAACCTCATTGTTGTGGTATTACAATTCCACCACGTGTGCAGGTGGTGCCGCTGACGGAGCGCGCGGAGGGCGGCGCGCGCAACATCACCGTGGAGGGCGCCGGCAACGGCTCCTACCTGCTGCGGGACCTCGCGCCCGGCGCCACCTACCAGCTGCACGCCTTCACCACGCTGCACGACAAGGAGAGCGCCGCCTACGCCTCCTACAACTTCACCACCAGTCAGTACCGCGCCCGCGCCACACCAATCCAAACCACACCACACCACACCAAGTAACACAACACCACACCGCACCACACCACACCACACCGCACCACACCACACCACACTACACCACACCACACCACACCACACCACACCACACCACACCACACCACAACACACCACACCACAACACAACACACCAAAACACACCACAACACACCACACTACAACACACCACACCACACCACACGACACCACACCACACCACACCACACCAAAACACACCACACCACAACACACCACACTACAACACACCACACCACAACACACCACACCACAACACACCACAACACACCACACTACAACACACCACACCACAACACACCACAACACACCACACTACAACACACCACACCACAACACACCACAAAATACAACGTGTTCCCTACTTTATACAAAAGCCTCTTTCTATCAGGAGAGCCGTCTGCTTATTTGCGATCTTATGATATAAACACACACATGCATATATTTCACTAATCATGGACCACACGTCACACCAAGACCTAGAAATTATGTATTCATTGCTTGTTTTCTTCTGTTTCTATTTTTCATTGATTTGCCAAAAATAAAGGTGGATCGTAAAGCCATAGTGAACACGTTCTTTGTGTGGTAATAGACCATATTATTCACAATTGATAGATAAATGTATAATTTTCATTACACTGCGATTATACTTCGCAATGAAATAAAGGGCAATGGTACGTAAATTAAATGTAGATTAAAATCGACCAAAAATATCCTTCATTATTCAATTTTTTTTAGAGTATCACAAACTCGGATACGACATAGGGACCTCCAAGAAAAAAGCTTACTCATACTTAAAAGAGTGGCGGCAATGCAACTGCAAGACCTCTGGTATTGCGGATGTCCATGGGCGGCGGTGATCACTTATCATCAGGTGCACCATCTGCTAGTTTGTCCCCTCTCCTATAAAAAAAATCCAAATCAAATTGGAACCGATCTTCCAAAGGGATCAAAGTAGTTTACGTTTATTTATTTATCTTACAGTTGCATTACATAATATTTTTCATTTTACGTTCATAAGACGGTATACACAATATTGTGTACCTTGTCAGGCGCAGCAACGGGAATGGCAATGAGGTAGCAACGTCTTATTAAAGTGATTTGTCTTCTAAATATTCTTTGACAGAGTTATTAGTCTAGCTTTTTTAATTAAAAGTTTATTTATACTATTTTTGAATTTAATATAGTTAGATTCGCTTTTCAGATTTTCAGGTAATCTATTATATACTTTTACTGACATAGGATAGGACCCGGAACTATGTAAATTTAACTTCGATGTTATTTGATACTAGCTGTGGCCCACGACTTCGTCCGCGCGGACTTCGTTCACTCCGCCCTGCTCCTCCCCCGTAGGTGATAGCGTGATAATATGTAGCCTATATGTTGACCCGACCTGTTAGTAATATTCATGCAAAATTTGAAGTAAATCCATGCAGTACTTTTTGAGTTTACCCCGGACATACCTACATACAGACAAACAGATAAACAGACAAAAATTCTAAAAACTATATTTTTGGCTTCGATATCGATTGTAGATCACGCCGCAAGTATTCTTTTAAAAAAATATTCAATGTACAGTTTTGACTTATCTACGATTTTATTATATGTATAGTTAAATTATTTTTTAACGTGATTCGTAGCGACGAGGTATTTCTCCTTATTTTGTATATATTCAGTAACATAAAAGTACACAGTCTTACAAAAAAATGGTTAAAAAGTTTTTATTTAATGTGAGTGAAGCCATAGGTGACCACTCTGTTATTCCAATAGTTAACAACCCTGACTACGTAATCACTAGGGCTCGGGTTTGATTACCCACAGGGTCAGGCATTCGTGTAATGAGCATAGGGTGTGTATTTCTGGGTTTGGGTGTGTTACGTACTCGGGTTCGCAATAGTAGGAAAACACCACTTATATTAAATCCGTGTATTTACACAACACAACACAACGTAATACTAAAATACCCTTTACACAATAGTCACTTGCTGTACTATCACTGAACTTAGAACACTACACAATAGAACACTTCTCGCTTCGCACTTGGTCACTTTATGTATCGTTCTCGATCGCTTGATAAAAGCTGCCTTGTGTTTGTCAACATCTCTGTATTTATAGGCAGGGGAAAGCCCTAGCTGGATCCAGAAAAATCTAAATGTATCGGGAAACAATGAATCACTTCTTATCGTAAACATGAGTCATAAATCCTAGTACACGCTTCTTTCAACCTTATGCCATATCCCACAAAGTCCATTATGGCATAGCCCCGGTCAACTATTTGTTTGTCAACAGGAGTTTTCTAGATAGTTAGCGCGCCCGCGCTCCAACTCTACACGCTTCTAGATTATTCGTAACAGGTGTTTATCAAACATATATATATATATATATATATATATATATATATATATATATATATATATATATATATATATATATTTATGTGTTCATATCGTTGAGTAACACATTAGCAAATAAATTGTTTACTTTGGGGTTAGGTCAATTTGTATAATTTGTATACCGATATTATTTTTTATTAATCTGATATAAAGTTTGTAATTATAGAATCCATCAAAGCGGTACCTATGCTTGTAAGTATTTCATATTTAAAATAAAATAAAATGTACCTCGGAATGTCGATCGATCCTTAAATTTACAAGGACTCACCAGTTAGTCATTCGGTAAAACGCGTGGTGTCTCTCATCGCCTCATTTGTCAACTTTAATAGGTCTCCCGATCACCAGATCGATTCTTAAATTTACTAGGACTCACCAGTTAGTCATTCGGTAAAACGGGTGGTGTCTCTCATCGCCCCATTCGCCAACTTACTACTACTACTATTATTGAAAATGTTACCTAATCAAACCAGAGAGCCCATGCTCTGAGTTGAGCAGTGTAACTAGTAGATTCATCTGGAACTCATGCTTTCATTCTTTACCCCAGTTCAAATTATTAACAATTTTTCAACAAGTTTCTTCAAAAAATGCTGTGGGTTCGTAGATTTATTAAATCTCGATTAACACACAAATAATCTACGTATTGGCAGATAAATTTTGCAGCATCATTATCATTCAATATTATGCTACTGTCACGCTTGTACTAATATACAGCCAATAATTTGGTGAAGTCATAAGCAATTTTTAAGTTTCTCTTTTATATACAAGGGTATGTGTAGAAAATTAAAAAAAAAACTTTGTTAATATAAATACTGCAGTGACATATTTGAAAACATTTTCATCTTCCCACTACGTATGTAGATAAGGAAGTTACTCATTTTGCCCATTTGCTTTTGCTTATGCTTTTGCATTGGTCATTTTCGTAAATCAGGTCCTGGGAACCTTTTCTTTTTACTGTATTGCTGTTTAATTATAGTATTGTACTGACAAAACCCTATCAATAATGGACTGTCAAGCAGCAACACTACAAACCAAAGGTTTTGACACTCATTCCGAAAATGTATGCCCCGTGTTAGAGCCGGGCTCCTTTGAAGAATAGACCAACTGCCGTTCTGCTAGACAAGTCGTAAAAGGCAACCGATTGGCTATGCGAATCTAACATCGTGGCTACTAGGTGGTAGAGTTCTGTATTGTCTCGCCTGGGCCTGGTACCACCGCATTACCTATTCCTGCCGCAATAGCGTCAGTGCTTGTCACTGTTGTGTTCCGGTTTGGAGGGTAAAGTAGCCATTAAACTTATACATGTGGCATTAGACCTCGCCACAAGATAGCAACGTACCATTAACACCTTTAGTGTCTATAGGCGATGGTTGACTTTTTCCATCAGGAGACCCATCTGCTTGTTTGCTATCTAAATGATATTGTTACGTACTTCGGGTTCGTAATTGTAAGAAAACACCACTTATTAAATCCGTGTATTTACAATACAAATACACAAAACAACACAATGAAATACTCAAATACTCTGATTAACACTAGTCACTCACTGTACTAACACTAAACTTAACCGACTACACAATAGAACACTCGCTTCGCACTGGTCACTTTAAGTATCGCTCTCGATCGCTTTAAAAAACTGCCCTGTATTTGTCAATACATATCTATTTATACCCAGGGTAAAGTTCTAAAACAATCTCGAATGTTCCCCAATCATCTCGTAAATAATAGACAATTATTGTAATCAACTTATGATAAACAAGTTATGACTCATAAATCCTAGTACATGCTACTTTCACCCTTATGTGTGTATCCCACAAAGTCCATTATGGCATAGCTTAGGTCAACTGTTTGTTTGTCAATAGGAGTAGCTACCTCTTTCTTTTATTTCTAGATCTCTCCAGCGTTCCAACTCTACACGTTTCTAGATCATTCGTAACAATATAAAAAATATATAATATTATGTCTATACTATATGAAAATCAACGTCTTTACTATACCCCGATTTTTATTTAAATCACGTACTACACATTTTGTCCCAAATGTTGAAGTACAAAACTACTCCCCTCCGCACAACATCGAGATAAAGTTGATGCAGTCATCGCGCTCTCGGAGTATCTGGTAGCGGCGGTGAACGCTACTCCCCGTGGCCTGTGAATCCACGGCGCGCCGGCCGTGGCCCCGCCGCCGGCTCTTGTGGCCGGAGAGAGTGGCGCATCGCGGCGGCCCTCCTTTTATACACAATATAGTTTTAAATTGAAAAAAAAATCGCTTGCTGTTATGTGTCAGTTTAAAAAGCGAGGTAGTCGGTAAATTCAGCCATATAATATTTAGGCTCAGACACACGAATAGCAACACATTGTTAGCACATTTGGTATTTATAGACAATGATTATTCCGTTCCATCAGGAGGAAATACTTTTTGAAGTCAGGCAACAAGATAAAAGTTATTTATTAGTATTTGGTTGGTCCGCTTGTCCGCGCGGCACTAGCACACACCCGCCGCGTCCGGCTCACTGCCGCGCTTAAAATTGACAGCGGGTAATAACTACAGGACAGACCTACTGAAAATATATTACGGATTTTCGGATAAAGTTTCAAAGTTAATTTCAACTTAAACAATAGAACAGGAAATATTTCGCGGTAAAAAATGATAAGTATTTAAAAAACCGAGTGCAAGGTACACGCGCCGCGCCATATTGCCGTAACAAATTGTCACCGTTGGAAGCAAGCATCCCCATTTTTTTAAAATTTTTAAATATAAAATAAATAAATATATAAATATTCACGGGACAAATTACACTGACTGATCTAACCACAAAGTAAGCAAATTATTTGCTTGTGTTATGGGTGTTAGTCAACGATACTAATACATCGAAATACATATATAAATACTTTAACATACATAATAAACACCCAAACCCGGAAATACAAACATTTATGCTCATCACACAAATGCTTGTCCCCGTCGGGGATCGAACCCGAGCCCCGTTGCTTGCGTAGTCAGGGTCACTAACCACTCGACCAACGGGGCGGTAAAACTAAATAAATAAATATTCTAAAAAAATTACTGTAATAATAAATGAAAAGACGCTTACTCTGTTTCTCTAAGCCAGAACTTGTTAACCGGTTAATGTTCAGATTTAATTAAACTCAAGTACATAAGGAGCATTTTGTGAAGGTTTCGCTCTACCTTTAAACCACAAAAATACCGGATTCCATTATAAGGTTTTTGAATCAATAAACCGCTTTAAGATTTTTTAAAAAATATTACTTTGATGCCGCTCCCCATTTTGTTTGCACTGGGGGCCAAGTCTGCTATATAGTAAGTAAAATAACGATTCAACTGCCAGGCTATTACGACGCGATTATGATTGTGACAAATTTGGTATTCTGCTAAATGTTAACCATAATCGTAATAGTGTCACAATTGGATTGTAATAGCATCTCAATGACACTATTCTAAGTGTTGCTTACTAAAATCTACCATTACATTGAATTAATACATATGAATGATTATTTTGTTTTAAAACGACGACTTTTTTATTTTCTTTGATCAAATTTGAAGTAATTTTATTATATTGAATGTCTAGTCAATAGAACATAACTATGGGTTATTTAAAAACACTTTATTTATGATACGTTGGCTGTATATAGTGATTATCCATGCCAAATCGAAAAATTGAAAAGTAAAATGCCAATCGATCATCTGTTTTGGAAAGGTCAACCTAAGTAAATATTTAAAAACAATAAACTTAAAACATAGATTAAAATGTGTATTGCCTTAAAAGAAATATATTACAGCGTAATAATATATACTGCGTATATTTCCGTGACTGTTTTATAATAAATCATAATATAATGTACTTATACAAAATAGGCCTGCCAAGAATGAAACTGCACCGAAGAAAGATTACTAGAAATTGAATATAAAGTAATCTATCATGGTCTTCAAAAAGAAAAGCCCTTAAGAATGGACGTGAGAATCCTCGAATGACGATACCAACCAAAAACGAAATGAAATATAATGAAATATAATGATCACCAAAAAAAATTGTAACCATAAAATGCCTCACCAAAAAAATTAAATCTGTACCAAAAATAAGATACCTTAAATAACATCTATCTAGCTATTTAAGTCATGCCTGCGCTTCAAAATGTATTGAATACCCAAAATTAGTAAACAATCACCAAATAATAAGCAAATTTTTGTGTTATTACTGCCCGGTACCCAAATATATCACTACTTTTGCTTTAAAATGTACTACCTGTCTGTTTTAAATGTGATTTCATGATTTTTGAAGACTTTTCTTAAGATCTTCATTATGATTTTAAAATAATTATAATTAAACAAAGAGGACTGAGTATTAAAGTTTTTGAAGATTGATCCTTCATTAAAGTATCTTCACGCCCGTATCCCCGAAGGGGTAGGCAGAGGTACAACAAGTGCACCCACGATTAGCCGAAGATACTTGGTCCCACAATGTGATAGGTGGCAAGCCTATCGCCAACCGGGCACTTTCCAATCCCGAGCAACTTTGTGTTTCTCAGAAAACTGAAAAAACACTTTTTTTTAAGTGCCCGACCCGGGAATCGAACCCGGGACCTCATGTGGTCGACGCCAACGCTGGACCACTAGACCACAGAGGCGATCCTTCATTAAGATTTTAAAATTACAAGAAAAGACTTCCTTATTAAGTTTTAGGTTCATTTTTAAATAACATGTTGACTGTTGTATTTATTAATAATTTGAAAATGATTTAATAAATACTTGAATAATAATATTGTTTTAGTAGCCATTATTTTATTTAAAGCTCCAAGGTCAGACTTTAGTAGACATTTTCGGTACCATAAGTTAAACTTTAGAAAATCATTTATAATTTTTGAGAATACAATTTTTTATCTACATTAAATGTAGACATTGTTTCCTTTTGTAAGATAAAAAATATGTCACATACTTGGATAAACTTTCAAATTATAATGCGGTAATATTTTGGTGATTGTTTACTATATCTGGGTTGTTCAGCAATTACTTTGGAGATACAGAATTATTTTGGATATAAGTAAGCAGGCTATAAATTTATTGGTTACAATTTCATACTAAAAGGAGGATTAAATTCTGGTAATTACTATTTTTAGCAGTTTATAGTGATTTTTTTGGCATTTTATTTAATTATATCTAGAGATTGTTTAAACATAAGCCTATTACTATTATGCTAAGCAATTATGTTAACATTTTAAGTAACTGGCACTTGCTGAATGTCCGTTGGCAAGAGTGCATTTCATAATGTATTTCAAACCAAGTTTCAAGGGAGTTCAAGTTTCTACTTAAGTGCGCATGCACAAACTAATAAATAGCTTCAACTGTCCTCCCAAATAGTCAAAAAAACTTAAAACTCAGAGTAAACTCATTTCTATTGCAGAAAATGATTCACTATAATATGCCTAAAGAAGTAGTCATAAAAACAAATAAATAAAAAGCTTTTTTTATTTTAAAGTAAGAAAACACTTCCGCTTAAAAAATATAATATTTTTCACTCAAACATTATTTAATAAATTTCAAATTATTTATGTCTATATATTAAATACATAAATCATCGTTCAGCAAGACTTTATCCACTAAAATGCAAATTCATGTGTCTTTGAAAGAAAAACTTAATTTGTTAATAAAATAAATTTATTCTTCATTACTCTAGATTGGACTTCATCATTTGTCTCTTATTCGTGTTATTTTTTCACACATTATGAAATAGTGTAGCATTTCCTTTGCTGCCTTTATAGTACCTACCTATGTGTTACAGCTATATTTTAAGCTATTTCCGATAGAACAAAACTACATAATTATAATAAATTTGGACTGAAACTTGATCGTGCTGGTGGATAACCGTATTTCGGCGATTGTGTCATACGATATTTCTAGATATCTTGAAATTTCTTCGTCTGTTTGTGGAGTAACTTGAATGGGTTTTCTAAATAATTTTTTTCTGTTTTCAAGATGAAGGCAGCCCTGTATCTGTGATTTGACTTGAATCGTATGCATAACACTACAATACATATATAAGTTTAAGTTCGTTTGAAATCGTTTTAGTTTTTGGTTGGTATCGTTATTCGAGGATTCTCACGTCCATTCTTAAGAGCTTTTCTTTTTGAAGACCATGATAGATTACTTTATAGCCGATTTCTAGTAATCTTTCTTCGGTGCAGTTTCATTCTTGGCAGGCCTATTTTGTATAAGTACATTATATGATTTATTATAAAACAGTCACGGAAATATACGCAGTATATATTATTACGCTGTAATATATTTCTTTTAAGGCAATACACATTTTAATCTATGTTTTAAGTTTATTGTTTTTAAATATTTACTTAGGTTGACCTTTCCAAAACAGATGATCGATTGGCATTTTACTTTTCAATTTTTCGATTTGGCATGGATAATCACTATATACAGCCAACGTATCATAAATAAAGTGTTTTTAAATAACCCATAGTTATGTTCTATTGACTAGACATTCAATATAATAAAATTACTTCAAATTTGATCAAAGAAAATAAAAAAGTCGTCGTTTTAAAACAAAATAATCATTCATACGTATTAATTCAATGTAATGGTAGATTTTAGTAAGCAACACTTAGAATAGTGTCATTGAGATGCTATTACAATCCAATTGTGACACTATTACGATTATGGTTAACATTTAGCAGAATACCAAATTTGTCACAATCATAATCGCGTCGTAATAGCCTGGCAGTTGAATCGTAATTTTACTTAAATAGCAGACTTGGCCCCCTGCTGATATCCCATATCCCACCATTGTGCAAGATTTTAATTGAATTTTGGAATTGTTTGCTCTGGAAGTTCTTTTCCAAGTGGGAAACTTTCCCAAAATCCTACTACAAGATTGTGAAAAGCATTTACATAATTTCACACTTCATCACAATTTAACAACTACACCGTGGTTTTGGGATTAACCTATTTAGCTTATATCTTGGGTCCTTTTCTCGGGTCGGGCAAAATTAGTGTAAATGAGATATTTTTGGTAGCTCGGAGTCTGTTGGTGATGTGGTAGCACCACCGTGTTTCGGATGAGGCGATACTCCGTTATTAGATTTATAAAAAAACAGCAATGAGTATCACCATTTATCTTGCTAGTTGCTAACAGGCGAACTGGTGAATCGTGGTGAACCGAAAATTTTATCGACCTTCTCTTTGCTTTCCACATTAGGGATCTTGCATGAATATGTGTGTGTGTGAATTATTCTGCAGTCTGCAAAGGAACTAGTGTGATAATACTTATTGCGACGGAAGATTTACCTATCATGCTATTGAGCTAAAATCTACACCAAAGACCAAAATAAACCAACATAGGCTTGGTATTAATGGACTCCTATAAGAATAATAACAATAATAATAATAAGCCATTTTTAATTCCTTAACATTAATAGAGTACATTTTTTATAGGAAGATAGATTATTGTTTATTTATTTTACTGCATTTTAAAGAATTTATTTTTCACTTGTATTTAAAATTCTTCTAATTATTAAGGACCTCTCGACGAATATAGACCTTCTCCATCTCTCTCCATTTACTCTGTCTTAAACAGGGGGGGAGGGGGGCAGCCCATGTAATGATTTTTCTAGCCCATCTCTCTTTATTTTGACATGTTACGTGGCCAGCCCATTTTCATTTTAATTTCTTACAGTGGGTCAAAGCATTCATAATATTTGTCTTTTTTCTTATTTCACTATGTCGTTTTTTGTCTCTTAATTTCAAATACTTCTCTCCATGGCTCTCTGACATGTTGCAATTTTTCTTACCATGTAATTATTATACATTCACATTTGGCTTGCATGTGAGAGGCAAGGTAAGATACACAAGTCAGACTTTCTTTTTTATTGTTAAGGGTAAATCATATTTCAAGACCTCTTTGTTATGCCAAAACAAGAACTTATCTTCTCTTCAATTCGTCTCAGTGTCTGGATTTTGAAAAAGATGTTTGTTTACTTAAGTTGCTAAGGTAGCTTCCTTCAATATTTATGGCTTTATTTGACCACTTAAGTTGTTTCATGATGAGTTGCAGCACAGTTATAAATAATGCGGGCGATAACGGGTCTCCTTGTCTTATACCTCTAGAAATGTCTATTTCGGGGCCGGTTTTGTCTAATTTTACTTGGCTGAGGTTTTTTTGTATATATCTTGTGTTAATTCAATTGTTTCTAATTGCACATTACATTCTCCCATGTATTTTGCTAATAATTTCAAGAAAATTCAAAGAAAAGTTTTAAAAAAGCTATTGTTGAATAGTAAGATTGTCACTGAGAGGTAATTGAAATAAATGTCAAACATACGTCAAATACCGAGCAGACTACCGTTTAGTGCGCGATCGAGGGACAACTGTAACGCGATTGAAAGGTAGAAATGGAGCAGAATAGCGAATTTTTCAATAGCGATTGAATCGTATTTGGATGGTGTGTCAATGAAACGCAATTGGTCTTAAATAATTAACAGAATACGAAATGTGTCAAATTATTCATCCCTGATCCAAACGTTTTAAAAAATGGCAGATGAAATTTTAATACAACAGTTTGATGATGTAAATGTGTATCTGGGTTGGTCCTCGGTGTCTACGACTTTGCTGATGCGTTCACCGAGGACTGACACTTACTTACTGCAATGAAGTTGGTCTGGTAATCGAAAGTAGCATAAAAAGTTTCCGCGACCGGCGTGACCAGTCAGTTTGCTCAGCCCGAACGGAGATCCGTATGAGCCGTATGTTACCGTGCACACATCTCAAAGCATAAGTCAAGGTAATAGCTTATGACAGGGTACCTGTCATTGAGGAACGCGGCCGGGACTTGAGCTCCCTGACACTTAACGCCGGTATTGTTTTGACGCTCCTTTGAATGCGAGGCCACTGCTAAGTACAAGAGTCGTAAAATCTAAACAATGTCAAATTTGATGTGTTAAGATTTGTCGCGGTAGTCCGTGGGTCACCACACTAATTTTTAAACGATGAATACATACTAGAAACAATCGTTTCCTTATGGCGAGACTAACAAACTTTGTCTATGACTTTTTCGAAAGCGCTGCGTTTTTTCAAATGAATTTATTAAGTTTTCTTTCCTTGATGGACACATACGTAGTTTTAATGCATTTACAAGATAATTTAATAAAAAATTCGAAAAATATTTTGTCCGACAAAAATATTGCACTGATGAGCTTGTTTTCCATAACAAAAATGTTGCATTTAAGCGAACCGAAACCGAAGTTTATAGGACCGCAATCAATACATACATGTTCATTTTTGCTTAATTGATTAATATTAATTAATTGATTAATATTAAATAATTGATTAATATGAATACTTATTAATATAATAAAAAAGACATAGTGTCCGACAAATTCCTTGTGTGGTTTCAGACCGATATGCTATATAATATGACGTTATCACGAGATTTCTGTTTCGCAATAAATTCTAAAAAAGTCGTAGATAGAATGTCTATTAGGCTCGTCAAAAAGGAGCCGCTCACGAAGTTTATTTATGAATAAAAAATTAGAATGATGTCCTGCGGACTATGGTAGTGAAAATGAATACACAAACAGGAAAACTGCGGTGCTATTGTCATTGTATAGAAAACGCAGTGAGATATTTGTAGTCGAGTATGAAGGCCGCGGCTATTGTCGCGGCTCGCTGCTGACGTCATCGCCGCCGACACACACATCACGACATCGCACGGGAACAGGCTCCGATCACAACCATATTATAAAACTAGTTTTGTTAACACTAACATTATAACATTAAATAAATTAATAATTACAATTTAAGATGCTATTATGTTCTTGACATATCTATTTAAAACCTGATTGGAATCGCCTAGGAAAGATTGCTTTTTGTGATTTCATAAGTAAAAATAAATAAGATCGTCACAGCTTCAATATACACTTCGGTCCACCGTGATCAGTTTGTCGGTTGCCGAGATGGCTGATAAGTGCATGGTCGCATTTTACGTACTTGTATACTAAGTGCCTCGTTTATGTGTCTTGTTGTAAAATTTTGCTGGAATGTAAAAGGCTTACTAACGAATAATTAAACTCGTATATCACTATCTCTCTTGCACTAACGTTTCAACCCTGTCACCAAGTTCTCAAATGTAGGCCTAAAGCTTGCTTTTTTGTTATTACAAAACAGCTTTGTAAAAAGTATAATAAATCTAAACTATTTGCTTTTTATAATAGTGGAAAATATTCGTTCGATAAGTAGAACACGACGGAAGCTGAAGAGGTTATCGTTCAAAATACAACTAAAATTTTACCGATGATTGAATGAACTGTGAGAAAATGCTTAATAGCATTAAGTTACGCCTTTTGTACTGATTTGTTTTTTGTCAATACATCTCTATTTATATCCAGGGTAAAGTTCTACCTGGATCCAGAAAAATCTAAATTTATCTCGTAAACAATGAATCACTTCTAATTGTAAACAACTTATGATAAACAAGTCCTAGTACACGCTATTTTCAGACTTATGCACTATACCAGAAAGTCCATTATAGCATGGCTATTCGGGTAACGTCCAACTATTTGTTTATTAATAGGAGTAGCAATCTCTATCTTTTATATCTAGGTCTCTCCAGCGTTCCAATTCTTCACGTTTCTAGATTATTCGCAACAATACCATATATTAAACAACTTAAGATCACCATCCAAAAATATTAAAAATACATTGATAAAGACATGTATCTTTATACGGCGTTTTAAGTGTTAAAACGCTCATTTTAAAACACCGTATAGAACGATAAGTAAAGATATCCGCATATACGACACCTATTGTAATTATTACACTGTTCTCTTATCCAATTTGTATTGGTAGCGAAATACATAAAATAAAAGAAAAAAACTTGAGAGGTGTCAAGAGACACCCGGATGGAACGAAGTTCCTTTTATTATTATTTACAAAAAACCTGTATACACTCAACAAAAATAATCGTCGCGACACCACACTGTTCAATGCGAAATAGAAATGAAAATATTTGGCTTGCTTTCTATAAAAAAGAGAGAGAGAGACAGACAGAGAAACATGCGCACGCCGCACAGCTTACAATACCTTACTATAGCAAAAAGTGCCGTGACAACTTTTCGTAAGATATTTTCAAAATTTAAAGCCATATATCTAATAAAAATAATTGTCATATTTTACTTGTCTTTTTATACTTAGGGACCGTCAATTTGTAACTAGCTAACCCGGCGATCTTCGTACCGCCTTGTAACAGTTATAAAATCGTTATCTAACTTTTTGACAGGAACTGTTATTATAGAGAAAGAAAAGTGTTGTTTTTTAAATTTTCCCCGCAGTTTTTCAATTTCCTCTCTCCACAAAAACTTTCCTCGGTCTTCAATGAATATTTTAAAAAAGTTAGCCGAACGGCTGGCGGCCTCGAGTTCAGCGCTTAGCACCACATTTAGCGATTCATGTTTATTCATATACTCGTAGAATTGCATCTGTTGCTCGTGCTTACAACAATATTATATGAATTATATACAGTACGTCATATGAATTAGATAGTTTTGTGATACCAAGTTTTGGGCACGTTCTATAGGTTAAAAAAAATCGAAAAAAGAACATGATTATTAGGTGTACGGGTTACCGCACAGTAAATGAAATTAATGACTTACGAATTTATTTAGCTTACACAGAAACAATATTATTATTATTCACGCTGTAGTGTGTGTATTTTATATTTGTACTTGTGTTATAGTTACACATATAAAGCTCGTAAGTCTTATGTCAGCGTTTCAGACTAATTAATATATTTACCCAATATTGAGTGCATTACTAGAGTATAGTTTGTACCGTGATGACGACAACATAAGTATGTAATCAAGACTACTATTCATTTCGCCAATCCTAGTACCATCTACCATCGGAACGCACACATTGTTAATTATTACACTTTTATTCATTAATCTACCCGGTACTAGCCCGGTACCAACACGGGGGAATACTTTCAATTATAGGTTTTTTAAAAATTCAAATGTTTAAAAAATAATAATAAAGAGTATTTAAAGGGAATGCCTAATGTATATAAATATTTATTGAGTATGTTCCCACTTTTTTGAACTTTAAAATTTGAAATTGTAAATACAATGTATAAAATTAATTATATCATGATGGAACTCTACGACATTCCTAAATCGACATTAATTGACCATGGCGTGATCTGAATTTGTTGCGAAATGTTGAGATTGAGCGATACCGGCGTTTATCCACGGTCGTATTATATTTTCTACCTTTATTTTCTTTATTCTTCAGTATTGTGCTAGTCCACAACCGCTAGGTTATAATTATAGGGTTGGAATAATGTCATGTGGGGATACTGTAGGGAGCACACCCACCCTTATTTTGTGAAAATAATGTAAACACGAAGTTTAAGGTATTAAATTGGCACAGATGTGCAGATGTGATTCTCTATAGTGCTACCGAAACAGAGGTAGCGGTGTAGCAGGAATGTAGGGAACCCACCAAAAGCTAGGAATACAGAATACTCTCAGGTGGTGCTGGTAGTAATTAAACTTAAATGAGGTATTTTGATTTCTCGTATTTTGTAAAGTATGATGATTAAATGGTAAAACAATGCGGAGATCAAAGTGGACAGTTGTGAATTGGTGAGGCTTTTCTATTGGTGAATGTTCTCTCTCACATCTGATGATTCAATTATTGTCGTTGTTTTTGTGTGACGTAATAGTTTTATTGAATTGTGTATTTTTTTTAATGCAGCTCGTGGTGGATCGCAGTGAGCCTTAGTGAGTAAATGAAACGTATCGTGTTCGTTATATTTTGTCCGCTCGCTTTCGTTATTTTGTCATATTTTATAATTTTTTCGTATCGTAATTCTTATCAATTAAGTAGACGGCGACCTTGTCGGGTCCGCCGTGAGCCCGTTATACTTAATCAATTTCGTTTGCATATTTGCTCATGTTGCATGAATTTCGATGTCTCGCAATCAGTATTGTAATCATATATATGCATCTAGATGTGAGCCATTTCGATCGATTCTTATAATTTGTCGGCGAATGTGCTTTGTTAATTGGGCCTCGATCCGCTCGGGCGGCTGGAGAGGCTCGTGGTGATCCGCGCTCGCTCCGCAGAGCCCAACACGCCGGGCAAGTT
This sequence comes from Apodemia mormo, assembly GCA_036924255.1. Taxonomy (NCBI): domain Eukaryota; kingdom Metazoa; phylum Arthropoda; class Insecta; order Lepidoptera; family Riodinidae; genus Apodemia; species Apodemia mormo. The sequence continues at coordinate 46,968,908 of JAUPFN010000006.1, forward strand.
CATCGTGTGGTTCCGCAACGAGACCACGCTGCTGGTGCTGTGGCAGCCGCCGTACCCGCCCGGCGCCTACACGCACTACAAGGTGTCCATCGAGCCGCGCGACGCGCGCGACTCCGAGCTGTACGTGGAGAAGGAGGGCGAGCCGCCCGGGCCCGCGCAGGCGGCCTTCAAGGGGCTCGTGCCCGGCCGCGCCTACAACATCTCCGTGCAGACCGTGTCCGACGCGCAGCTGTCCGCGCCCACCACGGCGCAGTACCGCACGGTGCCGCTGCGGCCGCGCAACGTGTCCGTGGACGCGGGCGAGACGTCGTTCCGCGTCACGTGGCTGCCGCCCGCCGAGCCCAGCGAGTTCGAGAAGTACCAGGTGGCCGTGGCCGCCGGCACGCCCGCCGCGCCCGCGCGCCGCCACGCGCCCGTCGTGCTGGCGCGCTCCGACGCGCCCGCCTACACCTTCGAGGGGCTCGAGCCGGGCGCGCACTACGCGCTCTCCGTCAAGACCATGTCGGGCAAGGTGACGTCGTGGCCGGCGAGCGCCGAGGTGACGCTGCGGCCGCTGGCGGTGCGCGGGCTGCGCGCGGCGCCCGAGGGCGGCGCGCTGGCCGTGCGCTGGGCGCCGGCGCCGGCCAGCACGCAGGACGAGTACCGCGTGGAGTGGCGCGAGGCGGGCGCGCGCGCCCCCGCCGGCGCCCTGCGCGTGCCCGAGCCCGCCGCCGCGCTGGCGCTGCCGGCGGGCCGCAACTACAGCGTGGAGGTGCGCGCCGTGTCGCGCGGCGTGGAGTCGGCGCCGGCGGCCGTGTGGGCGGCCACGGCGCCGCTGCCGCCCGCGCCCGCTCCCGCGCCCGCCCCCGCGCCGCGCCGCCTGCCGCTGCGCTGGGCGCCCGCGCCCGCCTCCACGCAGGACCACTACCGCCTCCGCTACCGCCGCCACCACGCGCTCGCCACCAACGACGTAGCCGCCTATCGCACCGTGAGTACTGCCCAATACTCAATACTCAATCATTTATTGCATTATGTGTTTGTTACAAACAATTTTAGGTATTACAATAATAATTAGTAGATAGTGAACATATACACCCTATTAGGGTATTGCAATGTAGGACTGGACCGATCCATTTCATAAAAGATTTATGTGATTGTCACTAAGGAAGTCGTTAACAGTGTAGTAACATTTTTCTATCAGGAGATTTTTCACAAGTTTTATAAATATACGGTCATTTTCTTCTGATTTAATTTTATCTAGTAATTTGTTATATATTTTCACACACATTATATTTGGTCCGGAACTATGCATTCTTTCCGCTCCGCACTTTCCGAGGATTTGATTTCATACGCTGGCATTCGTGATGACCAAAATCGCTTGACCACGATCTCGCCTGATGGTAAGCTAAGATGCCTAGGCCTAAGATGAAACGCGCTTCCCTAGAAGGTACCTGTTCACTCTTCTCTTGAAAATCCCTAGATTGTACTCAGGGACCGTTCATAAATTATGTAAGGCGTTTCGGGGAAGGGGGCTGTTGATTGAATATTATAACTTCTTATTATGGGTAGGGAGGGACAGAGAATCTAAAATTACATAAGATTTGAAATTGAAAATTCTACCACTTTTGCGCTAAAAATGGCTTTATAGAATAGCACCATCTTCGCATCCACCCTCTTCGCCTCAATCTCTTCAAAGCGCGTACATGTCCAACGTGTGGATTGTACTTCGCATCAAATAAAAATATGAAAATCCATCGTCAGTCAGCTCACAAGTATCAGTGTGCCCGAACTGAGAATGTACAACCGATTAAATTATTGCGTCGTCGAGCTGGACAGAGCCTGTGTCTCACATCATACAATAATGATACTCATGATGTAGAATGGTACGACAATGAAGATATTGATATCAAAAAAATTGGAAGATTCTCAAGAAGATCAAAAAGAATAAGTCATTCCGGTAATTGAATCAATATCAGACTGTGTCTATATCAGTTAGCCCGTGGGTAAATAGTAATTAGAGTTTTGATTTTTAACTATTTCTCTCAACACCTTAGGTTTTACTGAACTTATTCTAGTCAAAACTGTGATAGGTTAATAAGATTAATATTACTACATTTAGTTAATAATATTAATAGTAGTATGATTGCCATAAAGACTATTTTCAGAATAAATGGGATTATATTTTATCAATATATCCTTTTCTTACGAAAATTTCTTATCAAGGGGTAGGGGGGACTAGTCGTAATCTTATGATGTCTTACATTAGGGGTGAGGGGGTTAAATAAGCCCTCAAAACCTCTTGCGTAATTTATGGATGGCTCCTCATCGGGGAACACAGACTCATGAAGCATGTTCCAGTCCCTTGCGGTTCGAATGAAAAATGTCGAGTCGAACCTCTTTGTCCGGGTACCTGGAACGTCCACCATATGGCAATGCCTAGAATCTGTGCGCCTCGACGATCGATAGAAAAACGACGATGGCGAAATCAAGTCGTGCAATTCCACAGCGCACTCTCGAAAGTGTGTCCGATAAAAAACCGATAAACTAGCCACTCTGCGGCGATGAGCGAGGCTCAGGAATTTTTTGCCTACCAGATCATCGTCATTTATGAGCCTCTTGGCATGCTTCTCTATCGCTTCAAGTGTCTCTAGCTGGTGTTTGGCTATGCACGTCAATATTCCATGCACGAACGGACTTGTGCTTTGATAAAGGTTAAGCAACTGTCCCGGGCTGAAATACTGTGCAACCTTCGCCAAAAAACTTGGGCTTTAGATTCGATTTATGAACCAAAGTTGAGAGTAGGCGTTAAGGTTGTACCAAGGATATCGGCACGGACACACCCTGGAATAACGGAAATAAGTGGAATGGACTCCGTTTAGCGGTGAATAGACACGCCTGGGTCTTAGTCACATTAAACTTGACCAGATTAGCAGCGCCCCAATGGGATACTTCCCGTAAGGACAGGTTCAAACGATCAACCATCTCCTCCCTGAGAGACCGGATCTGTGCCGTAATGGTCCGCGCGCTAGATGCGTAACTCTCCACAACAGTGCTATCGTCTACGTACCCATAGATACCGAGCTTCAGCAGATTGTTAATGTGTAGCAGGAATAGAGTTGCGGATAGAACTGATCCCTGAGGGACTCCGGCATTTATAGCTGTTTGGTTCGACGAGCAGCCGTCGACGACTACTCTAATCGACCGGCCACTCAGAAAATCTGAAATCCAGGCGCAGAGCAGAGATCAGTAGGCAGACCATACGATGGAAGCTTGCTAATAAGGCTATCATGCCAGTCTCTGTCAAATGCCTTCGAGATATCAAGGGACACAGCTAGTGCTTTACCATGATTCTCGATGGCAGCGCTCAAGATGTAGGTGGCATACGCTTAAAGATCCCCAGTGAACCGGTTTCGGCGAAACCCGTATTGGTGATCAATCTGAGTAGATCGTTCGCTTCTTGGTGTGCCATTATCTTGCTGTTCAGTACACGCTCCATAGTCTTGCAGAGTATGGACGTGACTGGGATTGGTCTACAGTTGGAGGGGTCGGCACGACTGCCTTTTTTGGGCACGGGCTGCACGTTGGCAAGCTTCCATAATTTCGGTTCTTTTCCAGTCGTCATTGAAAGGCGAAAGAGGTGTGTCAACACAGGAGCGAGTTCAGGCGCACGGGTTTTGAGTACTCTACGGCAGTATGAGCCAGCATCCCATCCGCTTTCAGCAGTGGAAGAAGTGAGGGGCGACAGAAATTCGATTCAACCGACTGCCAGGGACCAAAAAGCTTTACTACCTGAGGGGTATGAAGTCAGTTTGTTCCCAGTGCGGCTGATGTGGTCACGTCGAGCTTTCAGTAGAGCCTTTTTGCAGGACTTGGCGGCCCAGTTGAAGGCTTCCTTGTTTTCTGATACGTCCTTTGCCTTGCGGTGTCGAGCATCTGCCCAGGTCAGATATGCCTCATGCTTTAGCGCCTCAGTGCGTCTACAATCATTTCTGAACCAGGGTTGAGCTTTATTGGACATGGCTACGTCGGAGAAAAGAATAAAATACTCCATTCCTTGCCGCAGCACATCTGTCACAGCACCCGCGCAGGCCAAGGAGTCTTCAGAAGAAAAGCAGACAGACCACCAGGTATAAGGCGCAAAGAAGGAACGCATCTCGTCCCAATCTGCTGTCTTGTATCGCCACACACTCCGAGAGTCCCTGGGGCTGGGATCGGGCGGTGAGTAGACGGATACAGATTTCACCTGACAGTGATCGAAGCTGCCAAGTGGCGAGGAAATCGCCACCGAGTAGCAGTCTGGATCTGTAGTCAGCAGAAGCAATTGGCTGTATGGCTCTCAACGTCAGGAACCCGCGTCGGTCCTTAAACCAGCTGGGTGCGATTTAGTGCTATAGCGAGTTTACGCATCTCTCTCCCAGCAAGGTCAGTGCACTGGTATGGGTATAGCCACTCCTGGTGGTGGGCATTGATACCCCAGAAGCACTAGTTGAGCGGAATCGTATTTGTGTTGAGCAGCATCCGCCGCCTCAATTAAGTTGTCTATAAGTCTGATCGTCTCCTGGCTTCCGCTTTGCGCACGGTAGACAGGCATAGAGAAGCTTCTCTAGACCTGTGACCACTAGTGTCCATAATACGGAGAAACGGGGGTCTTCTAGATACCGTAGACGCTGACAGCAGATGTCGTCACGGAAGAACGCGCACACACCTGACCAAGCTTTAAAATCATGCTCCAGGGTGTAGCCAGGATAGGTTAAGTACTCCAAATCAGACGGATATCTTATTTGTGTCTCCGTGAGGAACAAGATACAGTTTATGAGTCTCCATGTGGAAATGGACTGCAGATATTAGAATGTAAACCTCTGATGTTAGTGAGGTCTACTTTCACCGAAAGCGAGTGCTGCCGCTGTACAACGTTATTCCTTTACCTTATCTTTTTCATCTAATAGAGTGAGTGAAGACTGTGAATCGATACGCTTTATTTCTGGACCTGAGACACACACTTGGTTGAAGTTACACTGGTAGGGACTAGTCTGGAGAATGTGGGGACGCCCGAGCCCCCCCTAAAATGTCCATAGGGCCATTTCATCCGGTCGCCGACCGGCACTATGGTGCATTTTGGAATTTTTCACTAGTTGGCGGGGCAGCCTTTCACGTGTGGCTAGCACTCTACTTGAGCCCCCTACTGACTAGCAGTCGGCCAGCACTGCACTGTGCCTCGAATCCCGCTACCCTCCATAACTAGTCTCCAGATGTATCAACGTCAGCGTGTATCAGACCGTCTAGATTGTATAGGCGCAACTGATTCGACCCATCTTCACTAAAGCTACATCAGCGTAAGCGTGACGGAAACCGGACGCTTGGCGACACAACTTCAGCTGATGGTTTGTCCTTATAGCCGCGACATATGTCTCCCGTCATATCACCTGATTAGCACCACCCAAGGCCCATGTGTAGGGATACAGAATTCCAGGTGCTCTCCTACGGACGAAGGTGATTCAGCCTCTCTAAAGTCCTAGGTTTTTCAATCTATTTTGATGTAATACTATGTCGAAACAATAATATCTCAAATGCTAATAACGTATTTTCAGCGACGTCACTGCACTTAAGATACATGTAGCGGCACGTAAGTTTATCGCTAAGGGGATAGCTGCTGCGCAAGGGTACAGTCGCGCACATTATACAATTATGTGTTAAATTATTACTTACTTCGCTGACTCAGTAACCCGAAGTGGATCTAGCCTCTGAAGCGATAGTCTTCCATCACTCTGTACTGCGCTATTTCTTGCCAATTGACGACTTGAAGTTCACGCAGGTCAGCATCCAGCCAATCTCTCCAGCGATATCTGGGTCGTCTAACCGATCTTCCACCACTTGATCGACACAAATATGCTCACTTCACATCCGGTCCCTACCTACTTCCTCAAAGTGACCCCGAGCCAACGAAGTCGATGCGCTTTAGTTTCACCCATAATGTTTAGTCGATCCGCCAGTTCTTTATTTTAGCGTTATAACCAATTCTCCATGGTCTTTCCTCTTCTTTCCGCCCAAGATTTTATGGAAAATCTTTCGCTCGGCCACTAACGACTTGTTTTCTTCCTTAAGCGTGAATATCCATGCCTCGGCTCCATAACTTTAAAAGGGATCGTATCACCGTGCTGTATATTCGTAGTTTGGTATTTCTGCTGAGGAGTTTTGATGTAAGAACTTTATGCGAGAGTGATTTGGATCCAGATGTCGAGTTCTTCCTCCCTATTGTAATTAGTATCGATTAAAATACAATCTTAATACCTGAATCTGGTCAATCCATTGAACATCGTATCTCCCACTTTCAAGTGTTCTCATTTGACTCGTGTGTTCTTGTAGCGCTTCATGTGGAAATACTCTGTTTTTTTCATGGTTGATCCTCAAATCCATCTTTTTCGCCTTTTCCTCTAAAGTTAGGCCAGACTCTCAGATTTCCTTTCAGTTTTCTCCCAGTAGTACCAGGTCATCTGCGTATCCTATCAAATTAAACTTTTCATCACCAAGTTTTACCCATCCACCTAACTATAACAATCTTCGGAGGACGTGTTCCAAAATTTAAGTTGAAAAGTAAATGCGATGGGGCATCCCCTTGTTTATGTCCGATAATCACTGCAAACTCCTACGTTAACTCCCCTCTAACTCAGACTCGCATCCTACTCTCCGCCGTTGCCATCATAACTAGTCTTATTAGCAATATCATATCTAGATTGTCACGTTTCGTTTTTCTAATAACTCTTCTGGCTTTCACCTGTACTGTTTTATAATCTTCTCAACGCCAGTCATCTCGTTCCCCCAGAATCTTTAGCCTCCGTCTCTCTGCTACCATCCTTTCACACTCTGGAATCCAGCATTTTTTTCTCTTCCTCTTATTTTTTGGTCCGACCACTTTTAGTGACACTTCTTTTATTTTAAACTTCATGTTTTCCCAAACTATAATATTCGTCACCTATCACTAATTCCTCAAACGAATTATTGAGTTCGATTTCAAATTTCGTTGTAATGCTTTCATTTTTTTAATTTCCCGTATTAATACTGTCTTCTCCAGATTTGTGTTTCCTGTAATATGATTTAATTTGTATTTTTAACTTCATTTCTAACATATAATGGTCACTGTACAATCATCTCTAAATACTCTGATATCCTGTATGGAACTCTTATGTCTGTCTTCCACCAAGTTGTGATCGATTTGATTAATGCATCCACTTGGAGACTTCCAGGTTCCTTTAAATGTCTTCATGTGGGAACATTTTACTTTTCACCACCATATCCGTGGAGGTGACAAAACATATTAATCTCACTCCATTATTGTTGGAGCTTTCGTGCTGCCATGCCTTCCTGTAGTCGGTCTAAATACGGTCTCCCCACTTGCGTTGAAATCTCCAAGAACAATTTAATATCGTAATTGGGTAAATGATCGTACACAGAGTCCAACTCATCATAAAATTTATCCTTTTTATCGTCATTTGGGTCTGATTCTATTGCAACATTACAATTGTAATGGAGATGTTTGTGAATTTTCCTCTTAGTCGCAATTCACACATTCTGTCTTGATATCAGTCGAACCTTATCACATTTCCCACTAGCCTTTTCGTGATTATAAATCCCGTTCCATGAGTATGGTGACCATCGTTACTTCCGCTATATAATAATACCGCCGCCTCATTGTCAACGTTACACTCGCCTTCCCCAGACCATCTTAAAGTGCCGTCACAACCACATAACTTTGCAGCTCCTTCCTCACATGATAGATAGTGTTAGGTCTATACAATGACTTAGAATTCCAAGAGGCTAATCGTAGTTCCTTTATTTCGAGCCTAGAGTCGTCGTTTTTATTTTATAGGTCGTTGTTTTATAGGCCAACTGCCGTTCTGCCAGGCAGGTCGTAAAAGGTGACCGATTGGATTTACGAGTCACTAACATCGTAGCTACTAGGTGGTAGAGTTCTGCATTGTCTCGTCCGGGTCTGGTACCACCGCCTTACCTATTCCTGCCGCAATAGCGTCAGTGCTTGTCGCTGTCGTGTTCCGGTTTGGAGGGTAAACTTATGCATGTGGCACTAGACCTCGCCACAAGATAGCAACGTACCTGTACCATTTTTGGTGTCTATAGACGTTGGTTGACTCTTTTCACAAGGAGACCCGTCAGCTTGTATGCTATATTATGGTATAAAAAAATATACTTAGAAGATGCGATGGAAGAATCTCAGCAAACTTATATTTATCTTTGTTATGTGATCGATTACGTCGATTATACTGATCGCTAGTTATACATACGTATAACTAGTTAAATGAGTTCATCGTTACAGATGAAATTCACATTTATAATTTTGATCAGTACTTTCGTATTTCTAATTATTTTTGTGTTATAGCACTCACCCCGTGCTTGGGAATCTGGAAAAACCTTAAAAACAACAAAGAAAAATATCGACACGCGGGATTTGAACCTGCGACTGTCTCCCTAAAGCGATCAGTATAATCGACGTAATCGATCACATAACAAAGAAGAATTTCGCCGCCTCGAGCCTGTCGACACTAGCTCAGCGGAAGAGCGTCCCGGCTTTAGGGAGACAGTCGCAGGTTCAAATCCCGCGTGTCGATATTTTTCTTTGTTGTTTTTAAGGTTTTTCCAGATTCCCAAGCACGGGGTGAGTGCTATAACACAAAAATAATTAGAAATACGAAAGTACTGATCAAAATTATAAATGTGAATTTCATCTGTAACGATGAACTCATTTAACTAGTTATACGTATGTATAACTAGCGATCAGTATAATCGACGTAATCGATCACATAACAAAGAAGAATTTCGCCGCCTCGAGCCTGTCGACACTAGCTCAGCGGAAGAGCGTCCCGGCTTTAGGGAGACAGTCGCAGGTTCAAATCCCGCGTGTCGATATTTTTCTTTGTTGTTTTTAAGGTTTTTCCAGATTCCCAAGCACGGGGTGAGTGCTATAACACAAAAATAAAACTTATATTTTTTTTTAAAGAAGATATTACATAATGGCTAGTTCGTGTGTAATGACGTTCAACAGAGAAACAATCAGTCCTAAGCTTAAAGTATGTCCCTTTTTATTTTCCCAGCTGGAGACTGCCGATACTAACGTGACGCTCGAAGACTTATACCCCGGGGCCGTGTATGAGATAGAAATAACAGCGGTCAGCAATGGGCTCAGTAGCGAGCCGTTGACGATTTACAGACCAGTCCGTAAGTACACCATTATGTTGACTCGATCATTCGGGCATATTATCACGATTATTATGTGGATGGTTCTTTTGCCCTTTTTTTAAATATTCTACAGTCCCTAGATATTGTATGGTCTGACTTGGATAAGAAGCACAGGCGCATGGAATTTTACTAATCACAAACCTCGATTTTTCCTTGCATACTGCTTATTGTTTATTATTTATATGTTTATATGGAGGGAGTCGTGTATGTGGAAAAAACAAGTCAAATCTGAGAGGATCGTGGTACACAGCACTCGGTTTTCTCTACCTGTTTTTTAATAAATCTGTCATAAAGATGTGTATGTATATATGTATTGTCATGAGTTCGTAAAACATGACAAATTACCCCAGTACAAAGACATACATTTTTTCATCGATCAGATTAAAAAAAATTACAAGAGGACTGTTTAGTGACTTGAAGTTCGAAATGATGACACAAGCTCCAACGACTGGTAATGATCTTGACTGTGCTCCTCTTCCTTAATAAAAACTGTTGTAATGATAAAACTATTTTATTTTACCACTTTTAAAGATAAAACTACTTTATTTTACAATCTTAATTTTTACCTACAGGGCTGTTTTTGGACCTCCCTTCAAATTTAAATAGGTGGTTCAGAACATGAAACTAAACAACTTTTCCAAAGAAACATGGGTCGAAAAGAAAAAAAAATTCGACCCTCCCATAGAAAACTGCTCGATCACGTAGTCGATTTCGTATAGAAGGTCTAATTTTATTTTCACTTTTGGGCCCGTGTTTCTTGGAAAAGTTGTTCGCTTTCATGATCTGAACCACCTATTTAATTTGGCGAGAGGTCCAAAAATAACCCTGTAATATTAAATAGGTACTTATTATGAATATTGGCCCATCGTCGTTTATCTAATCAATGTTTTATATAAATATCACACATAATACACCTACACCATCTCGTCACAGTTACAAGTATTTTAAAACGTTATTTTTTGTTTCCCATCGCTAGACCGACTGTCAAAAAGATCAAGCTAACTTTGTACAGTTATAACTTGAACTACTTTCGCGGCGAATAATAAATCTTTCAATCGTGTTTTATGCTAGGTTTACACATGCGCACGAATGGCGTGGCGAATAGCGAGCTCACTGTTACACATTAGTGTTGCTATTCGCCTCGTGCCTCGCCTCGCGACTCGCGCGCTCGCGTCGGGAGCGGTTTTTCGGACACGAATCAAGGGGGACAATAAGTTGAACAATGCCCTTGAAGGCAGTCCTTACATTTTCGGATCTTAACTGAGGTGCGGTACAGGTACCGCGGGGAAACTCCCGCCCATGGGCGGAGTTGCGTTTCGTATTCAGACACCCACGCCATGGTAATATTATTTATACAGTATTCCAACTTCATACAAACGGATGAAACGCGAGCTATGTTTTCGCGCCTCGATCTCGGCATTGCGCATATATCTATACAGTATTATAACGGCCGTATCTTTGAAATAAATGCCTGCAGCTGCGCGGTACGTTAACATGCAATGGGGCTGCCCGCCTCCATTATTTTAATTACATTTGTCTACTTTGTTTTTCCATTTAGTTTTGTAACTAAATTAAAAAAAAACTATATTTCAATGTTTTGCATATTTATTTACATTAATTCTTATTAATTCTCATAAATGTTTTTACATTGAAGTAGGTACGATAGTGTACAACGTTTATAAAAACGCCAAACTATAAACATTAAACATGTTTGATATTCCCCGGCTAGTATACAAGTTGGATGTCTCACACCGGTGTCGGAAACAACGCTGCTGCCAACGGGTGACATTAGCGAAACAATAATTTGCGTCGATGTTAAAAAATAACAAAAACGCCTATCGCTAGACGCGGTCTGCATGCCGAAATCGAGGCGCAAAGTCATAGCTCGCGCTTCGTCCGTTTGTATGAAAATGGAATACTGTATAAATAATATTAGCGTGACCTCGGTGACTATAGCGCGTATGCCACACGTCTTTTATATTCGTTTGCCAATATCAAAATGAATAACCAATAATGTGTGAACAGCCATTTCGCGACGGCACTCGAATGTTTCGTGGAATGATTCGTCGAGTGACGAGGCGAATAGCGAACTCGAATGTTTAAACGCCGGGTTAAAGATTGATAGCGATTCACTGGAATGAATGTTAGATGGAAGTGAATTGCACAGCCTGACTACATGAACAGAAAAATAATCAGAGAAAAAATTAGATTTGAAGGAAGTGAATCGTTTATTTTTTGTGATTGGAAATTAGAATCCATTCATTATTAGTCAAAAACGAATGCGAATGCTCAACAACTGTTGCATTCAGTTCATTCACTCTTTAATTTTAATGAAGTACGTAATTCTTTCAACTGTTTTAGTCTAGGAGTTTCCTAAAGTAACTTACACTTACGGATTGAAATGAGAAGTAGGTTAGGCGAGCGTGCGCGGCTAAACTATTTACCTACGCGACAGACGTCATGACGTCACGTGATTCATCGCTCTAACGTGTAACTTGAACGATTTCGTGTGTAGTCGTAAACGCATTTGTAATATTCGTAAAAATCCAAAAGTTTTAGTCCCTTGAAACACGTTCTTATTAGCTGGATATCATTAGTAAGACGTACTGAACGCTGCGTTAAAATATGATCACCTTATTTTGGAATGCCCTTGTATACGAATGTATATTTTTGGCAATGGTCCTTCAGTCGAAACTAGATTACTGGTAACGTATACGTTACAGTACGTATGTGTTTATATTATGTTATCGGCGTTGAGGTGTTAGTGCGCAGTATTGTGAGATGGTGCGGCGTGTGTCAGGGCCGCTGCCGCCGGAGGGGCTGGCGGTGGAGCGCGCCACCTCCAACTCCGTGCGGGTCCGCTGGCGGCCGCCGCCCGACGGGGCCGTGGGGGCCTACCTGCTGCGCTACCGCACGCCGGAGCGGGCCTGGACCACGCTGGACCCACTGCCGCCCGACCGCCGCGACGCCGAGGTGTGCCACTGTACACTGTCCTACACTACACTACACTACACTACACTACCTGCTGCGCTACCGCACGCCGGAGCGGGCCTGGACCACGCTGGACCCACTGCCGCCCGACCGCCGCGACGCCGAGGTGTGCCACTGTACACTGTCCTACACTACACTACACTACACTACCTGCTGCGCTACCGCACGCCGGAGCGGGCCTGGACCACGCTGGACCCACTGCCGCCCGACCGCCGCGACGCCGAGGTGTGCCACTACACTGTCCTACACTACACTACACTACACTACACTACCTGCTGCGCTACCGCACGCCGGAGCGGGCCTGGACCACGCTGGACCCACTGCCGCCCGACCGCCGCGACGCCGAGGTGTGCCACTGTACACTGTCCTACACTACACTACACTACACTACACTACCTGCTGCGCTACCGCACGCCGGAGCGGGCCTGGACCACGCTGGACCCACTGCCGCCCGACCGCCGCGACGCCGAGGTGTGCCACTGTACACTGTCCTACACTACACTACACTACACTACACTACCTGCTGCGCTACCGCACGCCGGAGCGGGCCTGGACCACGCTGGACCCACTGCCGCCCGACCGCCGCGACGCCGAGGTGTGCCACTGTACACTGTCCTACACTACACTACACTACACTACCTGCTGCGCTACCGCACGCCGGAGCGGGCCTGGACCACGCTGGACCCACTGCCGCCCGACCGCCGCGACGCCGAGGTGTGCCACTACACTGTCCTACACTACACTACACTACACTACACTACCTGCTGCGCTACCGCACGCCGGAGCGGGCCTGGACCACGCTGGACCCACTGCCGCCCGACCGCCGCGACGCCGAGGTGTGCCACTGTACACTGTCCTACACTACACTACACTACACTACACTACCTGCTGCGCTACCGCACGCCGGAGCGGGCCTGGACCACGCTGGACCCACTGCCGCCCGACCGCCGCGACGCCGAGGTGTGCCACTGTACACTGTCCTACACTACACTACACTACACTACCTGCTGCGCTACCGCACGCCGGAGCGGGCCTGGACCACGCTGGACCCACTGCCGCCCGACCGCCGCGACGCCGAGGTGTGCCACTACACTGTCCTACACTACACTACACTACACTACACTACCTGCTGCGCTACCGCACGCCGGAGCGGGCCTGGACCACGCTGGACCCACTGCCGCCCGACCGCCGCGACGCCGAGGTGTGCCACTGTACACTGTCCTACACTACACTACACTACACTACACTACCCTACCTGCTGCGCTACCGCACGCCGGAGCGGGCCTGGACCACGCTGGACCCACTGCCGCCCGACCGCCGCGACGCCGAGGTGTGCCACTGTACACTGTCCTACACTACACTACACTACACTACACTACCTGCTGCGCTACCGCACGCCGGAGCGGGCCTGGACCACGCTGGACCCACTGCCGCCCGACCGCCGCGACGCCGAGGTGTGCCACTGTACACTGTCCTACACTACACTACACTACACTACCTGCTGCGCTACCGCACGCCGGAGCGGGCCTGGACCACGCTGGACCCACTGCCGCCCGACCGCCGCGACGCCGAGGTGTGCCACTACACTGTCCTACACTACACTACACTACACTACACTACCTGCTGCGCTACCGCACGCCGGAGCGGGCCTGGACCACGCTGGACCCACTGCCGCCCGACCGCCGCGACGCCGAGGTGTGCCACTGTACACTGTCCTACACTACACTACACTACACTACCTGCTGCGCTACCGCACGCCGGAGCGGGCCTGGACCACGCTGGACCCACTGCCGCCCGACCGCCGCGACGCCGAGGTGTGCCACTACACTGTCCTACACTACACTACACTACACTACACTACCTGCTGCGCTACCGCACGCCGGAGCGGGCCTGGACCACGCTGGACCCACTGCCGCCCGACCGCCGCGACGCCGAGGTGTGCCACTACACTGTCCTACACTACACTACACTACACTACCTGCTGCGCTACCGCACGCCGGAGCGGGCCTGGACCACGCTGGACCCACTGCCGCCCGACCGCCGCGACGCCGAGGTGTGCCACTGTACACTGTCCTACACTACACTACACTACACTACCTGCTGCGCTACCGCACGCCGGAGCGGGCCTGGACCACGCTGGACCCACTGCCGCCCGACCGCCGCGACGCCGAGGTGTGCCACTACACTGTCCTACACTACACTACACTACACTACACTATCTGCTGCGCTACCGCACGCCGGAGCGGGCCTGGACCACGCTGGACCCACTGCCGCCCGACCGCCGCGACGCCGAGGTGTGCCACTGTACACTGTCCTACACTACACTACACTACACTACACTACCTGCTGCGCTACCGCACGCCGGAGCGGGCCTGGACCACGCTGGACCCACTGCCGCCCGACCGCCGCGACGCCGAGGTGTGCCACTGTACACTGTCCTACACTACACTACACTACACTACCTGCTGCGCTACCGCACGCCGGAGCGGGCCTGGACCACGCTGGACCCACTGCCGCCCGACCGCCGCGACGCCGAGGTGTGCCACTACACTGTCCTACACTACACTACACTACACTACACTACCTGCTGCGCTACCGCACGCCGGAGCGGGCCTGGACCACGCTGGACCCACTGCCGCCCGACCGCCGCGACGCCGAGGTGTGCCACTACACTGTCCTACACTACACTACACTACACTACACTATCTGCTGCGCTACCGCACGCCGGAGCGGGCCTGGACCACGCTGGACCCACTGCCGCCCGACCGCCGCGACGCCGAGGTGTGCCACTACACTGTCCTACACTACACTACACTACACTACCTGCTGCGCTACCGCACGCCGGAGCGGGCCTGGACCACGCTGGACCCACTGCCGCCCGACCGCCGCGACGCCGAGGTGTGCCACTACACTGTCCTACACTACACTACACTACACTACCTGCTGCGCTACCGCACGCCGGAGCGGGCCTGGACCACGCTGGACCCACTGCCGCCCGACCGCCGCGACGCCGAGGTGTGCCACTGTACACTGTCCTACACTACACTACACTACACTACCTGCTGCGCTACCGCACGCCGGAGCGGGCCTGGACCACGCTGGACCCACTGCCGCCCGACCGCCGCGACGCCGAGGTGTGCCACTACACTGTCCTACACTACACTACACTACACTACACTATCTGCTGCGCTACCGCACGCCGGAGCGGGCCTGGACCACGCTGGACCCACTGCCGCCCGACCGCCGCGACGCCGAGGTGTGCCACTACACTGTCCTACACTACACTACACTACACTACACTACCTGCTGCGCTACCGCACGCCGGAGCGGGCCTGGACCACGCTGGACCCACTGCCGCCCGACCGCCGCGACGCCGAGGTGTGCCACTGTACACTGTCCTACACTACACTACACTACACTACCTGCTGCGCTACCGCACGCCGGAGCGGGCCTGGACCACGCTGGACCCACTGCCGCCCGACCGCCGCGACGCCGAGGTGTGCCACTGTACACTGTCCTACACTACACTACACTACACTACCTGCTGCGCTACCGCACGCCGGAGCGGGCCTGGACCACGCTGGACCCACTGCCGCCCGACCGCCGCGACGCCGAGGTGTGCCACTACACTGTCCTACACTACACTACACTACACTACACTATCTGCTGCGCTACCGCACGCCGGAGCGGGCCTGGACCACGCTGGACCCACTGCCGCCCGACCGCCGCGACGCCGAGGTGTGCCACTGTACACTGTCCTACACTACACTACACTACACTACACTACCTGCTGCGCTACCGCACGCCGGAGCGGGCCTGGACCACGCTGGACCCACTGCCGCCCGACCGCCGCGACGCCGAGGTGTGCCACTGTACACTGTCCTACACTACACTACACTACACTACCTGCTGCGCTACCGCACGCCGGAGCGGGCCTGGACCACGCTGGACCCACTGCCGCCCGACCGCCGCGACGCCGAGGTGTGCCACTGTACACTGTCCTACACTACACTACACTAACTACACTACACTACCTGCTGCGCTACCGCACGCCGGAGCGGGCCTGGACCACGCTGGACCCACTGCCGCCCGACCGCCGCGACGCCGAGGTGTGCCACTGTACACTGTCCTACACTACACTACACTACACTACCTGCTGCGCTACCGCACGCCGGAGCGGGCCTGGACCACGCTGGACCCACTGCCGCCCGACCGCCGCGACGCCGAGGTGTGCCACTGTACACTGTCCTACACTACACTACACTACACTACCTGCTGCGCTACCGCACGCCGGAGCGGGCCTGGACCACGCTGGACCCACTGCCGCCCGACCGCCGCGACGCCGAGGTGTGCCACTGTACACTGTCCTACACTACACTACACTACCTGCTGCGCTACCGCACGCCGGAGCGGGCCTGGACCACGCTGGACCCACTGCCGCCCGACCGCCGCGACGCCGAGGTGTGCCACTGTACACTGTCCTACACTACACTACACTACACTACACTACCTGCTGCGCTACCGCACGCCGGAGCGGGCCTGGACCACGCTGGACCCACTGCCGCCCGACCGCCGCGACGCCGAGGTGTGCCACTGTACACTGTCCTACACTACACTACACTACACTACCTGCTGCGCTACCGCACGCCGGAGCGGGCCTGGACCACGCTGGACCCACTGCCGCCCGACCGCCGCGACGCCCAGGTGTGCCACTGTACACTGTCCTACACTACACTACACTACCTGCTGCGCTACCGCACGCCGGAGCGGGCCTGGACCACGCTGGACCCACTGCCGCCCGACCGCCGCGACGCCGAGGTGTGCCACTGTACACTGTCCTACACTACACTACACTACACTACCTGCTGCGCTACCGCACGCCGGAGCGGGCCTGGACCACGCTGGACCCACTGCCGCCCGACCGCCGCGACGCCGAGGTGTGCCACTGTACACTGTCCTACACTACACTACACTACCTGCTGCGCTACCGCACGCCGGAGCGGGCCTGGACCACGCTGGACCCACTGCCGCCCGACCGCCGCGACGCCGAGGTGTGCCACTGTACACTGTCCTACACTACACTACACTACACTACCTGCTGCGCTACCGCACGCCGGAGCGGGCCTGGACCACGCTGGACCCACTGCCGCCCGACCGCCGCGACGCCGAGGTGTGCCACTGTACACTGTCCTACACTACACTACACTACCTGCTGCGCTACCGCACGCCGGAGCGGGCCTGGACCACGCTGGACCCACTGCCGCCCGACCGCCGCGACGCCGAGGTGTGCCACTGTACACTGTCCTACACTACACTACACTACACTACACTACCTGCTGCGCTACCGCACGCCGGAGCGGGCCTGGACCACGCTGGACCCACTGCCGCCCGACCGCCGCGACGCCGAGGTGTGCCACTGTACACTGTCCTACACTACACTACACTAACTACACTACACTACCTGCTGCGCTACCGCACGCCGGAGCGGGCCTGGACCACGCTGGACCCACTGCCGCCCGACCGCCGCGACGCCGAGTTGTGCCACTGTACACTGTCCTACACTACACTACACTACACTACCTGCTGCGCTACCGCACGCCGGAGCGGGCCTGGACCACGCTGGACCCACTGCCGCCCGACCGCCGCGACGCCGAGGTGTGCCACTGTACACTGTCCTACACTACACTACACTACACTACCTGCTGCGCTACCGCACGCCGGAGCGGGCCTGGACCACGCTGGACCCACTGCCGCCCGACCGCCGCGACGCCGAGGTGTGCCACTGTACACTGTCCTACACTACACTACACTAACTACACTACACTACCTGCTGCGCTACCGCACGCCGGAGCGGGCCTGGACCACGCTGGACCCACTGCCGCCCGACCGCCGCGACGCCGAGGTGTGCCACTGTACACTGTCCTACACTACACTACACTACACTACCTGCTGCGCTACCGCACGCCGGAGCGGGCCTGGACCACGCTGGACCCACTGCCGCCCGACCGCCGCGACGCCGAGGTGTGCCACTGTACACTGTCCTACACTACACTACACTACACTACCTGCTGCGCTACCGCACGCCGGAGCGGGCCTGGACCACGCTGGACCCACTGCCGCCCGACCGCCGCGACGCCGAGGTGTGCCACTGTACACTGTCCTACACTACACTACACTACCTGCTGCGCTACCGCACGCCGGAGCGGGCCTGGACCACGCTGGACCCACTGCCGCCCGACCGCCGCGACGCCGAGGTGTGCCACTGTACACTGTCCTACACTACACTACACTACACTACACTACCTGCTGCGCTACCGCACGCCGGAGCGGGCCTGGACCACGCTGGACCCACTGCCGCCCGACCGCCGCGACGCCGAGGTGTGCCACTGTACACTGTCCTACACTACACTACACTACACTACCTGCTGCGCTACCGCACGCC